>CM076404.1:112719-180777 GCA_038363315.1 Mugilogobius chulae
TGTACCCTGAATGATGACCCACACATGTGTTGTATGACCCTGAGTATGACCCACACAGTGCTGTACACACATGTGTTGTACCCTGAGAATAATGTGTTGTACCCTGAACATCCTGAGCTCAGGAGGAGTACAGGCACCACTGTGTCCAAATAACAGACACAAGCATTCTTTTGCACCCGTTTCAGTAAAACTGTTCAATTAAAAATATGTAGGAGGGATGAATTACATCTTGTTTTTTGTGTGTTTTCTGTGGTCATGTGTCTTTGGTGTCTGCAGCGGCCCATTTGTCCAGGACAAATTTCTCTCAAGGGAGACAAATAAAGAAAACCTTGAACCTTGAACCCTGAAGTTGGTTGGCTACATTTTTGCAATACACTTTATGCTAGCTTTTTGTAGCAACAGAATCTGTACCAGGAAACAGAATCTGTAATTTTCAAAATTTGGAAAACAATTATTTTGAAATTTAGTTTTTGTTTTAATATTTGTTATTGATTATAACAGAACAACTTAAACATAGGCTATGCATAAGACAAAACAATCAGTTTTATTTACTCATTTTTAATGAATACAACAATTATCCAGTATAACATGGTTTTCTCAGTGTTGCACATTATCAGAGCACCACTGGCACAGACACGTTTTCAGTGTAAATCTAGAATATGGCAGGTTGTGTCCACAGACGGTTTGCTCAGACATCCGCGCTCTGCGAATCAGGTGTGGGTGTAATGGAGGTTGTTTTGCTGCGTCACGGACAGCTTATTTGCGTCTAAATTCGCCAAACGCGCGTGAAAATTCGCCGGTTATTTATGCTGTTGACGCCTCAATAAGCTTCTAAGCTGCTCTGACGCGCGTCAAGGCTTTGTGGACAAAAAGACACTTTTAACGCCCAAAGCGCTTCCAGCTCCCTTGTTTACAGGCTTTGTTTTGCTCGTAGACAGACCACGTTGGAGAGAGAAGAGAGAGAGAGAGAGAGAGAGTTGTTGCATTTATAAAACGAGCTTACCGATCACACAACTTTCTCCTCCCCCAGACAGTGTCTTTTGCTGTCTCCGTCCTCGCTCCTCCCGTTGTACAGCAGGTTTAAACACGGCACCGGGCATTTTTAATACATCCATGTGAGCACGTTGTCAGTCCAGATCATGTCCATGTGTTTGTTTTGTGTCTCCAGATTTTCAGAGCAACGAGACCAAGTCTTCGAGAAAATCCCCAAAACAAGCAACCTTTCGTTAAAAAAAGTGATTAAAAGACTTCAGTAAACAGTGTCCTTTCCTCTTGATGTGAGAGAAGAACAGAAGCATGTCACAGGTGGAGTCTCTGATTGGCTGACGCCGGCTCCAACGCGTCTGAAGATGGATTTTCCCAACTTCTGCGGCTGAGCTTCCAGCTTCTAATCACTTTCAGAAGCCAAAACGCGCGTCAACTGACGCCCCAGACGTCAATACGCGCGGAAAATTCGCTTAAACGCTCAAGACGCGGTTTACATTGACTTAACATTGAAAATGGACGCAAATACGCCAAGACGCTGTCCGGCTGAACCAGCATTAGTCACAGCCGCAAAATACTTGATGTCAATAAGCCTGTATTTGTTTTTTTTTTTTTGTACGTACTGTTTTGTATTTGTCATATTTTGGTGATTTTATGTGATTTTCACTGAGCTTTGTGTTTAAAACGGCAAAATCTCCAACGCAGGTCTATGAGCCAGACCTGCGCAGATACAATCAACAAAACACGTTCTTCATTTTTTTACTTTTTTTTTTACTGCTTTCTTCAGCAAAAATACGATGACACATTTAATTGTGTCTGTTTAGCTGCAAAGTGAATAAAAAAGCATCTTGAAGAGAAAATAAGCAACTAGACCTGTGTGATCCAAAGAGCCTCACCAGATGTCACTGCTGCAGTGTCATGGAGAAGTCACTTTCCCCCTACAACGGGGAATGACCAAGACTAAACCAGGTCTGTGTTTGTCTTTTAAATGTATTAACGGAGATGAAAGTGTCTACACAGTGTCACACCAGGCTCAGACTGCCTCCAGTCCAGATCTTGATCGGCCTGGGTCCGGTGGCCACTCACACTCACCGAATTATGCCTGCATATGTACGAACACTGCTTCATGAAACCACGAGTTCACAGGGATTCACACTCAACGTGGGAGTTCACACTGTCACTGAGCACGTGTATAGATCCATGATGTAAACAAAAACACTTATTCACGTCAGTTACTTTTCTGTGTGATTTTTCGCTGCACAATGGATTACCACGGGACGTTTATTTACTTTCTCTGTGTTGAATAGTCGTGTATGTGTCCAGAATGAGAATGATGTTTATGTATTAGTAGTAGTCGCATAATGATTTTATTTTTTAAACCACCGGATTCACTTCATCCGCGCTCGCTTGGTTTCCTGTTTGCCATGTCACAATTTCACCAAAAAGGGCTCTGGCAGTCCGGGAAAAAGTTCCTTCCAACAGTAAAGATCCGGATAACCGTCTCATTACTTTTCAAAAAATGGAAAGCCTCCGTACGCCGGAGCGGAGTACAGACTGCAGGGCTCACCGGACCGTCTTTACTTAACTTGAAAAGTGGCTCACACGGTGTACAGTCCAGTCCGGTGTCTCGGTACGGCCAATCCGGCGCTCCAAATACGTTTCGTTTGTTTAAAATTTTGGCCGGAGCGCACCGGAGCCCTTTTTGATGAAGTTGTGAAAACAAGACACAATAAACAGGAAACCAATAGCGAGGGGTGAAGTGAATCCGGTAGTTTTCAAAATAAAATCATTACTTTACCACCAATAATACAAAATACTGTACGTCAAAATACGACATTTACACGATTATGTAACACACAGGATGTAAATAAACCTCACGTGCTTATTCATTGTGCGGCGAAAAATCAAACAGAAAATCAACTGACGTGAAACAAGCCCAAAACTCGGCATGTGCTCTTTGTTTACATATACATGTGCTCAGCGATCAGTAATCTCCCAAGTTGAGCGTGAACCTCCGTGAGTTCGGGGTCTGGTGAGTCGGCAGCAGAACAGCACCGTAATGTGAGTCAGACCCGGTCCGGTGACTGCATCGGAGTTGGACTGGAGGCAGTGTGAGCCCGGGTAACGGTGTCCAGTCTGACAGGCAGCACATGGATGATATGTGACTCCTGCAACACAAACACGGGAGTATGAGAGGATTCATGAATAACATAGTCCCAGATCTCGAGAGAAACCATCTGGCCTTCCAGTCGCCCGATTGGTTTGAGAGTCTGAAACGGCAGTGGTTCGGCCACACATCACAGCAGCGTGGTTTTGAGGCCCAATCACATTGTAGCAGGGCGGACTAACACGGGCCGTTAGCTCCCCGGTGCCGCAGCCGAGTCTGATTCAAGCTAAACAAAGATGGCTGCTCCTGTGGATGTTCGTGTTTCTGCTGCTTTTGATGTAGTTTTAGCAGAAATACAGAATAATTTCTTTTCTTTTGAAAGAAGAGCAGTATGTGTGACACTTGTTCTATCTCTTGCAGACATTGGATACACCATTACGAGTTGTTGTTGTGATTGGCTAAGCTAAGGTAGGCCCACACCCAATCAGCTTGAAGTATTTCACTAAACGCCCCGCCTTTTCCAGACGAATATAGTGAGAACTCAGATAGGAGTTCAACACAGATCCATCTGGACTGAGCCAGGTTAGGAAGCCACTACATCTTATAACTATCCTGTTTTATTAACAACTATTTTTGGTTGTTAAACTGTTTATATGGATATTTTTTAGCATTGCAACTTTGAATCGCTTCGAATCTAAGCTCAAAGA
This sequence comes from Mugilogobius chulae, assembly GCA_038363315.1. Taxonomy (NCBI): domain Eukaryota; kingdom Metazoa; phylum Chordata; class Actinopteri; order Gobiiformes; family Gobiidae; genus Mugilogobius; species Mugilogobius chulae. Next base: position 116,518 of record CM076404.1, read on the forward strand.
ATCGATTTATTTAGATATATGGCAAAACATAAACCATCCAGACAAACGGCATTCTTAGTAGTGTTTTTCACATAAACGTTTCATTAAATGCGCTTTTAATACGCTGGTTTTCTGCGCTGCGTCATCAGCAAGTGCCTGCAGCTTGTTTCACATGGAATGTACTCCCGGACAGCAACGCCGCTGTACTTCCCGGTGCACATGGATGAGAGAGAGCGCGGACAGCGGAAGCAACGTTACGAGGGAAAGCCGCGGAGGTGACGCCGAACCGGACCACGGAGGTAACGCTTCAAATTGAGCAAATAAGCAAGTTTTAGGGCCAAAACAGTTGTGGTATGAGTGTGTCTGACTGCAAAGGCCAGTGTCATTTCTAGACTCTGTGTCATCAATGATGTGTTTTGTCCAGTCAAAAGTGAGCTCTAATCACAGACACATGCTGTCAGTCTAATCACACTGCTGCTCTGCTTTCCTATGAGTTTGATGTGTTTGAATTGTGTCTGAGTGGAGTTTAGACTGAGAGTGAGTCTAAACTCTAAAACTGTTTTTTATGTTGTTTAAACAGCATTGACAACTGCTCTGAGTCTTTTCTACTCCAAACAGTTTCCAGGTGTAGTTCATGCTTCCCAAAAGTGTTTCTTTTGCTCCATCTTGTGGTCAAACATTTTAAATGCAGGTAAAGTGAAACTGTCATGTTCAAAAACAAATCTGATTTGATTGATAATAACACAATGTTATTTAAGTTTTCTTAAATGAACATTTGGGCATAAAATCTTCCCTTCTTTATTTATTGATTAATCAGCATAGAAGTGATAATTAGGACCATGAAGATCTCTCTGCTCTTTAAGGAAGCCCAAACCAGCAACAGATTCTCCGTTTACCTTGTGCTTACATCTTTTCAATGAAGTACTTGCTTACAAGTTCTGAGAAAATTTGGTCTTTGCTAGTGAATAGAGATCATGTATACAAATGTTTTATTTCTTGAAAATTGTTTCTTAACGTTCTGACAAAGGCAACACAACAGCGAAAATGTACTTCTTTGCTTGTAACACCCAGAAACACAATAATTAGTGATGCATATTGTTGTTGATCCAGGACATTTTGCTGGATCGAGTATCAGCTGAACCGATATCATTCTGCCTTTAATTGGTCATAATGAGACTAGTTTATCGGCTGGGTTTGAACCAGAACATCTCATTTTATTGGACATTTTATCCAGATTAAGTTGATTGTACTAGAATTACATAACACTATAAGACCAAATGTCTAATGTTTTGAGAAGAAAACATAAGACATTTAAGTCCTTACTTTGGTATCCGTTGATATTGGGTCCTGGCAGATATTTAAAGATAAAGTATCAATATCGGAACTGAAAAAGCTGGATCGCTGCATCTCTAGCAATAATCCTCGTAATAAACATAACACAAAATTTGCTCATTTTAAATGTATTGGAATCTACAAATATAGGAATTTACAAATGCAATAAGTATTAGTTTTGAGGGGAGTTATTTCAACCTGGGCAGATTCAAACAGACAAACGATGCGATTAATGAAGACATTTATTGATACAGGTTTGGCGCTTAGGCCCGGCAGAAAACAGTGAGCATGCGGTGATTGTTGAGCTGTTGGAGTAAGAGATATCCCCCCGGAGCCGGTATGGTCTTCCAGGCTGAATATTCGGTCCTTAGCTCTATTACGTTTGTGGGGAAATAAAAATAAGAACTGATCACAAATGTAATAAACAATGGGATATGTGTGTGCCAGGGGTGTAGCACCAAATTCTGGGCCCCAAATATTGTCGATGGCCCCTCATACGTAATCTTGTATTTGAATTTATTCTGATCTTATTTATTTATTTACATTTATTTCTTGCGAGAATACACACATAATTATTTAGTTTCTGCATTCCACAAAACAAAACAAAATTCAAGCTTTTGGTAATAACCTCTCCAAGTACACTGAAATCTGCAAACTTTTGCATGTATTATGATTTTTGTTGTTGACTTTGTTAAAGGTGCACTGTGTAACTTTTTTGTCCCAAAATACATTTGAACAAAAGCATGTTTTGTCATTTAGATGTCTTTATGCTCTAAATAAGTTTACTCTGAATGAGCTTACATGTCGACAAAATAGATACATATTTATACTTGTTTGTTTCATTGGGAAAAAAAACAAGCTATAATTTTTCACATTATGACATAAAACATATTTCTCTCATCTTCTCTCTGGTCATTTGGGACTTTATAAACTAAGGTCTGAAGGAGCCCTTAGATATCATAAAATTGTGTTTATATTCAAAATGAGGGGGGCCCTTTTCTGCCTTGGACCCTGGGGAAACTAGTACCCTTTACCCCCCAGTCCGACGTCCCTGTGTGCAGTGAATATAAACTTGATGGGAACAGTCAGTTTTCTGTAGATCAGTTGATGGATATTGGGATATTACCTTCAGATGCAACTCTAAGGCAAGACATTGCAACTAGGCAAGACATTGCAACGTTAGCTCTTCTGCGCCATCTTGTGGTCAAAAACATGTATGCATGTAAAATGAAACCGTGTCATGAACAAATAAACGCTGATATTATTGAAAATTAACCAACAATACTGTATTTAGTAGCTTAGCTGATGTACAAAAAAACTTCGTCATGAGCTGGGCTCTCAATCTGCTGCACCTCAAGCAGACACTCAACGAGTTGAGCTATAGCACTTACACAGGTCTTGTCCAAAATCTATTTTTTTTTAATTGATAAACAGGGTCTAAACTTATTTTTCATTGAGAGTCTTTAATATTTGTTAAAACCAGGTCCAACATAAACCAGTCCAGGTCTATAAAGTGTCCCAGATCCAGGCTCTGCTGCGGATCACGAGGAGATCCTTTTGCTTCAACACAGCTCGGCCCAAATGAACCACTTTCTGAACCACTTCAGCCAAACGGCGCTTCATTACGCTCTGATGACATTGAAAACAACACAAGCTCCGGTACGCGCTTCACTCCCTCCACCAGGAAAAGCTCCAAGCGTGTACCGAAGCGTCGTTCATTTCGCCCATCACTAATTGCAACAGATCGGCGCTCAAATCCCTAGAGAAGTTTTTATTTTCTGAATCCAATTGAAGTAGTTCCAAATCAGGACAGAGCTAAATCTATGTTTTAAATAATAAACAACAGTTTTTACATTCTTTTGGTCACCAGGTGGAACAAGAGTGAGAACTGTGCTCATTGCAGTAAATTTCTTCATTCAATCGCAAGGACCACAACCTCAGCGTAGGATGAGATACCACAAACATAAGACTGAAGTACGTAAGGTTCCAGTGAAGGTTGGCAGATCCACATCTCAAAGTAAGAGAAGTATTAGAACAGGGTGGGATAGGGAACTGAAACACAAAGGGGTGGAAAGAGGTGTGGTCCTGCTCCCGAACGTTAACACAATAGCTTATCTGCATTTAAACTTATTTGAGAAAACATGAGAACAGCAGAATTCTTCAGTCACAAGCTTTTGATGTAGATAATTGTGTAATCTAATAAAATATTCAGCTTAATGTTATTTTTCATTGCCTCCATGAGCATAATAAAATGTGACTCACATTTCTCTGAGGCAGAGGGCCGGGGAGTCTAACCAGGAGACTATGGTAAGTGTTTTGGACAAGATATAATGTGCATGTCTGATAACTCAGCTCTCTGAAACCTCACAATGATCTTTGCCTTTCTGCATGTTTTTGATTGTGCCGTATTGTAATTTTAATCACAGACAAAACACACACCATGGGTCATAGCCTTAAAAATCAAATAGCTTATATTTAAACTTATTTGTTTCATGGTAAGTGTGGACAGATATAAATGTGCATGTGAAACTCACCTCTGAAACCTCACCAATGATCTTTGCCTTTCTGCTGTTTTTATTGTTGTATTGTAATTTTAATCACAGACAAAACACACACATGGGTCATAGCCTTAAAAATCAAATTTATAGTTTCACATTTATTGTGGGTCTTATGCAAACGTTACACCCATCCAAGTGAAAACAGCCTAAGTGAACTAGTATTCTTTTTTTTCTTTTTTTTCTTCATGATAGTGTTTTTTCCTCATAAAAATACATCTTTTGCTCTGGTAAAGAGTTTATTCTCAAAAAGTACTTTATGGATGAGAACACACACATTTTCTTATAAACTTATGATCCTTTTCTCACAAAAAATAAACCATTCCTGGTTGAAAGTCAAAGATCAAAAGAATGTTTTGTACAGAGGGAGACTATTCCAGAGCTGAGAGGTGGGCCCTTCTCCTGGCTGCTTCCAAACTAGAGACGTTAGTTCTTCTGAGGTATTTGTGCTGTGTGCTCAGTCGTCTCCAAACTGGGGCAGGTCTTCTGGTCGAACGCCGTAGGTGAACGCTTCCAGAGCCGCTCCACAGCTCTCCTCAGACACACAGGCCATGCGGTTGCTCTCACAGCTGCTCTCGGAGCCCGGCTCCAGGTACACACTGTCCGGAGACTCGATGGACGGGTCCTCGTTGAAGTAGTTATGGGGCCGCAGCAGGACTCCGCCCCCGTTCCCCACGGTAACAGTGTTAGGGATGTCCTCAGCGTGAGGGATGTGGAGGAAACCCGCTGTTACCCAGGCAACCAGGTCCTGCACAAAATATAGATTTATAAGTTGCAAATAATAGTTGTCTCTAATAATCACATGTGTAAGTCTTTACTTAGACTGACGTGATTCTCTTTGTGGTGACTATCAGAGTTTTACAGTTGTTAAGTAGCATTTTTATGAAGAAATGGACAAATAAAAGTTTCAAATACAGGAAGTAATTTTTCACTGTAAAACAGAATTCTTCCACAAAGTGTGTCGTCTAAAGCACCAAAATACAAAGACAATTCACACACAAATGTAATGAGCTGTTTTAGTGGTTTAGGTTTGTTTATGATGTAAGAGTATTGACCTTCACATACATCACGTGATCGATCATAAAACTCTTTATTTGTTCACAGTGATTGAATCTCTCCATTTAACTTTGCAGAGCTCTGTCCAAACGTTGCCATCATATCTTAGTTTGCGTAGCATTTTAATTGAAGAATTTCTTTTAAAATCTGGATTTGAGTCAGTTTAACTGGTTCAGATTTATTGCTTCCGTAATGTCGAATATTTCTCGTGTGTGAACCGTTAGTAATAATAATGCATTGGATTTATACTACACCCAAAGACATTTCACATTTTACAATCGTTTCATTCATTCCACACTTGATGATCTTACTATTGTAGCCGCAGCTGCCCTGGGACAGACTGACGGAGGCAGGCTGCCATTTTGTGCCATCGGCCCCTGCGACCACCACCAACCATTCATCACACACCAGATCTACACCAGGGAATGTGGGTGAAGTGTTATGCCTAAGGACACAACAATATTATATGTGATATGTTTCTCGGATGTGAGCAAGAATCTTGAGCTATGTAACTATAATTGAACACATTGATAGGGAAGCTGTTTATTTGTTGTATTTAAGAATGTTTTTGGACACAACTGTAACGACCAGCGACAGACCTCATTGTGGATGCTCTCGTTGTCCTGGATGAAGCTGCTAAAGTCCACGGCTGGGCTCCACATGTTGTTCTGACTGTAGAGGCTGCTGCTGGTCTGCTCCAGGTCCTTGTGTTTGGTGATGGACACTTTGTACCTGGCAACACAGTAGATGACTATTATACTTAGGCCACGTTTACATAATGTTTCTTAATTCCAAATCAATTATTCTAAATCAAAGAGTTTATTTTGTCACTCTACTTCTGGCGACGTCAACACTCCACTAGGGATGTCACGATATCAAATTTTAGTATTGCGATTATTGTGATGCAACATATCAGGATGTAGCGATTATTCACGATTACTGTCGCCATTCTCATTGTCTAACATGATACTTTTTATTAAATTAAACTTTCTGAATGAAGCAATCCTAATGTGACAAAACCTTCTGCTGCATTTGTTTTCAAAAAGTTTGTATTTGAAAAAAATAAAGTCAAATTTGCTTCTACAATTGTGTTTTTTCTATATTTTCAAAGTAGAAATAGGCTGATATGTATTTCATTTTTATGTGTTTTTTTTATGCCAATATCAATATTTTTTATCTAAAACAAGGCTCACAAAATCACAAATGTACTTATGAGGGATGTTCATGGGTAATTGATTAACCGGTTAACCGTGACTAATGCCTTGTTCGAGTGAGACGTCTTTCACCGGTTAACTGACAATTGCTCCAGCAGATGGCGCCAACTGCCCTGAACAGCTCTGGCGTTTGTCAGAGAAGGAAAAAGATCGCTAAAACTACAAAAACACTGTTTATCTCATAAGGACTGAGCAACTTGCGACACTGCAGTGTTTATGGACAAATATCAACCATGTATGGATTAATTAACTTGGATTTTATGTTGGTGAAGAAAACAGACTGGCTATTCAACTTGCCTGGGAAACTATTGATGTTTTTACTTGTTCAAGACAAGCTAAGGTAAGCAGCTAAAGTTAGCAGCAACGTTAAAACATGACTCCTTATTTGAGAGTAGTTTTATATAATACATAGTGCAAAAGTGCATTAAAACACATATAGAGGCTTCTATTCAGCCGTGTTGTGCCCAGTTTAAAGGCCTGACGCTGACTCGCTGCTCTAAATTCACTCTCGTATAGCTGCTGTGTCCAATTATAACACTTTCAGTGAAAATAACAGCAATGAAAAAGTACCGCGTTAACGTGTTCGTTAACCGATTATTGACCGCGAAGAGCTCCAACTAACCGATTAAAGAAATTTTTGAAAACGTGCATCCCTAGTACTTACTAGAGCAAGAATATGTGTTTACTTAAATAAAACTTTTTCTCTAAGTACAATATTTTATCCATCACTATAGTTTCAGAAGAGTTATCTAAAACGATTCATTTGGTTTCTAAAATTGTCCTGATTATTATCTTTTGTTTCTACGATTATATTGTGTTTGGAATAATCACGATTATCGATTCACCTGATAATCTTGACATCCCTACACTCCACTAGTTCTAACTAACACTTCCTGTGGCTCCTACACAATAAAAGCCTCATAACCTCCAGCTGCTTTAATGTGAAAGAGCAGTGTAAAGAGTAAAACATTTTGCATCACTGGCAGTTTGGCTTGAAATCAGAACAAATTTATTAAAACAACACCTTGAAACAAGTCAAATAATTTAGTTGATTTAATTAAAACCACCTTAAGCAGAAAAAAAGAAAAGAAAGAAAGATTAAAAAGATATTTTAGCAAATCTAGGTTCTCTGTCTCCAGACTCTGTTTCTGAAAAGTTTCAGTATTTTGTAGACGGCACATTCACTCTTACCAACTCTTTAAAACGGATATCGGTTTGGATTCTCCAGGCCAACATTTAAATCTCTAAATGTATTGTATTGTATTTCCAATTAAAACTCTAAGGGGTTAAATGTGTGTATGTGTTCTCGCAAGCCCTGTCATGTGGGGACATGACCCTGTTTGCACACGGACTTGTGGGGACCTAAAACCTTGTGGGGACTTCATTTGAGGTCCTCACAGGCACAATGCTTCTAATAGGCTGGAAACAGCCTGGAGATGGTCACATGACCTTTTTCTCAAAAGTCCCCAGAGAACCCTAAATATGAGTTAGTGTGAGTGCAGTGAACCTAGTGTGTGTCACCAGGTCCCCACATGGTCATACTTGGTAGTGTAGGATGTTTCTTTTAAATACTACTAAGAATATTATATTTGGAAAATTCATTCTGTCTTCTTCTTAGTTTATCTTTATTTTTCTTGTAATAAGACAGTTGTAATAAGCTAGGTGCTCATTTACCTGACAGGACTTCAGCCTTCGTCAGAGGTGACGTCCAGTGTTGTGACGTCTCTCTTATAGAATCTTCCCAGACGTGGCCAGTTTGACAGATTTGTCAGACTGACCACGTCTGGAATAATTGGAACAGAAGAACACAAATACAAACGATGGATACAAGAGGCTATTAAGATCAGGAAGCGAGGCGCAAAGACCATCAACAGAGACGAAGGAGCTTTTTCTTTGGCTCACACATGGGACTCACTTCTCCAGAGACCACCAGGCGGGGACAGACGTGGTCAGTCTGACAAATCTGTCAAACTGGCCACGTCTGGGAAGATTCTATAAGAGAGACGTCACAACACCGGACGTCACCTCTGTCGAAGGCGGAAGTCCTGCCGCCCAAACTGTCTGGTAAATGAGCACCTAGCTCATTACAACTGTCTTATTACAAGAAAAATAAACTAAACTACTAAGAATATTTTTTAACAAATATTGATAAATTTAAACTAGGCACTAATTAAGCAACAACAGTAGATAAGACTTCAGAGAGAAAAAAAAAGACGAAAAAATTGCCGTCATCTGGGTGTGTATTTGAATGTCCCCATAAATCTCCAAAAGCGTGAAAAACTCCAAAAAATAAAACAATAGAGTTTTTGGTTCACTTTTTTCTGGGCTTCTGTGTTCAGGAAAAAAATGTGAGACTGGTTTTGGTGACGTCATTTCCTTCAGAAAAGTGAGGTCCCCATATGTCACTGCTGTGCTTGAGGTTTAACCGGATCTAATACAAGTAGGTGTATGTGTGTGTGTTTTTTTTTTTTTTTTTTTTCTACATGTATTTTACCTTACTGACAAACTGAACCAGTAGAAACTCGGCCATTGAAGTGCCACTGCTCATTTGTCTGATTAATCTGACATTTGTGCGCTCTCACCTGGCCCAGGACATGGACCTCTCTCGGGCTGGCTCTCAGGGAGGTGGTCCCCGGCAAAGCTGTAACCTGCAGCCTGTAGGAACGCTTGTGGCCCCAGCGGTTGGTCTGGTTACTGGAGATGTGGAGGTACCGAGGAGTCTTAGTGCCGTGAAGCAGAGCAGCCTCCTGAGAGACAAAGAACAACAAGTCAACCAGATCTGGCCTGTGGCTCAATAGAAACTACACTACGTTTTAGGGCCACAGCCACGAGATCAGTATTTATTAGAGGTTAGCCATTGTTGTGTAAGTCTCAAGTCTGAGTCATGTCTCGTTTCACAGAGACAAGTCAGAGTCAGTGCCTTACAAGAGAGTACCTGACGAGGCCGAGAGTACCTGTTCCGTGTGTAAAGTCTTCTCAACCAGGTGAGGGACCATGGCGTAGTGCTGCTTCATCCAGGGCAGAGACACGTTCTTGAACTCCATGTCTTTGGTTTGGAAATGTTCTTCACTCCTGAAACACGAGCACATTCAAGCAGCACCTTAACCCCAAGACAAGGGGCTTTTTCAGAGTAGTCCCTCAAGAAAAAAGATGGGCAAATACCAATTATAGAAACAGTGCAAAGTGAAACATTAATCAGATTTTAATTTTTGGATTTTGGTTTTTCGTTCACAAAAACTGCAGGTTAATTTTTGTTCAAATGTCAAGCAGGTACCACTCACCTGCTACATCCAGATCCACTTTGAAGTTGATAAAGTGAGTGTGTAGTTTCCAAGCACGTTTGGTGCCACCTGGTGGCCGTATTTGAGACTGCCTTTACAAGGAAAGAGGACGTGATGTATCCTGTGGCGTGAACCTTGGCCTCTACAGCACCATTTTGGTAGAAGATAAAGTCCCACATGTAGTCGTAGTTCCCGATAGCGGTGATGGTCCTGAAAACCAGCGCAGTGTTCGCCATTCCACCGTAACTGTTGTGGAAGAAGTCAGCAAAGTGTCTGCGCAGCGGCTGACCCAGGTACAGCTCAAAGATGCAGATTGAGTTCCGAAAGCGCATGGGCCCTGGTAAGTCAATATACCTGTACGTGTCTACGTATGTAGATCGTAAGGACAATCCACTCCTCGCATGAGCTCATGAGCAAAACGGCCGATGCCTGAGCCAGAGTCCAGAAACTTGGTCATGCCCATCCCTGGAGTCACTGAGCCGTACACAGACATGGCCTCCTGCACACTCAGCTCATACAGGATGCGCTCATTTCTGAAGCGCACATCGAACACGCGCATGCCTGTGACTGCGCTCAGGCCGAAGGCAAAGCTCCAGTCCAAGTACAGAACTTGGTTGTGTCTGACGCTGTAGCGTGCGCCCTCAGGGCTCATGAGCTGTGGTCCCAGCTGCAGGGGGCGTGTCCGGGGCTTCAGAGAGCCGTAGTCCTCCCACGGTGTCTTCACTATCTTGTCCACAGTGCCTGCGCTGTACGCGTCCCGCAGCTCCTCCACTGACATGAAGTACTGTCCGTTATAAAACAGACGCTCCACGCGCCACTCTGACATGTTTGTGCTGTGATGATCCACGAGCACCTCAAAGCCGACGGGCTGGATGTAGTATCCACTCAGCCTCCTGCAAAATGAAAACCAAGTTTTTCGGTCTCCTGCTTGTTTTCCAGGTGGCAGACCTGGAATGCTCTCTAAAGAGTGCTCATGTCCACACCAAAGCTCTCATGCAGGAGCTCAGACAGAGGCACAAACAGTTTTTCTTTTAGGATTTTAAATAGAAGAATATATTCTCCAATGGTAAAAGGGCGTGCGCTCAGCGGCAGCTCTTTGCCGTAGCGTTCACGCGTCACGTCCCGGTGTGAGTTTGGATTAGGCAGAGGACCCACCACATACTCTTTGATGTGATCTTTGGCTCCATAGAAGACCACTACTGTGGCCTCTCTGCGCGGTGCGGAGCCCTGCGCATCCAAGTGTTTTAAAACATCAGTTTTGTTTGGCACGTGTAGGTCAATGAGGAAAAGATAGTTCTCGTTTGGTTTTGTCAGCAGTCGTGTGGAGATGTTTAGATCCTTCTGTCGGAGCAGATATTCTTGTACCTGCAGGTACTCATCCCGACTCAGGTCTGCGAACACGAGGCTGCTCTGGTCATGTTTCCTCTGTGGCGTGTTTTTGCTCCGGGTTGCGCACTGGGGCGTCCTGCGCAGGTATCCAATAAGTAATGCTATATTTAGAAGTAGAGAAAATAAACCAAGTAACCACAAGCTTAACTTCACTAGATTGTTCATCCTTGTCTCTTCCTGGGTCTTTGTGTCAGAAAAAGTCTCTGTGGTCCGGCCCCACTCCCCTGGAATGTACACACACAACACACACATGCAGTAAATCAGAACCAGATGCTTTTCACAGTATTGTAAACAGAGAAAGAACCACAATGTAAACTCTTTTCTTTTTACTTCAGCAAACGAGGCTGAGGCTGAGGGCCAGTTAATACAATGTTATGCTGTGTAAAAAAAACAAAAAAACTGTGAATAAAAAACATTCTGTGTATACTGTTGTTTTTTCAGGTCAGTTCATTTCTTTAATGTCCTGTGAAAGTTATTGATTGTCATAGAAACTGATACATGATGCAGCAAAATGGAGAATTAAAGTCTTGCCTTGTAGCTGTATAATTAACATTATATTTTTCACAAAAGCTCTTCCATGGCCTTTTAACTCCAAAAGATTTGATTTAAGACAAACCAAAACACAAAACACAGTCATTTCAAATTAAACCACATTTACACAAAAACTGTCAATCGTCTGTGCTGTTTGTGCTGCTTTTGTGTTTGAGAGATCAACTATTCTTTTATAGGCAGCCCCTCATGAAGCTAAAGCATCGTTTGTGCTGTGTGGTTTAAAAAATGAGTCATTTTATTTTCTGACGATATTGTCACTCACTTTTGTTCCACCAAAATGTATATGTAAATAAATGACATGTGCGTGGGGGTGTTGTGCTTGTGCCAGGTTTTTACTTAACTTGCCTTTAGAGCGAGACCATGGTCTTAATTCTTCAAACTACAACATGAACACATATTTCAGGAAGTTGCACATCTCTGGAAATTGTTGTTTTCATCTGAAATATATTGTTTAAGAAATACAGCGGTAACACTTTAAAGTACCGCCCGCTAGTTAATAGGTAACTACGGGGGTACTTACTGGTACTTCTGGTGTTAGTACCAGTGATACTTACTGGTAACTACAGTGGTACTTGTAGTGGTACTTAGAGTCACAAGTACTGGTAACTAAAGTGACAGTTACTGGCAAGTTAAGTATTATTATAGTGATAGTTACTGGTACTTTTGTGGTACTCTTGGAGTGATAATTAGGGATTATGGTGGCATCATTTGTGCTAATTAGTGGTACTTATATGGGTACCTCTAGTGATGCTTAATTGTGTACTTGGTGGTTCTATTTGTGATGCTACACAAACAAGGTAAAGACTGTTATGATATTGTATTATATTATGATAAATATTGTGTATAATACAGATTATGATAATGATGATTACCAATACAGCTTTTTGGAAAAAAAAGTTGTGCCTTTGGACAGATTGCACTGGGGTAAATTGTGCCATTTATTATTACAGTAAATTAATATATTTTAATCTAAAAACATGATTTTTACAAGTTAAACAAACTCAGTATACATTTTCTTCTTGAACTGTTTTATAAACAGGTAACATTAAATAATAAACATTCTGAGCACAACATGAGCAGATCTGATCAGAACTAAAGGCCAAACTTGATTGATTAGATTGGCCAGTCTAATTCTCTTACATCCTGGTCTTATTTCTTAATTTTTCCATCTCTGTTTGGTGCAAAATTAAAAATTAGATTGCTTTAGTGATAAAATGACACAATTGCCATAAAATAATATATTTAAATTATTAATTAATTTTTAATAATTGCACAAATCACCCCAACCCCTCCATTTTGGAAAAAAAGAAAAGCATCATCTCTAAGTTTTGAGCTCACATCATGCTAACTATTCATTCATTCATTTTCTACCGCTTAATCCCGTTAGGGGTCGCGGGTGACTGGAGCCTATCCCAGTGACTTTGGGCCTTAGGAGGGGAACACCCTGGACAGTGGCCAACTCGTCGCAGGGTTAGACAGACAAACATTCACTCTCTCATTCACTCACTAAGGGAAATTTACAGTGATGCCCAATTAACCTAAACATACATGTCTTTGGAGGTGGGAGGAAACCGGAGAAAACCCACGGTGACACGGGGAGAACATGCAAACTCCACCCAGAGAGATTGTGAGATGTTGACATGGTCCGACCCGGGAGTCGAACCCACGACCTCCTGATTGGGAAGCCAGAGCTCTAACCACTTGGCTACTGTGCTAACAAAATGTACCTTACCAAAGCACTAACACATGTGTGATAAATTACAAACTTGCCAATAATTGTTCAGTTACAACAATCAAAACACCTTGATCATAGAAATTTTACTTTGAAGGGCAAAAAGTTGTTTTTTGTACTTAAACACCCTTATTTCTCATCTTTACAGGCTGTATTAAATGGATAAGTCTTCAATAATGTGTGGTCACAAAACTCATTTCTTCTATGGGTCTGTAGAAACCTCCCCACTGGCAGAAATCACCCCACTTTCCCTTATGGATCATTAGCTCTTGTTTGCGCTGGTTTGTGGTGGGCATATTTAGATTTTTATAAGCATAATTAGAAAATAAACACAATATATATTTTTGCCACAATTGTCCGACGTCACTTCCTGCCAGCTGTAGCAGCAGTGAGAGAAAAACTTGTGGAAATCTCACTCAAAGCAGCGGTATAGATCAAAAGCTGTGAAAAACGACTGGTCCATACTTTCAGTTTGCCTGTGACAGTCACACGCTGCTGCTAACAGCTGACCAGAAGTAGAGTTCTGAGCAACTGCCGCAAAAAGTATACAACTTTCAAATTATACAAATAAAAATATATAGAGAAGCCTTGGACAAAACAGCACAAACGAAAAAAAAAAAAAAAAAACAATTGATCCATGTAATGTGTTGTTGTTTTTATGTGATATTTAACTTTTTGAGCTGAGTGACGAGTCGGCACAAAAAAAATGGCTAATACTTAAAATTAAGTAGCACAAACAAAACATTTTACAGTTTTGTGTATCTGTGTGTTTGACGTGGGCCAGCTTCACAAAGGTCCGCTGGGCTGCTTCGCCCTGAGGAGCTCAAGAGCGTGCACCAAAAACAAGAGTTTGTAAAAATAAAGTCCTCAGTGAAGATCAAGAACTACATCAGGAGCACAGACAGATCAAAACTGCTTATATTAGGGATGGAAAATAGATCGAAAACTTTGTTTGCAGCAATCGAATTGAAAGTCCAGAATCGATCCGTTATGCTCATGTAGCCACTGACTTAAACACACACTCTGTAGTTGTATGATTTACAATATTCTAACCATAGGGCCGGGCCCAAAGTTGGGCCGCGAGCACCTCCTTAAGGGCCACAAAATCAGTAAAGTACAATGCATTTAATAGGAGATTGGCCCAGTTACTTCTACATGAATATTCGGCCGAGATCAAAAAGGTTAAGAACCCCTGATTTACACAGTAATACAACAATAGTCACATGTTGAAGAAACAAAGTGTGAACTTGTGCCAGACCTGACTGAATGTGCTTTATTATGTTGAGTTAACAACTGATGGGTTAACGACTTTAAACATGGACACTGAAGAATAAAAGTTTTTTATTTGCTCACACACACTTTCATATAAACAATGGAGTCAGATATATTTGCTTTATTAATTATCAAAGTAATGTATTTGTTATAATAAATACTCACATTGACATTGAACTCATTTATTTAGGCACATCTTTATAATGCTTATATTGTGTCCAAATGGGGAATGTTTGGGGAGGATGTGCATGTGTGCAGGTCGTCTGGAGAGGAGAACGGAGAGATCTCTTTTGATGAACTGGGAGTTACTTTGTGGAGGGAGTGATGGTGGCCTTGAACGCGGCGGACGTGACTTTTCACATGTGCAGCTTGAAACTGGATCCATGAATGCTCCTCTTCATCATCATCATTATTATCATTTGCATATTCATGTTGAATGTTTTATCTGGGCCAGGGAAAGGCGAGCAGTCAGATTGTACACGCCTGGCATGAGTCTCGCATAGTCTGTGAGCTAATAGGGAAAGATGGACCCAGACCTGTATTAGATTTTTTGTTAGGGAATCATTTTTGGGATGAATAAACTTATTAATTTTAACCTTTTGAATCTTGGTCATCTTTAGAATAAGAACATGCACTCACATTCAACAACACCAAATATGACAGTTTTAAATACAAGTTCTGACTCACAAACAGCAGCTAAGTTTTAAACAAGTTTTATTTTCTTGTCCTACAGTATGTACAGAATGTGTATTGTTATTCATGTAAACTTTATGTGTCATAATGAATGAATGAATGTTTATGGATTTTAGATTGTGTTTGAAGAAGTGACCCCATGAAATAGCTTTTTGTAATTTATATTATGGTCTCCTTTGCCATATACTGTACATCTAATCTGTATTTTTCATTATTTAAAACCAACCTGCTCAGGGACGACAAGTGGAAATTAGCATTCATGCTAGAACCTGGCACCAGCATCTCTATGACTTTTGTCTTGGAAAATGTATTGTTGTGTGCTGTCTCTGTACAAATAAATGCATACCATACCATACCATACCATAATAAGGCCACTGTCTGTAGTGCGTGGTTGGTGTTCTGTGGAGGCCAGAGTTGTCCCCGGACCTCCTCATCACGCCCTCCCTTCGAGGAGTTACTGTTTGGCCCGCTATGGACTCACCTCCGCTGGAGAGGCGGCCAGTGGATGCCTCGCCGGCAAGTGTACGGTGCTAATGGCTTAATGGCAAGTGACTTAAGCCGTTTGAAGTAATGAAGGATTTATACTTTTATGACATGGATTTATACTTTTATTACATTTATACTTTTATTACATTTATACTTTATTACATTTATATTTTTAATACATTTATACTTTTATTTGAATCTAGATGTGAATTGTGTTAAACTACTGTGCTGCTTAAGTATAAGTAGCAAACTGTTTTCCTTTGTGCTACATGTTGTTCTAGTGAGTTTCAGAACCAACCCCCATCCTGGTCTTCTCCAAAGGTTGTGGAATGTTTACAGACTCAGCTAAAACAAAGCAGTGCAGCTGCCTGTCCATATAAGGGAAAAGTTTGGCCACAAGCCAATCATGAAGACCACTACTGACCAACTCCGCCTGAGTCTTGAATATTCCTGTTGTATTTATGTACCATGTTATAAATGCTGGCGTCCTGGACCAGTAGTCACGTTTCTGGGGAGATAGGCGGTGAAGAAAGGCTATTGTTAGGGTCCAGGAACGTCCAGAGCTCTGCCTAGATGACTTGTAATAGGGAAATAAATTTGGAGACTTGATTGGCTGAATTCTGGTCATCTTTATATATTGGTATGTGATATTAGATTGGTAGAATAGGATGTTGACTTTTAAACGCTCCACTCGCAGTAAACGCACATGCAGGCTGTTGACTACGAGAAATCTACAAAGGTAAAGAGGATAATAAAGATATAGGTTTTAATTATACTTTATGTCAACAGCACAAGAGAAAGGGAAAATACAGAAAATTCTTCAATTGGTGACCCGGACGCTGACTGAGGGGGGAGCGTGGTCAACGCGGGATCGGATTACGACCGGAGTCCCACTCTACAACTCATTGCGGTAGACATGCCAATACTGCACTCCACTGGCTGATGTTTGAATTTTCCCCGGGGCCCCACAACTAAAACAGGTAAGACTATATTTTGACTCTCTCCTTTTTTAGAGATCAAAGTAAGTCTATTGGCATTTTTCTAAATTTAGTACTGTGGGAAAATTCTATACATTGCTAAATAGGTCAATTTTGACTGTGGACTGTGGAAGGGAAGTCGTATATTTTAGAAAACGCGCTGTTTAAAGATTAATGGAGTCAGAATAAAAAGATAAAGGAAATAAAAGAGTCACGCGTGACACTATTGTGTTGTAAAACAGTCTACGGACTGACGTAGGTGATTTCTCCCCGTGAACCGGACGCGGTGAGCAAACGGGTGCGTTACTGGTCGAGCGCAGTCAGACTGGGGAGCTGGCGAAAATCTTAAAGGGCACAAGCTGCTAAAAGCCCACAAAAAGTAGCGGGTTTAGACGCCCATCGTTATTAGTTACGCGGGACAGTTGTCCTGAGCGGGGTAACGATAAAATAATTAATCAATAAAGGTTTAGACGCCTTTCACTACTAGTTACGCGGGACAGTTGTCCTGAGCGGGGTAACGATAAAAAATTAATCAAAAGGTTTAGACGCCTTTCACTACTAGTTACGCGGGACAGTTGTCCTGAGCGGGGGTAGTGATAAAATAATTAATCAATAAAGGTTTAGACGCCTTTCACTACTAGTTACGCGGGACAGTTGTCCTGAGCGGGGGTAACGATAAAATAATTAATCAATAAAGGTTTAGACGCCTTTCACTACTAGTTACGCGGACAGTTGTCCTGAGCGGGGTAGTGATAAAATAATTAATCAATAAAGGTTTAGACGCCTTTCACTACTAGTTACGCGGGACAAATTTCCTGAGCGGGGGTAGTGATAAAATAATTAGAAATAAAGAAACTTAGCGCGGAAATAAGTAGGACAAAGAAAATGGCTGGGAAAAATATTGAAATACAGAAACCAGAAGAATGGATAAGAAGACTTTGGCCGCGTATGAAACAATCAGCGTGGTACAGGAAAGGAAAAGTGAGTGATTTGGTGGCAGTATGTGAACGGGCCCTAGAAGAGGAAGGAGAAAACCCTAAGGCGCAAATTCCGCTCGTAAGTTTGCGGCATTTACGTCTTCGTTGGTGGAGGTAAGTGTAATGAACGTAATGGATTTGAATGGAGAATTGAAACATGTTAAAATGAGTAAAGAGATGAGAAAAGAGTTAGAAAAAAGAAGAGAGAGTACGAACAGAGACTAGAGTGGGTAAGACCTTTTTCTAAACTGCTCAGAGAGACGTGGGCGGAAACCACAGACCTATTCGTTACAATGAAACCAAAAAAGGGGAAGGCACTTGACAAACAGGATCCGCCCTCTTATGTGGAGGTAAGTAGTCCAACAGCTCCATCTTCTGGCCATGCATATCCATTGCTGGCCTTACATGGACTTTTGAATGCTGATGTACAACCGTCTCAACCTTTGGAGGACGAACAACTGGAAACATTACAGGAATTACTTGTAAAACAATTACACTTGACTACAGACGAAAAGAAGAAGCTTTTGAAGAATAGGGACACACTTTCAACAGAAATGCTTGGAGCTGGACTGACTGAACAATTGACTAACCTGACTAAACAAGTTAGAGACACAGAGAGAATAATGCAAGAAAAACTTAATGAACAACAACAAAAGATTGACTTAATGAAGGAAGAAATAACAGAAGAATACAGAAGACCACAGCTCCTGAGTTTACTAAATTAAGTACACAAATGAAGGAACTTAGCATTGCCCCAAAAGAAATAGTGGTCAAACCAAAAAAAAATGAGGAATCCATATGCATACACCCAGGATTCAGACAGTGATAGTGAATATTGTGGCAATGCAGAGACATATGAGATCCAGACTAAAATAAATGCCTTAAATAGTGATATATATACATTGAAATCCACAATTCAGTATTTCACAAAACAGAGAAACATGGCCACAAAGGAGGAAGAGAGGAAAGAATGGGAAGAACAAATTATGAAACAGGAACAGCAATTACAAGATTTATTATTAAAATTAAAACAACTACAGGAAGACCTTAGTAAACTTCCTAAACCTAAAATTAGACAAGTATTTCCAGTAATCACACCACATGCTCAGAATTTCCCATTGTTGGCCACAGGCCCACCTGTGGATGGCATAACCCCAAGACTCTACAAGCCACTGCACAGTGCAGACTTGGTTTTGATTAAGGAAAAATTGCCACCCCTGTCTCAAGGAGGTGAGCCCTGGTATACAGCTCTTAGAGCTCAGACTAGTCACATGACTCTGGCACTGGGAGATGTGAAAAAACTGATCACAGATTGCTCATCTGCACATGTCACAGCAGCAATATTTAGAGAAGTAGCTCTGCATGAGACGCCCATTGAAGAGCCTTTTGATCCACATGCACCAATTCTGTTACAACACTTGCAACAAAGATTTCCTTTAACTACACCAATCCCACCAACATTAACACCTTTCACTGCAGGGCAGTGTCCCAATGCTTTTGTGGAATTGTGCATTGCAGCTTACATGAAATCTATGCACTCACATCCATTGAGACAGCCTCAAACCACATGTCTCTTTCTGCAGCAGGTCCAGGCAGCTTTGCCCGCTCCTATTCAAACTGCCCTGAAAATGTTCCTGGTCTCACTGCTAACTATGACCAGTTTATGGTACACTTTAGACACCATGCTGACCTGTATAACCAACAACAAAAGGAGCAAAATGATAAAACTACTCAGCTACAACAGGAATTGTTGAAACTGCAGATTTCTGAAGCTAGAAATATTGCTACAAAAAATAAAAAGGACACAAAGCAGATGGTAGCCACAACAGCAACACCTACTGACACTGCACCCACACCAGCACCGGCCCCACCACCAGTAAACGTCTTATACGTGACACAACCACACCCTTATCAGGGATACAATCAAAATAGGAGAGGTAGAGGTAGAGGTAGAGGAGGTAGAGGACAAGGTAGAGGGGGCAGGGGAGCAGGAATGAACCAAGGAGGACCACAACAAGGTGGAAATGAATGTTACAACTGCGGACGCATGGGCCATTTCGCTCGAGAGTGTCGAGCACCTGTTAATTCCAATGGCAATGGACAGCAACAGAACCAGCAATATCAAAGACAGAATCAAGCTTGAGTGCTCCACCACCTTGGGCTCAGGGTGGTCAGTACTATGGAGGAAATGAACATGAACAATATTAGGGGGGCCCAATGAGTCTTGTCGCCACCCCAGAACCATTTGTCACTGTAGAGGTGGGAGGCGAACAAACTGAAATGCTTGTAGACACAGGAGCCACTCACTCAACTGTCAAGTCTGTCTCTGAAACACATTTGAGTGGCCAAAGCATACATCTCTCAGGACTCATGGGACAAGCTACACCTCTACGCATCACAAAACCATTGACTTTCACTATTGCTGGCCAAAAGATCACTATGCCTGCGATTTATTCACCACAAACGCCTGTCAATTTGATGGGAAGAGACATTTTACAAATGACTGGGGCTACCATTATGTGCTCACCTGATGGATTACAAGTCACTTGGCCCAATGGACAATCTGTCACATGTTCTGGTGACTCTGGACATAGAGTGTTTTTATGCAAACCTGAAGAAACAGATCATGCCAAGATTTATTGGGGACTGTTGCAACCACAAACTGTTAAAAACGAAGGACTTTACTTCAACATGATACAGTGGAAATCCTGGTTCTCCACCTGTTTCCCATATGCTCCACCTAGTGACCCCTTACATGTTACATTGTACTATGACAGACAGGGAAAGGATGAGATTTATGAGGATACATTTAACTCTTACCTGAAGGGACGGGAGTTTAGTGTGTCTTCTCAGTGTATTTATGTACACAAAACTGGTGTTGTGGCGTCCATGATGCTTCCTGATGATTTAATGTT
This sequence comes from Mugilogobius chulae, assembly GCA_038363315.1. NCBI lineage: Eukaryota > Metazoa > Chordata > Actinopteri > Gobiiformes > Gobiidae > Mugilogobius > Mugilogobius chulae. Next base: position 136,928 of record CM076404.1, read on the forward strand.
ATATTACAAGAGAGATTCACAAACAGATCCTCACTGTTCCCTGTTCTTAGGCCCTGGTTGTGAGGCGAGGGAGCTGGGACCATTGACTTACAAATTGAATCGTGTTGTGGATTGGAAACCCACTTCCATTCCTGACCTGTTCTTTAGTATGTCCACAGAGGCATATAAAATACGATTGACCCAAGTAACTGATAAAATCTTGATGGAGGATGAGCTCCTACAGAGGTCTCATGGAAGAGAATTAACTGACCATGAGTCCGCTGAGGAAATGCTCTCAAAATTCCCAAATGAACTGTGGGCTAAAGATGGCTCTGACATTGGAAAGTGCCTCTCTGTAGACCCGGTGGTACTTACATTCAACCTGGGAGCAGAGTGTACATTCCTCAGAGGCCTTATCGAACCAAGGAACAGTTTGATGGAGTGGACTCGGCTTTGAGAGATCTGTGGAAGGCTGGTGTTCTTGAACTTTCTGATTCAAACTGGAACACGCCTTTAAATCCAGTACCAAAACCTGATGGCTCTTTTAGGCCAGCACATGACTTGAGGAAAGTTAATGATGTGACAACAACTCCACTTTTGCCTGTGCCAGATCCACATAAATGCCTTTCTATTCTAAAACCAGAAATGGCATATTTTTCAGTGATTGATTTAAAACATGCTTTTTACTCTATTCCATTGGCTGAAGAGAGTAGGTATCAATTTGCCTTTACACACTGTGGCGCAAGACTGCAATACAAAGTGTTGCCACAAGGACATAGAAATAGTCCTGGAATTTTTAATGACTGCCTTAAGAAATGTTTGGCTGACACATATGTTACAGACAACAGTGTAGTTATACAATATGTGGATGACATTTTGATCGCTTCAACCACATCCACAGAGTGTTTACAAACTACCTCAAATGTACTTGCTAAATTACTACAACATGGGTTTAAAGTCTCAAAATCTAAACTACAATGTTGTAGGCCACAAGTGAAGTTTTTGGGTAAAATAATATCCTCTGGTTCATTGGAACCATCTCCATCACAAAAACAGGCCATTCTCATGACAGCAAGACCAAACACAGTTAAAGAATTGTTGTCATTTCTAGGATTGGCAAATTACTCTAGAGGACATGTTCCTGACTACACAGGTAAAACTGCACCATTGAGAGAAATCATTAAGAAAGCAGGAGTTAGAGATTTAAATGCAGAACTTGTTTGGACTCAAGACTCTGACTTGGCCTTTACAGAATTGAAACAAAGTCTTGCATCTTGTGCTAATTTAGCACTACCCGATTATAGACAACCTTTCTACATTGATACCACTCTGACTGAGAAGTCAGGATATGGAACTTTGTGGCAGAAAGACTCTTTTGGGACCAGGAAGATCTTGCTATATGTGTCCACTTTGTTGGACCCTGTAGCGAAGAAAGCCCCATCTTGTGTCCTTTATGCTGACACTTTGGCTAAACGTTTGACCAAATGTGCTCACATTGTCATGGGCCATCCTTTGACTGTCTACACTCTACACTCGGTTGTGGCGTACGTACAGTCCAAAATCTTTGCTTTGACACCCAGAGACAGAGGAAGTTGTCCTCTATATTAACAGCACCTAATTTGTCTTATGCCCCAGTGGACTTGGCTAATGCGTCCACTGGATTGGCTGCTGAAGGTTTACCACACAATTGTGAGGTTTATTCGAAAGCAGAACTTTGTCTGCGACCTGACCTTTCATACACACCTATTGAAGGTTCTTTGTTCTTGTTCACTGACGGACACTGCCATAGACATGACGATGGCTCTTGCGTGCTGCGGCAGCAGTAGTGCAATATTTTGACAAATCAAACATTCACACTGTGGCACAATGGGGCCCAGAAACTGGGTATTCAGCGCAATATGCCGAACTCAAAGCAGTGCTTATGGCACTGGAATTTGCAGGTAAGACCCATGTACTATTTTTACAGATTCTCAATTTGTTCATGGTGGAATTACTCGTGATTTGCCACTATGGAGAAGAGGAGGTTTTCTAACTGTGCAGGGCATTCCTATTGCCCATCAGGAACTTTGGGAACAAATTTCATCTCAACTTATGGTACCAAGCCAGTTGGCTGTGGTTAAGGTTCCTGGACATTCTAAAGTTGGATCTCTCACAGCACTTGGAAATGCTGCGGCTGATGCAGCTGCCAAAAAGGCAGGAGGTTATGTTACTAATTATAACTTACATTTGCCTGGATACGAACAATCACAACGTTACCTATTGAGAACCATTCAATCTTTCGCTCAACCAGGGGAAGTCAATGATTGGCACTTTAAAGGAGCTGTTAAAGAAATAGACGGTGTTTTTACCCTACAAGAGGTTCCTTTGGTTCCCAAATCCTTATATCATGTGTGTTCTTTAACACCACATGATCCTAAAATTATTAATAATGAAGAGATTAGAATCAGACATGCCAGTGAAGACCCGAGCTTTTGGAAAATAGGGATGATGCTGATGCCTATGAAGATGGCGTCTATAGAGGTCCCACTGGTTTACCTTATTTGTCACCTAACATGATCTTTGATGTGCTTTCTGGTTTACATGGTAAAGCTCACTATTGTGCAGCTCAAATGAAGTCGGCCTTAACTTCTCAATATTATCACCCCAAACCTAAACAAGTTTGTACTGATTTTACACGTTCATGTGTCACATGTTCAATGTTCAATCCACATCCTCATGGTAACACTGCAGGTAAGTTACGCTGTGGTGACCATCCTGGACAAATTATTCACATTGACTTTACAGACATGTGACACGTTGTAAAGGTAAACGCTTTCTGCTTTCTATTATTGACACATTTTCTGGATGGGCTCAGTTTTACCCTTGTAAGGCTGAGACGTCCTGTGTGGTGATCCAAGCTTTGGTCACCGATTGGATCCCAAATCATGGGGTCCCAGAGGAAGTACACACTGACAATGGAAAACATTTTACATCGAAGGAAGTTGCTGAAGTTTGTTCACTATTAAGAATAACTAAAACTTTCTCCTCAGTTTACCATCCTAGGGGCAACTCGATGGTTGAACGCAGTCATAGAACACTGAAAACCATTTTGGCCAAAATGTGTCATGACTCAAATTCTTCTATTGGCTCTCACTATTGCCTGCTGCCACAATGGCAATGCATAATCTGGTAAATCACAGAACAGGGTTTACACCTTATGAATTGACCCACGGTCGATGTATGCCAGTACCCACACATTTACCAAATGACCCTGTTCCTCATGTTTTACATTTCTTTCAGTACAAACCTTACTTTGAAGCTCTAAAATCACTTGTAACTGCTCAAAAAGTTGTATCACATAAAACTATGATCTCTGATTATACTGCTAAACTTCCTTGCCAGGTCTACATAAAACAGGCAGTGAGGAACTCCTGGACATCACCTCGTTATATTGGACCTTTTAAAGTGACTCAACGCACGTCTCGCGCTTTCAAAGTTGAAGGAAAACCACATTGGTTCCACCACTCTTTTGCTAAACCCTATTATGGAAGTGGGCCCGGAGGCCCCACTGAAGGGGGTGGGGGTACAAAATAATAAGACTAAAAAACAAGAAACAAGAACTCAAGAAACCCCCAAACCTCTCACCTTTAAAGGATGGTTAACAGACCCTATGCCTTTGCCTAGACCCTTTCATCAATGCCCAACCTGGTTGTGTATACTGATTACATTAATAATTACTGGATCGGTTGCAGGACTGATCATAAATTTTGAAGCAGAACCTGAGTGTCAAAACTTTGCAAAAAATCATGCTAATTTTAAAGTACAACCTCTGATGAAACAAATCTGCTTAGCTTTAGTTAACTCTAAAGGAAAAGAAGTTAAGACAATGAATTGTGGATATAACAAAACATATCAAACTATTAAAGCTAAGGTTAAGGACATACTAACCCAGGGATGGATTGATGACTGCTCTCTAAATGTGTTGAAAAAGTACCTGTGAATAATGTTACTTTGTTTATTGTTTCAGAAGGAAATGGTTCCAGGAAGCGACGATCACTATCCAAACATACACCACTAGAGAACATTGGTTGAAGGTAGCACTTATACTGCTAAGCAGACTAATGTTTCTACGCCCTGCTGGTGTGTTCATTTAAACCACATCATGCTGCAGACTATCCCGCAGTAGTTCCGGTGCCCACAGGAATAAATGAGTCCCTATGTATACTATATTTGGCTAAAATAAGAGCTATAAATTCTACTTCTAGACACCCTGGGTGCACACAATGGGAGAGGACAGCTAATTTGACTTATTGGACCAATCCGCAGAACTGGACCAAATCGACTAATCATACATTAAGGGAAGGTTTGCATTTTTACAGGAAGCAGTTGACGGCGAAGGTGTGTTGGACTCGCAATTGTATGGGTAATAACAGAACACTGGGGGCGTCATCATGTGATTTTGAAGTAGGCCCTACGACATGGCCCAAGAATAGCACAGGGTGGTGGGGGGAAGTAAAGAAAGTTTTAAACCTTACAAACATTTCATCAATAATCCTGACACCCCCAGGTAAGGAGGGTTCCTCTACACCTAAAGGTTATGTTTGGACTTGTGGCATTAATTCCTATGTAGTACTTCCATTGGACTGGTGTGGAACTTGTACCTTAGCAAAACTCATGCCATCATCATTAGTTGTTTCCGATGAAATAATGCAAAACGCAATTAACAAATATGGTCATCATAATCCACATAGGCTGAAACGTAACAAAAGAGCCACTGTGGGAGGCAGAGTTTTGGGAGGAGCCTATGTTCCAACCACAGGGGAAGAAAGAGAGCCAATGATTTCGGATGGGAGGAGCTTCTTAGGGACCTTAATTCCATCAGTAGGTACTGCGACGAACGCTCATAGGATAAACAGACTGTACTGGGCTCTGGAAGATTTAGCCGAGATAGTAGATGAAACTTTAAAACAACTAGAAGAGGGAGCTGAAATAAAAGCAGTGGCTACTGTGGCTATGCAAAACCGCGTAGCTTTGGACGGCCTCTATGCAGAGCAAGGTGGAATGTGTGTGGCAGTAGGAATTGATCACTGCTGTACATACATTCCGGATGATACTGGAAATTGGACTCTGATAAGAAATAAAGTAAGAGATCTCAGAGATTATTTAGATAAGCAAGCTTCAAATGGAGGAAACTTGACCGATTGGCTGTTTTCCGAATCCTGGAGCCATATCCTTAAGAGAATTTGTTTTATGATATTGATGTTTTTATTACTGATTGGTGTTGTTTGTTGTTGTGTTATTCCTATGGTTCGTAGTATGTTGTCTAGGGCTCTAGTTAATACCACTTCACCTGGAATTTTCTATCAAGGAGCCCAAGCCTTAACAGAAAGAGTCCTGTCAGAAGGGGGTGCTGGAATGGAAATTGAAATGAAATTGAGGAAAGGCTTGGCATTGGAGTGGGGAGATCCAGAAGAAGACTGCAATGGAGATTGTGGTACTGATGTTATAAATGAATGATATGTATTGGATATGTTCTGTTTTGTGATTACAGGTTTTTACAAATGTTTGAGAATTGATGGACCATGTGATAAATGAGAAAGATATCAGCAACAGTGTTTTTTGGGAAAAAAAAAAAAATGTGTGTATTGTCATAATAGGAGAGATAAGCCATGGACAAGTAAAGCAATTTTGGGTAATGTACACAGGTAAAGTTATGTTGGGTTCGAGAGGGATACACAATGGTTAGATGGAAGACCTAGATAGGTTTTTGGAAAGCTGGCTAGAAGACTTTTAAGTGAGTCTGGAAGGAACCCTGTGATAGCTGAACCATGTTTAGAATGTTTGTTTAGTTTGAGGTCTTAGGAGACCTCAGAAGGGGGAATTGAAGGATTTATACTTTTATGACATGGATTTATACTTTTATTACATTTATACTTTTATACATTTATACTTTATTACATTTATATTTTTAATACATTTATACTTTTATTTGAATCTAGATGTGAATTGTGTTAAACTACTGTGCTGCTTAAGTATAAGTAGCAACTGTTTTCCTTTGTGCTACATGTTGTTCTAGTGAGTTTCAGAACCAACCCCCATCCTGGTCTTCTCCAAAGGTTGTGGAATGTTTACAGACTCAGCTAAAACAAAGCAGTGCAGCTGCCTGTCCATATAAGGGAAAAGTTTGGCCACAAGCCAATCATGAAGACCACTACTGACCAACTCCGCCTGAGTCTTGAATATTCCTGTTGTATTTATGTACCATGTTATAAATGCTGGCGTCCTGGACCAGTAGTCACGTTTCTGGGGAGATAGGCGGTGAAGAAAGGCTATTGTTAGGGTCCAGGAACGTCCAGAGCTCTGCCTAGATGACTTGTAATAGGGAAATAAATTTGGAGACTTGATTGCTGAATTCTGGTCATCTTTATATATTGGTATGTGATATTAGATTGGTAGAATAGGATGTTGACTTTTAAACGCTCCACTCGCAGTAAACGAACATGCAGGCTGTTGACTACGAGAAATCTACAAAGGTAAAGAGGATAATAAAGATATAGGTTTTAATTATACTTTATGTCAACAGCACAAGAGAAAGGGAAAATACAGAAAATTCTTCAGTAAGGAAGCCTTCACTACGAAGCTCAATGAGGACAATGGTAATACTCTGCTTATGGACTCTGGCTCCACCAACATAAACTCTATAACTTTAGCCTTAGTTACATTTACAGCCTGTCCGTCCATGGGAGTGGATCCCTTCTTCACTGTGGTTCCCCTCCAGGTTTCTCTTTTCCCTTAGGGTTTTTTTTTTTGAGTTTTTCTTTGCCAAAAAGGAGGGTCTAAGGACAGAAGGAGGGTCTAAGGACAGAAGGAGGGTCTAAGGACAGAAGGAGGGACTAAGGACAGAAGGAGGGTCTAAGGACAGAAGGAGGGTCTAAGGACAGAAGGAGGGACTAAGAACAGAAGGAGGGTCTAAGGACAGAAGGAGAGTCTAAGGACAGAAGGAGGGTCTAAGGACAGAAGGAGAGTCTAAGGACAGAAGGAGGGTCTAAGGACAGAAGGAGGGTCTAAGGACAGAAGGAGGGTCTAAGGACAGAAGGAGAGTCTAAGGGGATGCTCTGGACAATCAATCATTTGCTCGACGAATAATCTGCTTTGACATTCTTGATCAATCACTGCTTCTGAATGTTTGTTTCATTGAATATGTATTGTTTTATTTTTATTTCCAATTATTCATGTTTGCTAAATTAATAATCTTGGGAAATCCTCAGAGACGACTGTTGTTGTAATTTTGGGCTATACAAAAATAAATTGATTTGATTTGATTTGATTCGGCAACAATTTGTAAGTTTAGCAAATCTAGGCCTGCCGTAGGTCACAGTTAGCTTAGCATGTAGCCGCCCTATTGGTTTAAAGGGACTGTACTTGATTTTTTTGCAACAAGATAACTTAAAAGCAATTTCCCCCTAACACTGATGCCTTGTTAATGTATCTAATCAGGTGGAAATTAGTCCCCAAAGTCCTGTCTATGTCTAATAAAATTCCGTTTGTGTGCAGCTTTTTCTGTTTTTGTTTTTAGCATTGTGGCTAACTGTTGTTAGCATAGTGACTCACCTCGCTGTTAAAAGCTGTGAAAAACATTAAAACTCATCATGATGAACAATTCTGACGCTCAGAATGCATTAGCTACGTGAGGAAATCATGTAGCCTCAAGGAAAAAGGTTAAAATTAATTATTTCTTTTTGTTTACATTTTTAGGATGCAAAAATCAGGTAACATGGGTTGGTTAGCATATGCTAACACATCGTAACATTCTCATCGCAACAGTTTTAGCATCTCATTTATAACTATTACTACTATTATTTGTTTTATGCGCATGTATGTTTTTTTTTTCTTGTTTATTGTTGGAAAAAAAATCAAGGAAAAACAAAAAAAGAAAGAAAGACTTCCACACCAAAAGTTCCTCATTAGATTTTAACATTTTTATTTGTTTTTCACATGACTTTTTCTTAAACTGAATCGACATTTTCAGCAGTTTTGACATTTTTTTTTGTCTTGTTTTATTTTCTTGATCCTATTGTTAAAGGAGAAGCTCTGCATTCACAGTCAAACCTTCGTGTTTTTAAGTCTCTTTTTCACAAATGCTGCAGAATTATTACATTTGTACCATATTCTTCTTTTAAAAATAGAAAAAAGACAATTAATAAACATTCCGGTGAAATCTATTTTTAGTATGACTTCTTTTTTTTTTTTATCTTTTCGTTTCTCGGGTGTCGAGTGTTACAATGGTTTCCAGCATCGATCTTAAGCATTAACATTGGAGAGAGTGAAAGGGAGGTCTCTGCGGTGCTTCTGTCGGCCTGTGGGGGGCGCTCCGTTGAAAACACATGGGTAGCAAAGGCACAGCAGAATGAGGTTAGAATAAGATCTTCAACTAAAGGTATCGGAAGCATCAGAAGGCAGCGGGTGAGAGCAAGTGGTGTTTTGGCTTTTCATTAAAAAAAAAGAAAAAAAAAAGTCATAGATTTCTTTATTTTTTTTGTTCAATTTTAACAAACAAAAAAAGGCTTGACAGTCAGTTTGTGTTCACTTGACCCACTGTTTCAAATAAAGTAATACGCTCTGTGCATGGAACGTCAGTTGGCTTGTCTACATTCAAAACAGCTTTCTTATGTACTTTTGAGCATTTCCTGTTAGCGTTAGCATTCAGACACAAACATGTCTCTTTCCCCCTGATTTCTAAAGCCTTTAACATGTTTTTTGTAGCATTCGCCTCAGCTCACGGTTCACTGTCCGATCTTCTGAGCATTTATTCGTTTTAAACTGGCGAAGTAAACAGGAAATGCTCGTAAGTACCGAAGTTGACTATTTCAAACATAAACAAGCCAACTAAAGTTCTGTGTACAGTTTATTGAAGTTAACTGTGTATCTTTAGAAACATGCTGACGTAATGCTGCATAGTCGGCTACGCGTCGTATTTGGGGGCGTGGCTTGCCATGGGGGAATTTATTGGAATTCTGCAAATTTCTCGCACTTTTGAGAGATTTCCTGGTGATTTAAAGTTGGGGTAACTAACGTTGTAATGAGTAAACTTTGAGTTTTCTACTCAAAAAGTCTATGTTAAACGCAGTACTTTGTGAAAAAACAAGACCACTGTGTGTGCTGTTGAAAAATAATATTTTTTAGTTTTAATCAGGAGCGAATGCAGCTCTCTGATTGGACGTGCTTGGGTGGTTCTCTCTAGTTTCAGCTTTTGTTTGTAAAAAGAAGTTTATAAGCCATAACTGCAGACGACACCGCCATTCTGGGTCTTTTACAAAAAGACAAGGGCAAGGAGGACTATTTGGATGAAAGTAACATTTTTATGATCTGGTGCAGGACCCACCACCAGAGGAGATCTTTTTTACCCCAAACACAGTGGGAACCACAGTCCTGTCCTTCTTGACCATGTACCTATTAAGCAGGTCACTTATTACAAATATTTGGCCATTTACACTGACACCAGACAGACTTACCACATGGACCACATGGACCACTTTTTTAGGAAGATTGTGCCACTACAAAGTGAGCACTAAAATAATGGTGTTTTTCTACCAAGCCATTCTAGAAAGTGTAGTGCACTGGGATATTCAGGTCTGGTTTGAAAACCTGCTAGTGCAGGTCAAAACTAAACTTTCAAACCTCATGAAAATAGCCTTAAAGACCCAACACGTGTTAAATTCTGATACTTTCGTCAGGCCACAGGTGTAGTCTGCTCAAGTGCAAGTAGAGCAAATTTAAAAACTCATTCCTCCCATCGCCAATACGTCACATCAACACAATCCTGTAGGGAAAAACATTATTGTACGATATAATTTTGTTAATTTATTCATTAGCTCTCTTTGGACTCTCACATGGGTTGTTAAGTCATGCCTAGTTAAGTGTGTGTTTGAAATGTGTTATTCCAAGTCTGTCTGCTGGTGTGATTGTTTTTATTGCAGCACCACATCCCCAAGACAAATTTCCTCAATGTGGGACAATAAAGTACCCTACCTTACAATTATGTACCTGTAAGTCATCAATTTTGAAAAACTTAACTAGTCTGTGAGAACCTCAAACAGCGACTGTCAAGCCATTAAAACTGACACCACCTTTGCCCCGCAGCGAACGTAAAACAAACCAGCTACAAAACAAGTTCTCATCGTCAGAGAAGCAGAGAAAAGCAACAGAGACCTCCCTTAAAACAAATCATTCAACGTCATTTTAAGTCATTTTGTTTCCCATGCATGCATTTAGAATTCATTTATAGCTAAAAACAATACCGAAAACAAAAAACAAAAAACAAAAAAATGCAACAACAAGAGATGCAGAAAGAACTGATTTCCTGGTACAAAAGAAACTTGTCAAAGCGGACATCAAGAAGGCCAGTGAGTGGAATTAGCGTGAAATGAGGAGAGATCGTAAAGCGCACTCGCGGCGTGGCTAACGAGCTAGCCACGAATCAAACGAATGAGGGGAAAAAAAAACCTTGCAAGAGTTCGACGGCATACAGGTAGGTCCACTTACTACGCACTAGAGTTCAGTATATCCAACTAGCTAATGTGCTTGCCGCGCTAGCTAGGTGTTGACAGCATTGTTTCAAGTGAGTGTTGAAGGTGTCTTGCTGCTTTCAAGCGAGACCATTTACGATAATTTCATTTTTTTTTTTGTTTCTTATAACGCCAATATAACATTTCTCTTTCCTCCTTTGCAAAAAACAAACTGAGTTGTTTCTTGAAATCCCTATTATCAGCCTGATTAGCAATTGCGTTAGCCTGATACCTTGAAAGCAGCATCTGACTTCTAAATTCCATCTAAACTCTATAGACTAAGACTATGGTAGAGTAACAGTTTCCATAGAGACGATCTAGGTTAGTTCAAGCTAGCTATCCTGATTGGTAAGTCTTAAAATTAGCTTGTAATTACACTGAAAGCATAATCAAGGGCTTTGTTTCTCAACTAGCTAGCTATAAAAAACAGTGCCTGATTTGCGTCAGTTTGCCATTTTGCATAAAGTTACCAAGTCTGTTTGTGTAATCATGACTTTGTTGCGCATGAATTGTTAATGGTAGCATAACCGCTACAATCATTGTTAGCTTGCTGAGTATTTTTGATTTTGTTTAGATTAAAGAAAGTTCTACTCTAGTCAGTTGTTAGCTAGATGTTTAGGCTTACTTTTTGTTGAAATGTTCTTAGTACGATAAAACTGTTAGATAATTAAATGTATTTTAAGTAGAACATGAAAACAAGGTAGCTTTGTGGCTTTAAAAGCATGAATTTGTCTTAATTTAGGGTTGCAACAAGTTAATCAATAAACATATCGATTATTGAAAGAAAGTTAACTTTCTAATGCTTTTTGGCCAAGGACTACAGATGAAAGTAGCTTTTGGCTAATCTGTCTTTTTTTCCCTCATGTTTTGTTATGTGTTTTGTTAAACTGCACAAAATTTTGATTCTTATTTTTTTTTTTTTTTTTTTTTTAACTAATGTTTAAGTCTAGTTATTCCATATTTGTAGCATAGAATAGTAATTACAAAACTGTTCAGGAAATGCCAAATTGTGTTAAAGTCATTATTTGCTTATGTGATCTTTGATATTTTCCACAATCCTACTTTTATATAGGTCGAGAAAAGAGTGATGATGAAAAGCCCTAAAAAGGATGTAATTATAGGGTTTTTGACGCGTAACACTAGTTTGCCTGTAAAGCTGCACTTCTAGAACGTTCTTAAGTGACATTTCAGTTCAGTTGCTGCTCTGTGTCAGACTAAAACGTTGTAAAGACAGAACTCCAGTTTGTCAGACCTCTCAGGGGCTGATAAAATGATTGAATATCCCTCTCTGTTGGGCAAATAAAAGCTTCATGACTAGTTGAACAAAGTTTTTCTTCATATGTGCAGTCAAAGCATTAAACTCTACGTTAAGACATTTATAAAGCGGCTTTCGAAGCGCTAGGAATGAGGCGTGTGTCCTCTGAATCACTGATCTTTTTTATGAACTAACTTAACAAACCGGCAGCTACTGATACTTTATTTCAAGTACCTTTTAATTATGTTACGTTTCGAGTTACTTTGACTTGATGATGTTATTTTTTATTTTATTTTTTATTCTTGCTTCTGTTGCTTTTATAAGACAAATATAACTCAACAGTCACCATAAAGGGTCTTTCACACCCCAAACTGGTTAAGACGGTCGCCCATCTGAACCAGTTTGGCAACTTTAACCGACAAGAGGCTCCGGGACGAATCCGTGCTCTGGCCAATCGAAAATAGTTTTTAGCCAAATATAGAATGTGTTATTTTCACGGTTCAAACAGGACGCAAGTTCGGAGAAGAATGGTTTATATTGAACAAGGAAAACAAAGACAACTGCAGTACTAAGTCTGGACTGTGGTGGAAACATAAATTGACCTTAATCTGTGAAGTAAGAAACATCTGTTCTCCATTAGAATTAGACAACTACTTGTGCGCAACTTCTGTTTGTCGTTTTCGCCAAACATAACATCACTCGCATGCCCGGTTGGCATTTGTTCAGCGACTGGTGGCTGTTTGGATTGTGTTTGTTTGAATTTTTTTTTACATCGGTGCAAAAGAAACCAGAACAGAGCTGCGTCACTTCACCTACCGACAGCGACTGGGGGTTGGTGTGAAAGACCCTTAAAATGTTTTAGAATAACGAATCACAATCAAAACCCAGACCAAAAACTGGGCTGCTACTGGATTCCTGTAAAACAAATTATGACTATGTTAGGACAAACAAGACCATAGCCATTTTAAATGCAAATTGCGCACTGACTCAGATCAGAGATCACAAACACCATTCATTCGCCACGAGAATTTCACATAAAATAATCTAACAAGTCCACAACCTACGATGCTGAGTTTATAGTGTAGTATTTGAAGCTCAGAATAACCTTGTACTCACCATTCATTTGGAGATCTTCAGACCGCTTCAACACTAACATAAAGATACATTTGGCTACATACTATGCACCTCAATCTCCCACCTTTTCCTGAGGACGGACTTCTATGTCTGCAATAGGTTTTACACAAAATTCAGCCCTTTGTTTTCATTCATCAAAACAAGGACAACAGCAGGAAAAATAGATTCTGATCACTGCATTTGTGTTAAGGAACGCTGGACATCGGACAGATCAGTAAGTTAGATACATTGATAATATACAACCCCTCAATAGCTTTCTCGAGGAAGTCTACTCGGTTACACTGATAGGATTCCGTTCACTATTTGGAATCTTAACACCTTAACCTTAAAATGTAGCTCTGCGAGTCTGGATTTCAAGGTTAAATTGGAACAAAAACATCATAAGAAAATGCATCTGCGTTGATATGTTGAATATAAAACAGACAGAATCAAGATGGCGGCTTACCATTTCCATAATAAACAAACAAACTATTTAGTGTTGTAAATGTAGGTGGCCAAAAGTAACTAAAGAAACCAAAGCGTCACGTAATAACCACGTGACACTTGGTTGGAAAAACATTTAAGACGTAACTGACAACGCGCTGAACAAACACAAAAAAGACAATGATTGTATCTTGCTGTGTGAGTCAGTGTGCTCACAGGTTTTATAAGAACAAAACAAAAGATTCTCCCGTGTTCCTAAAAAGCCCACATAAAAAAACAACAAAAAAAACTTTGAATATCAGCATTTAGGCCCCAACGGGAAAAAAATGGGAACAGCTTAGGTTCTGCCAACCACTGCCATAGTTAGCTCGGCAAACATTCCTATAAGCCTAACCGTTGCATAACATAACTATTTGATACATTACTCGTTGGTATGACCTCTATTTCAAGGCAAAATAAAGTCATTTCCGGTTGCTACACTGGTATTGGTTGGTATCAGCATCAGGATTAGAGCTACCTAAGCATTACCAAAGCTTTTACAAACTTGAGCCACAGTTTGCAGAACACTGGACTACTTGTTTAAAATTTGGAACACTTTCATTTTCTTCAACAAATCCCAAGTGTGATCGATAGAGTAAATAATATTGCTACAAAGAACCAGACAAGTCTCTTTGTTTTCACTGTTTGAATGAAGCAGCCATCTTGATTCTTAACGGAAACGCACACATAAATTTGAACATTCGGACCATCAAACCAACAGAAACAACACCAATATGAAAAGCAGGTACTTGGTGATTTTGGTGACATTTTTCCAAGTTCAGCAAGTGCGTGTGCCAGAGCTGCCATTTTTTGGAGAGAATCACACCTTGAATGGAGACAAAACTATCGGGGTAAAAGGTGAACTGGAAGCAGCAGCCGGAGTCCAAGGTTAGTGCAAGTGGAAGGGACAGTTTTGGTGGGCTTTTTTTTTTTTAACTTTAAATTGTATGGGCAAAACAATGTTGATGTAACAAGACTCTGTTATACCTTAAAAACTAAATCTATTTTTCTTCTTCTGCATATACTATAATTTATGTTTTAAATTCTCAAATTCTAGCCCTGTTTGTAACGGGGAGCTTCAAAATGACTTGCAGATGTCATGCAGAATATTCATGCTGGTAAACAAGGTAATAAAAATGCAATTCTAATTCTTTTTTTTTTTGTTTTTTTCCTAGGTAAGTAGCTCTAAGGTGTTGTGTAGATTCTGCTGATCATTGCGTTTCTTTTTAAAGCCTCCATTTTGTCATCCCAGAGAGTCAGAGGTATATTGAGTGTACGGTCCACGCGGCTTCCCACCCCCCCTTTCCTCGATGCAGCCTTTCCCCCAGCGCACTGGAGCAGTCCTCATCCATCATCGCCCCGGTGCAAGAGATGCTGATTTTCACACATTAGCCATCGCTTTGGGGGAATAAAAAATAGCTCGAATGGTCGTACTGACTTTGCATTGACATTGCAGCGCGGGGGGAAGAAAAAGGGACATCCCCGCTTTCTCGTGGGTTTCGTTTGTCTGTCAGTCGGTCCTCGTCTTGTCAACCTTTCCTCAACCAATGTCTTGTTTTAAATTGTTTTCTATCATGCCATGCACTTTGCTAAAGAGGCGAAGATGAGAGATGTGGGAGGAGAGGAGGAGGAGGTGGATTCTGCGGCGAGAAAAGAGAGAGAATGAAAGAGCAAGGTCCATTGTCCTCTGTGTCGCTGTGTTAAGGCTGATGTTTCTCGATTTGTGTGACAAGACTTGAAGACTTTTTGTGGCGATTCCAATCCGGAGTGTTCGCCGTGACATGCACTGCCACCATTGTCTTGCATAGTGTTTTGAGATGCCATGAGAGGGTTTGGCAAAAACATCCTCCAGAGAATTCGACGGCATTTGGTAACGCGAATCCCAAGTATGTTCGTATTCCGGAGGTGGTTTCGCTCCAAACTCAGGCCGCAGTTGTCGGGAATGTGGATGGGGAGTGTTGCGGATGAGCTCTTCCTCTCCCTTTCTCTCTCTCTCTGCTCCCTTCTGCAGTTTCTCGACGGAATCCAAATGAGGAAGATGAAAGTGCAGCTTGTTCAAAGTTTTCTCCTCTCCCCTCAGAAACTCAGCACTGAAAGAAGAACAAAAAGGGGGATTTAGTTTGGGAAAAGATTCAAGAAAGACGTCTCTGACACCAGACCAGAAACAGACTAAAGTTTGAGACATGAGCCAAAAGTTCTCCAGAAACTATACGCATGTATAATTAGTTTGTTTTTAACTTGTTATACTCTTTCTGATCTGGTATAGAATAAAGTAAGCTAACGCTATACCAATGCCCTGAGATTGATGGTGGCATATTAGTTTATTATGTACTTCAATTGCAATTTTCCCCCGGCAAAAAGTTAATTCAAGTTTCAATCTATACAGTATATATAACGTGAAAATCATGCCCACCATCATTACTCAAGTATGTCATTGGTGCAGTAAATACTTTTTACCAATAGCAACACTTCAGCAACTATTGTACAAAGTCAGTTTCACCAATTACCTACAATGTAGTATATGCGGAAAAGAGCAAAGCTAATGTGAAAATGTTTAGCAGCTTTTAACAATTGGACTTGAAGCAATGCTATTGGCTGAAAACAATCTTACTTTGTTACAACAATAGCCAGTGTGAAACCTTTTAGACATCGCTGCTTTCTTTGCATTAAAGTCGCCAAACGTCAGCTAAAAGACTTCCACAATGGCTGTTTTTTCACTTGGCTGCAATTTCCACTGGACAAAACTAACAAAACAGTGGAAACTTGAGCAAAATGACAGTAGTGTGCACCGAGGGAGGGGATAACAGAGGCCAAATTAAGAACACTTAGAAAGAAGCTTTCTGCCGGCATGCAACACATCACAGCACAGACACCGCTATCCAAACATTCACATAGACACACTTCACTCTGGCTGCTTAGCCCGCTAACATCTCGTAGCATGTTAGCGGGCAACAGCTCACCACAAAATCCACAGTAAAAATCACCACAAAAAAACTACACCTGCACACACCCGGACCAGACCTTGGCCAAAGAAGAACCATTATCATATCACTCATAGTTTCACCCCACGTGGTTGACAAATCACTCACGCGTTATTCAATGGCTGCAGTGAGTGTGATGGCTGTTTGACCCAGGTGTGGTACACAGAAGCCTAAGTGAACAAAATGGAGGACGGAGGGGAGATTGTGACACATTGAACAAAAAAAAAAAACACCAAAGACACAAGACAAAACAGTGCAGGGGGCCCAGCCAACGTTTTCTTACATGGAGGTCCGATTCGGTTTGAGTTTCTTTGTCCTCGTCATTTTCCCCTCCAGGGATAGTCCATGTGAGGCCAACAACTTTTCAAAACTCCTGTCTTCTCTCCGGGCATGTCTTTAAGCTTATTTGTTCAAGTGCGGTGGACGTTGGTAAAGGTTGGAAGAGTGTTTGTAAGATTGGGGGGACAGTTCATAACAATGGGAAGCAGAGGTGACACTGACAGGCACAGAAAGAGCTTTACATTTGGTGGAATCTCTCCGGTTTGGGTACATACAGTACAGCTTTAAGGAAGCAACATGAGCGCAGAAACAGGTTAAAAGATACCTGAGTCATGGAGAGCCGCGTCTACGGCAGATGAATGTGAAAGAAAAGGGTTTGGACGTGTGAATGGAGTGAAGAGCGCAGCAGTAGACCAACAGTCGTCACAAAGTTAAGTCTGCTGGATGCCTTTCCTTGGTATAGCTGAGAATGTTCACCAACTTGACAAAGAATGTGTGAAAGACACTTTTTGGCATCTATATTTGTTGTTGCCAATCAGTTTAGATGTACAGAATTGCTGGATTTAGTTATCTTCAAAGATAACTAAATGTAAAGTACTTAATAAATCTAGTCACATGAAATTGATATAATTTACCAATCTAGACCTGGTATAGTTAGGTTGGCTTTTACAGTATTCAAGGGTAACGCTGTTCGATACAGTATTGATCCATCGTGATTTGAGATTTGTATTTCTTCCCTTCTGTTGAACACATAGATAGGTGCCTTAACTTCAGACAAATAGAACAGCTATTTTATTTAATTTTGTCTTGATTGTACCAATATTTGTAGAGATTTAAGTTTTAACTTTGGAAACTTGTCTGTACACAGTAAACATGCTCAATGTGGCTGTTCCGCCTTATGATGGTAGTAACCTATTGATTAAATGCAGTAAAATTATGAAATTGAGCAAGTTAGTATGCATTCTAACATGTTCAGCACAGCCTTTTTGGGTATTTTATATCCTTTGATTAACAACGCCATGTTAGATTGACTTCGATTATAATAATTTAGCAAACCACAGTTGGTTATATTGTAGTTGGTATGGTATTCCCAATCTGCAGCACATTTGAGCCGTAGTGTCTGTGAAACTTTAATCCTGATTGGATGAAGCCAATCTGATGTCAAGAGGTGCCCTAACCGAAGACTTTTTCTAACACACCTGATTGTCCAACTAAAGCTCTTCACTTTCAAACGTGAAAACCAATGTCATCTACAGCTGCACTTCTGTTAAACCTTTTTCTTTTCACATTCAGAAATGAGCTGACACAAACACATGGCATGGTCTGATGTCATGTTTCAGAGAACACACTGGGACAGGGACTTTGGTGAAAATGGTCATTTGGAATGGGACAGTCTTTGACCCTTCAGAGTAAGCGAGACTGTAATGGAAGAAGCTGGATTTTTAGCATTAGTTCACAGTTAGTGCTTCTTTTTGCATATATCTGACAAGCTCAGGGCTCTCAGAATAGTTCTCTATGAAGAGAGAAGCAAACCAAAGAAACAGACCCAAAATCAAAAGCTACGATTAATATTGTGTTTCTTAAGTCTCAAGATTGATAAGAAAGCAGCTATACAAGTCCTACTAGAAATGGAGCCCCAGCCCATCCTGAAAAAATAAACTTTCCCACCCCTCCCCCCAGTACAGTACCTATCCTGGTCTACTGGGACCAATAGCGTAGCATTTAGCATGCATAATGTCAGCTCATTCCACCTCTTCGTGCATTCAAAGAGGTAAAGTTTGACCCGCATGCTTGTTAGTGCATATGTATGCGTTGGAGCACACATGTCCATACACACTCGAAATGTCTAAATATTATATACACATTCATTTAGCTTTAGTTTAGCATCTTAACACGCCTTGTCTGTAGTCATATCAAGAACCTTATTGCTTGCAATGGAAACCCATGCAGAGAGAACGTAACTTTACATATGTACATTATTGGAACAGAAATCGGCAAACGAGAAGGCAGGGCGATGGTGGAGGTGAATGCGTTGGTGACAAAAGTATGTGTGGTACAAAATGACTGGTCCGACCCTGAGGCATTTGGTGATTTTCAGTCTGAATAGGACCAACTCGCAACCCGCAGATGTAGAGTCGTCGCACAAACACATTATTTTTTTTACAATCAAATAAAGACAGCTTTTTTTTTCTCTGGACCTGATGGTGTTCTGACATCCTTATAATGTTCATGGCGTAACAGAATTGTAAGAACACAAACTTACAATTCACATTTGAGGGCAGGCGCATGAGCAGAAGAGTGAGATGGAATGACATCAGGCCTCCAATCAGACATTACAAAATCACATTTTTCTACCCAAAAATTTAGCGAACTAACAATATGAAGGTACAAATTTAAATCACCATGCTTTGCCCAAATATGAATTGGTAAGTTCTTAACCCTGTGAAACCATCAGCCAGTGTACAAGTGATTTTGGCAATGTGAAAAACTGTGGTTACATATACATGTTTATAACAACAGAACTTAAAATCTTGTCTTACAAAATAATACCCAGTTCTACAAAACTAAAACAGTGAAGAAAAAAAAAAAGTTTGAATGTATAAAGGAGTGTCCGTAGAATGAGATTGAACGGAGGCAATGGCGGTCGGTGGTGGACACAGGCTGGACTGCTGGATATATTTTTGCATATTTCTACATTTCTCTTCGTTTTCTGCCTTCTCCCACTCTTGGCGCGGCTCTACCACGGGCTATCGCTCCAGTATCCGTTGACCGTGCCTCCTACTGGTTGGACAGAGTAGCATCCACAGCAGCGGCGGCGGCGGTGGTGGTGGTGGTAGTGGTGGTTGTGGGCGGAGCGATGGGCAGATCAGGAGGAGGAGGAGGGAAGGGAGAGGGGGGGAACAAACAGGGAAAGAAAGAGAAGCCAAAAGGAGAGAACTAAAAAACATTGCATCTGGAGCCGAGTCGCGCTGAGTCTGCTGTGGAGGCGGATGGAGACATGGACATGATGATGGGCCTCGCCACTCGCACGTGCTCACTGTGCGCATCCACTCAGACATTCATAACAAATTCATAAGCAGGCGAGGCTAGCATCTGAATAGGTCAGCTAACTGGTGCTGGCTAAGGAATAATCTAAGTAACCAAGCATAAGGTAAAAGCAACATAGTCTCTGGAGGAAACGCAGATATACAACGAAATGTGAAAAAATGTACTATAAGCATGCTTTCACACTTTTTTTAACGTCAATCTGCTTTGAAATGCCAAATGTAAATAACCACACATTTTTGTTGAAGCCACGTGGCAACATTCTCTATGGGTTTAACGGGTGAGTTCAATCTTCATGTTACTAAAATGGGTAAGTTCATTTCTGGGGTTTGGGGGAGGTTAAGATTTACCCGTTAAACCTGAAGAAAATATCGTCACGTAGCTTCAACTAAAATTCATAGTTACTTTACATTTTGGCTTTTCACAACAAACTGATGTAAAAAAGCGGTGAAAACTTGTTTATCATACGTTTTTGACATTTCGTTTCATCTCTACGTTTCCTGCGGTGACTGTGCTGGGTAAAACAGAAATGTGTGATATTATTTGTACTCGTTGTAACTTATGTCTATCATTTGTGTTTTTAGTCACTGCAGAGTCTGCTCACAAGTGTCATGATGAAGCTGATTTGTTGAAATAATAAGTTATGAGTTGTGAGGTTTGTCCCAGTACCGATGTATTGCCAAAGTGTCTATTTAGGTGTAGTGTTACTAGCTGGTTCCAGTTCGAATTTTGATTTGTTGCTTAATAAACCAATTCAATAGTTATTTAATACGAAGCAGATACCAACTTACAACATATTTTGCCACCTGAAATAATAGTAAATAAAAAAATACTCTTTTAACTTAGAAGTAAATTCGAATGACTTAGATACTGTTAGATTTTTTTGACAACATATTTCTGAATCAGAATGGCTATCCTAAAAATCTTACATAATTTTGCATCTGCTGCTGGTGCCCTGACATTAACTACTCACTACGAGAAACCACATCAACAGTACGCCTGTATACGGCATGGCTATGTTCTTTTTCTTATGTCTACCTAATGGGAACGTGACAGATACGACAGCTTGTTTTTTGGGAGTTGACAATTTAAATTACTGTTAAACAAACCCTGCCCTGTGCTGTATGATTGGTTGGTTGGTTAAATAATTTTTCAGCAGTAAATCTCTTTCAGAACCTAACACAGTGAACCCTAACCCTACGGTCCATTCCCCAGACCAAATCTATTCCATCTAAAGTCTACTCAGTGTCACTGTTTGACTCTGTTTTCTTGATTCCCAACCCATTGAGTAGTAGAGTATCAACAATAATAAAAAAGTTAATGTTTTTATATGGCATAGTATATCTAGATACCCATTTCAATGAGATCCTGATTAGAGCTTCTGCACCACGTGATGTTAATTAGCTCCGTCCGCCATTAGGCAGTGACGCGACCATTGAATTTCATAGTAGGAGCCTAAAGTTTAGCTTCTGTGGTTTATCCTTGGCGATAAATTAGGCTGTAAAGATTTGAATGTCTAAAAAAACAACTCCGATAAACATTAGCGTCCATTTTGTGGCTTGACTTTGCTTTTGACGAGTTTAGAAGCATAAATCGGACTCTGAATTTGCCTTTTCTATTCATCTGAATCACTTTCCACCTTCTTATTTAAGCCCTGTACATATAACATTTACTCAGACGGACCTTTTAAACAACCTGATCTGTAACTAAAGCGAAAACTAATGTGATCTTTTGTACATGACAGAAGCTCATTCTCTCATGTCATTGTGATAAACATCTGAAAATCATTTTGGTTTAACATTGATTAAGCTTTAGATTGTGCTTTTATTAAACTATAAATCATTCAAAGACATATTTGTTAACATTTTCTCCTCACACTGCTCTCTCTGCCTATTTAATAAACTAATTAAACATGGAATTGCGAAAAACACAATTGGAATGAAGATTTTAAATTGTTTTAAGATGATAGTTAAGTTGTGAACCGGATTAAAATACAAATCAATACATCTGCAGCTTCATTAATGTAAAGTTGACTCACTACTAGTTAGTTTAGCTGCAGAAATCGACTTTTTTCATCAAAATGACCTTTGTCAGATGCAAAAATGCCTGGCTCTCTTTTGTCTTTGATAATTTGTAAGTCCCAATGTGTCAAATTAATCATATTCTGTAGAACTCTGATAGAGTTTGATAATCCTGGCCGCCGCCGTTGAACTCAATGGTATCGTCACTGGCAGTCTGAGAATACGCGGTGCAAGCTTGTCAGCTGCAAGAGTTCTATTGGCTGGGTAATCAAAAAGAGAAACCCCCCATATTGGGTCATACCAAGATAGAACATTACTCGTATATCTTGTTTTAAGAAACATCTTTTGCACCAAGCTTAAATACCTACAAAGTCTAAATTCTACCCTTGTAATGGTTAGGGTTAGTTACTAAGAAATCACTAGCACAAATGACACATCTTTTCTTCAACACAGTCTCTGAAGAAAACGTCGATTTACAACAAAATGTCAAAAACGTACGCTAAGCATGTTTTCAAGCCTTTATACATCAATACGTTACAAAAAGCCAAACTTAACAAATTTTGGTTGACGCTGACATTTTCTTTGGGTTTAACAGGTAAGTTTAGGCTTCAGGTTACTAAAATGGGTACGTTTGGGGCTGGGGCTTGGGGTAGAATAAGATTTATTCGTTAAATCTAAAGAAAATGTCGCCACTTGCCTAACCAAATGTGTGGGGTTTTTTTTGTTTTGGCTTTTCGCAACATATTGACATTAAAAAAAGGTTTGTAAACATGCTTAATATACATTTTATTTTGTTGTACAGTACAGACCAAAAGTTTGGACACACTTTCTTATTCAAAAAGTCTTCTTTATTTTCATGACTATGAACATTGTAAATTCACACTGAAGGCATCCAACTATGAATGACCAGAAGGAGAGAGATGGGGTGCTGGCCAGATGAGCTGGCCTACACAGTCACCAGACCTGAACCCATCCAGATGGTTTGGGTGCTAAGTGCTAAGCATCTCTGGGAACTCCTTCAAGACTGTTGGAAGAGCATTTCAGAGGACGACCTCTTGAAGCTCATCAAGAGAATGCAAAGAGTGTGTAAAGCAGGAATCAAAGCAAAAGAACCTAGAATATGACATATTTTCTGTTGTTTCACACTTTTTGGTTATGTACTATACTTCCACATGTGTTAATTCATAGTTTTCAGTGTGAAGTTGCGATGTTCATAGTAATGAAAATAAAGAAAACTCTTTGAATGAGAAGGAATGTCCAAACTTTTGGTCTGTACAATATATCTACGTTTTCAGAGACTGGGTTGCTTCTCTTGAAGATGCAGAAGATGCGTGTTACAATTTCATGATGTTAATGATGAAACTGCTAAAACATTACGAGTTCTTTTTCGGTAAAATGAACTCAAACATGTTGGGGATATGAGAATCTCTAGAGGATGGACGGGATAGGTGAATGGCACCGTCGAAGACCCGGGGGTTCGAAGGGCTCAAATGGGGAATTAGTGATGGGTGCAAGACGCAAAGGAGCGCCCGTCATCCCCGAGATATTATTCAGGCTGCGCGACTTCTCATAACCCGGGACTGTGGAGGCCAAACGGAAGGGCGGGGGACAAAGGTTTTCAAGATTATGATGTCATTCAGCGGATGGGATGGGGTTTGGAAGCGTTGTAAGAAAGTAGCAAATACAGGACATTTGTTACAGTTGAAGCGAAGGTGAAAGTAAAGAAAAGGACACAGCCCAAATCATAATGTAGAACCAGAGGAGGACAATGGAGGAACAGGAGGACATACAGACACAGAGACAAAACAGGAAGGTCAGTGCTGGTCAGACAGAGACACACTCAGGAGGACAACGCAGGGCCCGCGACAAGAAAGGGCCGGCTGTGCTCTGGCGGGACAGGGCTGTTCCAGGGTAGTAGGGTAAAGGGTAGGGTTAGGGTTTAGGGTTTGACCTCCCCAAATCTCTGGAATTGAGCCGACAGTGCTGCTTTAGCTTAATTGTGAATACAATGGTAGACATCCATTTTGTCATTTTGGAAATAGAGAACTGCAAAGTTTGTTCAGCCTGCTTATCTTAGTCGACCAAACTAACTTCAATAAAACATCATTACAACATAAGGAAACACAGGTAACTAATGGCAACAAGCTTGAAATATAAGTTAGCTTTGTGATTAGATTTTACTTGGACCCTGTCTGCTCTTCTAAAAATAAACATATATTTGATTATCTGGTCTCTCAGTGTAATTGGAAACATTTTTATTATTATTTTTTCAATATATAAGAGGCGAGGGGGGAGGCTTAAGGATTCATCCAGACACCTGGTGAAAAACTTGTAACATCAAGTTGAGTGTTTCTGTGACTGTGTCTGTGAAGGATACTGATACTAATTATTTATTTGGATTTTGGATCAAGGAACATCTGCATTGACTCTGGGTTGTTTTACTCTATCAGTAAAATTTACGAGACGGCTGCAAATCAACCCAGGGGCTGTCTGTGGATTTAAAAGAGTACGTCTGGGGCGTGAATGAACAACCGAAGGATTACATCAGAAAGTGGCAGAGAAAAGACTAGTTTACTTCAGTCCTGATGAACTATTTCAGCCACAAGATTGATTATGTTGGACGGTATGTCGTGTTACTCGTGAACTGGATGTGTGGACTCGACGCTGAGATTCCAGAACTCATTGACTGACTGTGATCGAAGTCAAGTTAACTTAAGATCAACCTAAATATGGATTATTATAATTCTTTCCCACCCCACTCCCTTTCCATCCTCCTGGGAGAACTTCGACTGTCCTTCATGATCATGTCACATTAACTGTAAACATCCATGTTGTTTTGCTCTTACTTCCAATCACTCTTAGGCTCACACACTCTGATACACTCCACCTCTACCCGACCAGAAAGTCTGCCGCTGCTTTTCTTCTCCTTTCTTTCTCTGACCTAGGCAGGCTAACGCCACCTAGTGCCTCCGCTCCTTTTCATTTCACTCCAGCTCTAGATCAGGAGTGTCAGTGGTTGTTGCTGCTTGAATCAAGCTTGAGAAACGATTGTTTAATTAGTGAACAGAAAGTAAGGGGTCAAATTCAAACATCTGTTCGTCATTCCGCAAGTTTGCCTATAAAGTAGCAGCTGCTGGAAATTTAGATTCAAATATCACTTTTTTCTGATGTGATGGAGCCGCTCTGGCCTGATGTATCAGCCAGGTTCATTTCACTTTGTGGAAACGGCAACGTTCACAAACGTTCATGTTTCGCTGTACTTCACAGACTACATACAGTAGCAGTGCATATGGAACGTCCAGTAATGAACAAACGGCAGTGATTTGTTAATGCAAAAAAGGACCCGGTTACCATAGAACAAACAAGCTCCAATGCTGAGACGTCAGACGGTTAAAATGAAACCG
Source organism: Mugilogobius chulae (assembly GCA_038363315.1). Classification (NCBI taxonomy): domain Eukaryota; kingdom Metazoa; phylum Chordata; class Actinopteri; order Gobiiformes; family Gobiidae; genus Mugilogobius; species Mugilogobius chulae. Next base: position 162,032 of record CM076404.1, read on the forward strand.
GCTCATACATCAGGCTTTCTCCGACCCACTCCTCACAAAAAAAATCACGTGACCATGTGTACTGAGTTTTGCTGTGCTGTTGTGTTTTTGCATGCATACTTTGCAATAACTGTACCTACATTTTAGAAGGGTGAGTGGCGGCGCGCACATTAGTGCAGAACATACTTTTCGCTGTATTCTGTGACAATTATAATAAATCTTTCTGTTCATGTCCAGACAAAAAACGTAAACAACAATACTATTTAAAATGGCTATTTCTGGATGTCTGATTGACTTTCTCTTATCCAATGAGGTGGGGCCTATTGTGATAAAGAGGCAGGGTTTATCACTGTAGATGACTTGCAACATATGCCACTTCCCGTGACGCCACAAGGGTGCAGCCCCATTTTGGGTAAACTTCAGAAACACATCTATAAAAGTATATTTAGTGATGTGTATCATGTAGTAAAAGACAAACTGAAGGCAAAGGACCAGCGGTTTGACTTGATGTATAGATGTGTATTTTCGTATTAAAACACCTGTGAATGCACCCGTTTTATGAGAAATTAGCTGACAATCAAAATATAAATAAATATATATTAATCCACAACATGATTCATCATTTTTGTGCTATGCTAGCTTGATATCAAGAAACATGTTTCTAACTGTGCCTAAGATTGTGCTTGTTTGTTTTATTTAAGGCCCTAATTTATTGTATTTGATTTCGTTAAGTTACATTTAATGTTTGAGATCTTGTCTTCACTGCATTATAGAAAAGTTTGATAAAAACATATAAAACTATAGTACAAGCCAGTGGGCTCAAGCTAAAGTTAGCAGGCTAGTTATTGCTTACAAAGGACATTATTATAATCCAATATCAAAAACACCTAGCCTGGTCAAATATATACATAATGCATTTGCCGTTCACCCACTAGAGAGAAGCTAACCCTAGCGCTAATCGGCAGACGTATTTTCAAAAAACCAAAATCTTTTTCGATTGTTGGCAGTTAGTCTCACACATTCTTACTAATGTGCGGCTGTTTTTCTATAGCTCCCGCGGCTGGTTTTCACCCAAAAGTGGGCGGGTAGTTTGCGCAACAGCAAAAATGCCAGTAGGCTATGTTACAAGCCATCTTTCACTTGCAGTTTTGAACAGGAAGTCAATAGACCCGTTTAAATTTTAGAGGGATTTTGAGTTTTTACTTAACTTAGAAAATGCCAAACCTACATATGTCATAGTTTATTACACCATAAGGTGCATGGAAAACGATACACATTATGTTAAAAACAGCAGAAGAGAGTTAAACAATAAAGCTAAAATGTTTCGATGAAGAACAATGTTACACCAAGCTCACCAAAGTTCTTTTATTCTATTCTAAGTCCCGAACCTTCAGTTGTCTATTTAAAGTGTGCGGTGGCTGTAAAAGGAGCATCCTAATTGAGTGTGTGAGATCTGTGCAGGCTCTCCAGAGGCTGAGACAGATCTGGGGCAGCAGGCTCAGAGCACCTGGCATTAGCCACACATGCTCATATATGTCCCACACAATATGCTGACTACAAAATATCAGGGTCATGGGCCTATTTTTAGCTCCCGCATTCATTTTCTGTCTTCTCCTTAGAGTTCATGTGGTAGTTACATGTTAAAATGCATTTTTGTGGCAACTTATTGTGTTTTTGGTTTAGTATTAATATATCTGATATGTAAAGATTGGCAATGTGCATGTTGTTCACTGTAAAACACAAAACTGATCAAAAACGACAGGTTCCTTGACTCAACATGGTTTTCATAATAAAGCATATACCGGTGTTTCAGTTCTCGGTGGGATCATGTCACGATGTGATTTGTAAATACATTTGAGCGCCCTCATCAGGCCACATTCTGCACATGCAAACCGAAATGTTCTCCATGAGATTCTGATGTGCGTTTGTCTTTCACAGATTCGACCAGAAGAGGATTAAAGTGTGCTGTATAATAAAAGTTATATGCAGATTCTGTACAATATACGTCTGAATTTGCTCAAGGGACTTTGGCATTTTGTTTAGTTAGTCTGGGCACAAGTTACACAAGTTAAATGCAGAAAATAAAATGCCTGTGCGGGGCTCGAACCCGCCTCTTCAAAACACATCACCTATCGCCATTGCTTTAACCACTGGACCATCATAACAACCTTGAACATTGTCCAGCACTTGTATTTGTCACAGACTTAACCAGTCAGTCTTGTATCACATTGTGACATGTGTCGTGTTAACTTGTGATCAAACAGAACAACTGCGCTGTTATAGTGCGCCGTTATCACAACCTTTCACTGGTAGTCTGAACAGGCCTCATGTGCGCGCATCTGAACGCTGCAATTAATGCGAGTTTTAAGAGTTAGAACAAAAAAGTTCACATCGATAAACACAACAAGCTGTTCTGACGTGACAGTAGTGCGCACACCTGTGAAAGACAAACAGAATCACATGGACAACATTTCGGTTTGTAAGTCGGTGCATGTGCAGAATGTGGCCTGATGAGGGCGCTCAAATGTATTTACAAATCACATCGTGACATGATCCCACCGAGAACTGAAACACCGGCATATACCACAAAACAAAAAATATATATATACACACTGTATATATTGCACAATATGAAAAAAACGCAAGAAACACTGATCTTAAGTCTTTACAAATAAAATAAGCTAGTCCAACATTTCCGATGAATTGTCCAGTAAAGCCTAAGTGTGTCATAATCTCTGCCTAAAGTGAGTACAGTCTTATATGGTTCATTTGAAATACAATCCAATAAATACTTCACTAAGACTTGGAACAGTTGCAAAAGTCATCGGAGACTCTTGTCTTGTATAAACACTCCTTGTCAGTAATACAATTGTTTACTTACATTTCTTATTACTGACATTGCTGAACTTGTCTAACTGTATCGGGAAACAAATGCTTTCAGGTCAGGGGTTTAGAAAGTCTACATTTCACACTGAATATTTATAGTCATTACATTCCTGGGATCATTGTAAACGAGTCTTGTAGAGTCTAAGACAGGTTGATCTACTCTAAGATCATTAGATTTGAGATTTGACAAATTGCAGTTATCCTGTTTTAAATGAAGCATAAATGAGAAGGCACAAACTTTTTTATTTCATTGGCGCGTTTGATGCTGAAGCAGGACATCCGCAGCAGCAGCAGCAGCAGCGACGGACTTATCTCGCCGTTAACACGTTTAAGGCCTGTGTGAAGCAGCGTGTGTAAAGCAGGTGGAGCTCTGTGACCGGGACATACCTGCTTCAGTCACACTTTAGTAACACTGTAACGCAGAGGCAGAGACTGAGGAGGGAAGCCTGGGATGGACACACCACAGTTAGCGTGCAAAGGGTTAATGTGGTTAGTGCTGGTGAGGGCAGGGGAGACACAACAGGAGGGAAGGAGAGGACATTCATTTTAATAGTTATGATGCTATGTGTTCCTTTTATGACAGAAACTTTTTAAACTGTAGAAACGCTTTTCTTTCTTCTTATGGAATGTCAGTCTAGTGTCTACTAAAGTAAAGGGTTTAGTCTGTTCAAGTAGCTGTGAGTACATTTTGGTGAAACTGGGAAAACGTAGATACACAACGAAATGTCAAAGAGTATGTACGATAAAAGCACGTTTTTGTCAGGATGCGAGGGTTAGGGTTCAGCAGTTGTTTCTCTTGAATTAAACGGGTTCATTGTTGTTGTTGTTTTGTTGCTTTGGAACGTTGAACTGAATTGAAATGACTCTAAAGATAATGACTGTTTTGCTAATCGCCCCTCCCATAATGGAACGCTTCATCCAGGACGCCCATAAGGAACTTTGTGCAGGACAGGAAACGCAGAGGGGAAGCAGTCACCGCAGCGGAGAACCGAGCGAGGACTCTGGAGACGGGCAGCGAGAGAGTCGATCCCGGCTTGACGGAACTGGACTGCCTGAGCTGGAGACGTCGGTGCGGGGGTTTGAGGAATCGGAAGATGCGCCCTTCATTTGGATGCACCACACGGCCTGGCTAAGTGAAGGGACGAACCCCGACGGCCTGCCTCTGTTGTGTGTCCTTTTTGTTTAGCCTGCAGTTGCCGTCGTTGTGTTCTTTCCCAGTGCTGACTGAGAGGCCGGTGTGAGCGGCAGCCAAAGACTCACTAACGCCGCTGGTGACTGTATTGTCGTGTTGTGAAAATTTACTTTAAAGTGAAGCTAAACATGTGGTCAGAGACTAACTCCGCCCACAACTGAACCTCAAACAGGCTCGCAAAAGTGGGAGATGCCCGGAGGCCTTTTGAGAGACGCCCAGGTGGGTGTGAACAGCGAGCTTGGCGAATGATGTGTCGGAACGGTTCGGGTCCTGACGTGAGGTTTGCAGCGGAGTTTGCAGTCTTTGCTTACTTGCACGTCAACATTTTTTTCATATTTACTTTGCAAAACATATGTATGAAACCCTTGCTCTAGTCTGCGTAAAGGCCCATGCAGACAGGATGCGTAAATGTCGCTTGAAAACCCATTCATGTGCATGTGGCTGTCAGCGGCACCTCAGGGCGCTCCTCCGCTGACAGACACATGCACATGAATGGGATTTCAAGCGACATTTACGCATCCTGTCTGCTCGGGCCTTCAGCACATGAGCTTATGATGTATTTTCTAAAATTGAAAAGGAAAAACTCGCCGCTGACACGAGTTTCGAACCAGCGCATTGTTGCACCTCGCACCACTCGCTCAACAAACTGAGCCACATGACTGGTGAAGTGATCCACACAGGAGTTGGGTTTAACAGGTAAGTTTGGGCTTCAAGTTACTAAAATGGGTAAGTTTAGGTCTGGGACTTGGGCAGGTTAAGATTTACTCATTAAACCCAAAGCAAAGGTGGCCACGTGGCTTCAACCAAACTTTGTGGTTATTTCACGTTTTGGCGTTACATATTGACGTAAAAAGAGCGTGAAAACGTGCTTTTGACATTTCATTGTATATCTATGTCTTCTCTGGACACTGGGCTGCTTTTGTGTTGCTCTAGGACCTACATGCAAACCCTAAATGTAGTCCTTTTAGTCAATGAGCTCCAATGATTGATCCAACAGGTGCTCTTACCAGTTTGAGTGTTCATGTGTGCTTAAAAACCTTTCTGGCTGTGTTTACAAAAACTATTCTGTTTCCACTCACAGTTCATTTGTATTTTGCAATTATAGATGTAGTATTAAAACCAAATCTAGTTCTTTGATCAGAGCTGGTTCCTGTTGTTCTCTACAGTCTCTCTACAGAAGGGGGAAATGGGGGAAGAACACATTACAAACACGAAACATCAACAGCAAATATTCTCCCAACAAGCAGAACAAACGACGGCATGCGTTTAACGACGTGTGTTAAACTCAGCAAATGTCAGGTCATCCCACCAATTCAAACATCTCATCTATTTTTGATATATTTTTTTAACAACTCAATAGAACCTTTTCCCAAACAGCTCCTCTAGTGCATAGCAGTTGGTAGCAATGGTATTACTTGGTTGTACACGTGACTTTTTCACCTCGAGATTTGGTTGTCCACCATTGCCCCAGTTTTGGAGACATTTCAAAAATGTTTTGCTACAACCATTTCATTTGAGCCAAATTTTCAAGAAATCCACTTACAATCTCCCCGAGTCAAGTCATTTACACAAATCTGTTAATCCACTTTTGTTCTGACTAAAAATACCAAGTTTGAAAAAAACAAAAAAAACTTCTCAGTGTTTTATTCTTTGTCCAGCAGATTCTCAGAGAAGGTGAAACATTTTTCATCTAAAATGTGAATCTAAAGTGGATTTGTTTGGAGCTTTTCTTGCAGCCTTGGACATGTTCAAACTCTTGGATGATTTTGTAGTTTTTGTGCAGAAGCAGTTTGTAGTTTTGTCTCTTGTTCTGTTGGAGCCATTTTGTCCCATTGACTTCCATTAGAAACTCTGAAAATCCTCTAGAAAACTTTAGTGTTTGTTTCTTTTCAGAAGAGCTCAAATGTGTCATGTTTAGACTTTTAGATGAACTGTGTGTATTTCCATTGAAACAGGCCTGTGCAGAGTAACACACAGTTTCCTCATGTGAACTATGGAGCCTCCAGGAGACAGGACATGTTTGGATTTAGGAGGCTCCTGGGGGCGTGGCCTCACCTGGGGGCGTGGCCTCACCTGGGGGGCGGGTTGGAGGTGTTGGAGGGGCACTGGGGGATGTTGGGGAGTATGAGTGTGAATTTTGAAAAAAATATATATACATGTTTGAATGTAGTAGTGTCTTTATTACAATAGACTAAGCTGTATTTGACCAGCTCATTACTGCACAATTATGGAAACTGTTTTTGATTGGTCCAGAATGACTCTGTAAAAGTTATAATTTCTTGATCACCTTTGCCTAACTTTTTTCCAGAAGGGATCAAATTTGTGATTTTGATGTTTCTAGTGGAATTAGTCCAGTTTCCATTTAAACAGGCCTCTTGTAAAGACAAACATGTACTCCCATGTGTTCACTCTGAAGGTGCAGACAGGGTTGTGTGTCTGTGCTTAGGAGCAGGGTTGCCAGATTTTCAGAGAGAAAGAAGCGACCTGGCCTTTGAAAAAAAAGCCCAAAACAAGCGACTTCAGGCACTCCATAAAAAGTAGTTAAAATAAGCGATTACTTAAACATTATCTGTCACAGCAAAACGTTGGTTAATGATTTTGGCATATTTTAAATAGTATTTGATCATTAATTACTTTTTTTAAATCATAAAAATGTGCAAAAACTCCATATTGTTGTCATTAGTGGGTCATTTTCGTGAATCAAACTTGAAAAAAACGCAAAAAATCATCTTGTTTATGACGTCAAAATGTCACTAAGGAGCAAGCCCAAAAAAAACGCAACCCGCAACCGTCAAAATTCACAAGCGACTTTCCAAAATAAGAAGCCCAAAGTCGCTTTAAAGAAGCGGACTTGGCAACTCTGGTTTAGAAGGCTCCTGGGGGCGTGGCCTCGCCTGGGGTGGGGTGTAGTTGTGTGACGGGCGGGGCACCGGAGGGGTGTGTGAGTTTTATAGGGCTTTTCCATTAGTACCTGCTTGGCCCTACTCTACGCGACTCGACTCTACGCGCCTCTACCCGGCTTAGCCCCGCTCAGAGGGAGAGCATTTCCATTACAAGAGAGGCCGAGTGGGGCTGTTGTGAAGCTGGGCGGTACGTTGCCAACACTGTCACTCCCCAAATGGGGACATGATGCAAGCTCATAGAAAACAACGGAGCGTTTCAATGCGCATCGGCTTTCATTTAAGGATAATCAGACCGTTCGTTCTCCAGCGTTTCATAAGCGTAATATAAAACAAATATCCACCGCCGCATTGGCCAGTAGAGTGAAGCTTTTCATGTCAACACGTTCACTGACTCACCTCTTCTTCACGTCCGTCCGACACGTCTGTCTAAAGTCCCGCTCTGGTCCAGATGTACAATCACAAAGTCAGCTGTCCCATCTTCCTCCTCCGTCTCTCTGTCCTGACGAAGCTGCATTATAATCTCTTGCTTCAAAACGTGTGCATCGGATGTCCATCAGTGTTTACTGCGTGAACCAGGACCCCGCAGCAGCACAGGTAACCTGCATGTGCCTACGTACAAGCCCGTGTGGTCTACGCACATACTCATCGAACTACAGTGTCTTATGTATTTAGCGGATAGGGACAACGGACTCGTTTTTTTATGTCACTGAGCTGTTTTTTGCTACAGAGAGTACGAAATGTAGAAGCATTTCGGTGCTATCGGCAGCTAGCTTAGCGGCGACTCACGTTAGCGTACAGTAACAACAACAAATCAGCGCACTTGTGTGACGCAACAGGCGACGTGCGTCTGACGTCAGGTTTAGTATCTGCTCGGCTCGACTTGGCCCTGGGGTAGAGCAGGTACTAAAAAAGTACCTGGTCGGCGCGATCAGCCCCAAATGGAAAAGCTCCGCACCAGGGCTAAGTCGCGCCGAGTAGAGTAGAGTAGGGCCAAGCAGGTACTAATGGAAAAGCCCTATTAGTGTACAGCAGGGGTCCCCAACCACTGGTCCAGGGCCCAAAACTGGTTCGCAATCCATCTGCTACCGGGCCCCAGAGAATCTCTTAAGATGTATTTTATTTTTTATTTTATCGTTTATCACTACTTCCTTGTGCTTTACTATGAAAATATTGTGCCATTTAACCAAATAAACTCCAAATTAAGAGCTAAAAAATATACACAATAATTGTTTTTTTTTTGCATTTTACGTTATTATTATTGGCGCTACCCAACCTCAACCGGTCCCCGGAAAAGAAGATTGGTGTAGATGTATGTGCATATAATGGTGTATAGAATAGAGCTGTTCAAAGACAGAATATCCTATTCAACTATTCTGAAAAGGAACAAACACAAAAGTTTGGGAAATCACACTCCGAATTAAAAAAAAAAAAAAAAAAAATGTTTCTAATGGAAGTCAATGAGACAAATGGCTCCAACAGAACAAGAGACAAAACTACAAACTGCTTCTGCACAGAAACTACAAAATCCTCCAAGTCAAAGTTGGATTGATTTTGAACAAGGCTGAAACAGATAAATATTATAAACATTGAGTGTGGCAGTGCTATTTGAAGTTGTTTTGGAGACTGGGTTGTATTGAGTTGTCGATCTGACCCAAGAGACGTTTGGATTTGCAGGATGTTGACAGACGCCCATGCCAGTTCGTCCACAATATTTGCATTATTACTTTACAGACTTTCTACGTACAGAACATGAACATAACGGCTCATACATAAACGTAAAGTGTATGTATGTGTAGAGACGGAGGACATTACACCACAGAAACACACACAGAGCAGAGTCAGGACATGGGACGAGACGGAGACAACGTCCACATCAAAGCTGAGAGTTTATGTTAAAGGAAGTGATGGTTGGAGGAGTCAGTTTTTACCTTTAATACACTTTGCCTTGAAATCTCCAAAAAGTCATTTCACACATTTTCAGTCTGGTGATTTATGGGTCCAACCACTATGTGAACTTGTTTTGACCTAGTTTTGTATTTCGGCAATAATGACAAATCTAATTCCACAACTGTTGTCTCGCAAACATATTGTATTTCTTCCAGTATTTGTTCAGGGCCGGCTTATTATAAAGTTTTATGTATGTATTATTTTATGATTGAACACTGTTGTTTGTCACTATTCTATTGGCATAAATGAAAAATAAAAGTGTTTAGTGTCTCAGAGGGAGGGGCCCTGTGCTGCTGCGCTCTGAGAAAGAGAGAGTCTGGAGAGATGCGGCTGATCATTGACAGCACACAGCGGAAAATCAAAGACTCTGGACACAATTTAGAAGCACAAAACATGTTCTACGTCCCATAAGCCAGTGTTCCCAACCAGGGGTACGTGGACCCCAGGGGGTACGTGGCCATTTGCCAGGGGGTCCTTGGGATGATCGCAGATTTAAAAGAAAAATAGAAATGCAAGTTTTGTAATGTGAAAAGTGACATGTTATATGCACATATGACATGTTAAGGGGCAACAGTTTGACTTGAAATATGTTAAAACAATCAAATGCAAGGGTTATATATGAAAATATATGAGTTATCATAAAATACCCCTAAAAATACATGACATAAGGCAGTGTTTTTCAACCAATGTGCCGGGGAACACGAGTGTGCCTTGAGTTGCTGCCAAGTGTGCCTTGAAAAATATGCAAGTTTTCAATATTTATTCTATAAAATAAGGTTAATCAGCGTTAATATTTTGATTTACAATTTGGAAGTTATTTACAGCAAGAAAAAAAAGCAAAACCAATCACCATTTATGCATTTAAAGAATAATTTAAAGATGTTCTATGTAATAATGTAATAATTTTGTGTTCTTAAACAGCTTAATTTGGCCATACTTCAATAGGTGGTGTGCAGCAGAAAAAAAATTAAGCAAAGAAGTGTGCCGTGACTTAAAAAAGTTGGGTAAGACTGACATAGGGGTACTCCTTGTGTGAGATCATGATTAGGGGTACTCAAGACGAAAAAGGTTGGGAACCGCTGCCATAAGCGATTAGCCAGTCTTTGTTTTGGGTCAATCCGACATGTATTCTCGGAGATACGATCAAAAGAGCAGATGAACAAATCCTCAAGCAGATTTAGTTTAAAAGTGAAAATCACTGCGACAAAGCGCGGCGCATTTCTGCCCGCATTCCTGTCGAAGTATTCCAAAGATAGATGTCTAAAAACATCAGTTCACAGGTTGTTTTAGCGTGAGCCACTCTGCTTCATGTGTCCTTGACGTGAGAGTGCGCTTTGCCGCGGAGCAGGCGGAGGAGAAGAGGAAACTAAAGCGCCCATATACAAAAAGATTGCTATATTTTTTAGATCTGTTTCTCATCTTAAACATATCTGGAACTGTGTTTTGTTTCTCACACAGTTCCTTCATATTTAGGCTGAGTTCACTTTATCTATTAGCCATGGATTTGCTTGACATTGAGACCACAGAAATAGTTTTAGCTTGATTCTAACCTGGAAACTTTCTGTAAGGTAAAACTTACTAACTTTAAATACTGCTAAATCATGTTGAAATAATAATAGTAATGTATAATTAATCCATGGCCAGGCACTGGGGAGGCCATGGATGTAGTAGCCCAGGGCCTCCAAAAACCTTAAGCCGGCCCTGTATTTGTGGCGTGTGCCAATTCTAAACTTTTCACACAGTTTATGAAGGACATTTTTGGTTTTGTATGATAGAAGTGCTTGTCCCCTACACTGTCTGTGAATCTGGGCCCATAAAAATACACAAAGGAGACGTAAAAGTGAGAAGATAACGACTATCTATTTGTTTGTTTTGCTTTTCTGTTCTAACGCAGTGATCATGACCATTATTATTGTGAAAAATACTAACATGTGGTAACACGTGGACCATGTTACTGTGAGGACAAGCTCTGGGACAAAATACAGTCTTTAAAAGCTAAAATAAGCAAATCGGTGTTGATCAGTGTTGCCAGGCGTGTGATAATTATCATATTTGTACGATACTTTCACCTCCTGTATGATGTACGATCAAGTCACTGTAAAACTCTATGTAAATGTACAAAAATTCCAGGTATTTTCTTTATTTTGACTAATTTGAGCTGGCCTAAAAGACAGAAATGAGCTTTAGTGTTGTTCTGTGATATTATTGGTCGACAGCACCATCAGTTCCTCACATCTGCGTCTGCCCCAATAAGGTGAGACCAAGCGTAAATACACAACCATGTCACAAGAGCAATCAGATTTATTTGAGCTGTGAAAAGGAGAAAGTTTGCTGTGAATTGCACTAAACATAGAAGTGATATTTTATTGTTTCACTCAACTGAGTAAAACATATTTAAAAAATAACTTCTAGAATGATTTAGCCTCATCTAAAGAGGTCTTTATGTCGTAGAAATTGCTCTGGCCTAAAATTAAAAACTGTTAAGTTGAAGTTCTGGTACGGTAATTCAACATTTCCCATGTGGCAACACTGGCGTCGATAAATGGCAAAGTCAACTTTCACTTTTTAGTGCCATTATTTATGAAAATGTTTTATATATTTGAACAGTTCACTATGTTATTGTTGACAGTAAAACGAGCCGCCTGTTAAATGTCCACCAGTAACTCTAGTTTCCATTGTGATAGTAGAAGCTGATAGTAGAAGCTGAGAGTAGAAGTTGATAGTAGAAGCTGATAGTAGAAGTTGATAGTAGAAGCTGATAGTAGAAGCTGATAGTAGAAGCTGATAGTAGAAGTTGATAGTAGAAGCTGATAGTAGAAGTTGATAGTAGAAGTTGATAGTTGAAGTTGATAGTTGAAGTTGATAGTAGAAGTTGATAGTGGAAGCTGATAGTAGAAGTTGATAGTAGAAGCTGATAGTAGAAGCTGATAGTAGAAGCTGATAGTAGAAGTTGATAGTTGAAGTTAATAGTTGAAGTTGATAGTAGAAGTTGATAGTAGAAGCTGATAGTAGAAGCAGAGAGTAGAAGCTGAGAGTAGAAGCTGATAGTAGAAGTTGATAGTAGAAGCTGATAGTAGAAGCTGATAGTAGAAGCTGAGAGTAGAAGTTGATAGTAGAAGCTGATAGTAGAGGCTGATAGTAGAAGCTGATAGTAGAAGCTGATAGTAGAAGCTGATAGTAGAAGTGAGAGTAGAAGCTGATAGTAGAAGCTGATAGTAGAAGTTGATAGTAGAAGTTGATAGTTGAAGTTGATAGTAGAAGCTGAGAGTAGAAGCTGATAGTAGAAGCTGAGAGTAGAAGCTGATAGTAGAAGCTGATAGTGGAAGCTGATAGTAGAAGTTGATAGTAGAAGCTGATAGTAGAAGTTGATAGTAGAAGCCGATAGTAGAAGCTGATAGTAGAAGTTGATAGTAGAAGCTGATAGTAGAAGTTGATAGTAGAAGCTGATAGTAGAAGTTGATAGTAGAAGCTGATAGTAGAAGCTGATAGTAGAAGTTGATAGTAGAAGCTGATAGTAGAAGCTGATAGTAGAAGTGATAGTAGAAGCTGATAGTAGAAGCTGATAGTAGAAGTTGATAGTAGAAGTTGATAGTTGAAGTTGATAGTAGAAGCTGAGAGTAGAAGCTGATAGTAGAAGCTGATAGTAGAAGTTGATAGTTGAAGTTGATAGTAGAAGCTGAGAGTAGAAGCTGATAGTAGAAGCTGATAGTAGAAGTTGATAGTTGAAGTTGATAGTAGAAGCTGAGAGTAGAAGCTTGTTTGGAACTTTGGTGAAAATGTTTTGTAAATGCAGTCTTAGTGACATGTTATTGTAAAGTCTGATCAAGATCAGATCATGATCATGATCATGATGTGATTCTGCACTTGGAGCTGTTACTGCCACAGATTACTGATGTGATTTTATTTTACAAACATTCACCTAAACCAGGCCTATTCAACTTAAGGCCCAGGTGCCAAATCGGCCCTTCAAAGATATGATCCGGCCCTCATTCATTTTCAAAATGTTTACAAAACATACTTTCTTTTTTTGTAGATTTAGTTCTGGGTAATGACTCAAGAAATAATGGCAAACTTTAATTTCTTAATGTGTCAATAAGTGATCAAATGTTGCATTTTTCATATTTTTAGCCAAACAATCTACTTAGCTCTTGTTGTTTTGGTAAATTTAGTTTGAAGACAGTTAAAATATGCTCAAACAAATGTGAATATTTCAGTCCTGATTTAATTCTGCTTTAGATCTTGTGTAGTCCTGGTTTAAATCTGGTTTAATGCAGAGATTCTTCCTGTTCAGATTTGGTGGTTTAACGCCGATTTGGACATTTGGTAGAGCAATAAAAATTGTTGGTACAACTACAAAAATATATTTTGGTACACGGTCAAAAACGATGACGTATTGTGCAACTACAACCGGCCCAGAAGCCACGGTCGTTGGTAAAATCCGGCCCTCTGGAAAATAAAGTTGAATAGCCCTGACCTAAACCTCACAGGTCTTTTGGCTCTGGTCTCAATGAAGAAAACAGTTGATAGAGACCTCACATATGTATAATGATTTGTTTCCACTCTGGTGGGAACATCTCCGTTGACAGTGTAGTGTTTTCTGCTGCAGCCGGATGTGACGTCATCGCGATTCCTCGTAGTAAACTGACGGTGACTGCAGCCTTTATAGGATGCAGTAGTTGACGCAAAACAAAACCGAACAATTACAGTTTATTGTGCAGTGCTGTTTTATTCTTTCATTTTGAAGAGAAATCTTTCAGTTCGACCTTCCAAGCGCCCGTACTCTCTGCTCTAATCCCTGCTACACATCCCTCTTTAACCCTGCTCAATGTCACGCTCTCTCTGCAGTGCACGTGTTCACTGCGTCTGCGATCGCACTCGCAACCTCAACCCACAACACAACCGCTTTCATCGCTTTTCAACAGCTAGTCCCTTCACTCCTCCTGTAACTGAATCGTTTGTAAATGTGAATAACTCTTGTCTAATAAGTCTCGCGGGGAACGGGTCCATATCTGTTTCAATCTCTCCCCATAATCCAGTCGATCAATATGTTTTAGAGCCTGTGACGGAGCGAGAGAGAGAGAGAGAGGCTGTAAAAGGATGAGTGTGCTGCTGCTCCAGTCGTTCTCCGGGGAGTCAGCACTGCAGCAGCAAACAAGCACCTGCACGAGCGGAGCCTGCACTCTGGAGAACCTCCGCCGAGACGCCTCAGAAGGACAGACTGTTTTTAAATCGGGCGTCACAGTGTAGAAGTGATAAGCCTACAGTTCGCTGCAGTGATAAGCTCAATCGTTCCCCCATACGAGTCGGTCATATTAGTTGTTAGCTTCACTAGATTTTAATATTTAAACTGTCAGAGATGTTATCTTTTTTATGTGTTTTCTTTAAGTCAGACAAAGGCCTAGTTTGTTTAAGAAAACACCCTTTTTTAAGCTGAAATAAGGAGACAAAATTATTTTTTTTTTACAATTATAACTTTACTAATCCTATGACCTTTACACTGGTTGTTTTGTACTTGGCTTTCTCTAAGCACTTGCTGCGTTCAGACCGGACAGCGTCTTTGCGTTCTTTGCGTTCTTTGTGTCCATTTTCAATGTTAAGTCAATGTAAACCCGCGTCTTGAACGATCAAGTGTAATTGCGGTGTGTATTTGTTGACGCGCCCTTCTGCGTCTGAAAGTCAAAGACGTGTTTCTCACATCTTTGACTTGTTTATCACGTGTTTGCGATCGTCAAGTCTGGCTTTTATCCAAAGTTAAACCGTTTTTATCTTTTAAATCTTTTGAACAAGTTGTGCAGGCTTTTATCTCTTCTCGTTTAGACTACTGTAATCAGTGCCGCCGCCCCCAATACCAACACAGTCTCACAAGAAGGCGTACATATAGCACGACACAAAAATAGCGTATTTTTAGCACAATATCAGTCCTGTTTTGCGTACTTATGTTACGCCGTACATATAGCACGATATGAAAAAAAGTAAAAATGACACGAGATTTCACAGCGTAAAAATGCCACGTGTTTTGATAGAAGCCACGTGGGGAACGTTTTCTTCAGGTAAAATGGGTAAGTTCAGGCAAAAAGTTACTAAAATGGTTAACATTAGGGTTGGGGCTTGGGGCAGGTTAAGATTAGATGTAGGATTTGTTAATTTTCATAAATAAGAACACATCTTAACAACCACTATTGAAATGAATGGGACTGTGACGCGTACTATAATTACGCAAAAAAGCCGTAAACTCGTGCTAATCATACGCAATTTACATGTTGCGTTATGTCGTGGTAAATGTACGCTTTCTTGTGAGATCGGGCTGCTAATACGCACATCACGCAGAGCGCGTAGGGCATCACCTGCTCTGGGGCACCAAGCCGAGCTGTACCGTCCCACAGCTGAACTCATGAGTGACAGAAAAGTCTGGTCCGGACGCATGTGCCTGAACACACAGCGCGAAATCAAAGACTCTAGAAACTGTTTCGAAAACAGAAACGTGTTCTACAACTCAGAAGTCTTTAGTCAATCTTTATTTTGCGTCAATAGGACAAATATTGGGTCAGTTACGAAGAGAAACAGCAGATGAATTAAGATGGCTGCACATTTGATTACGCAAATAACCGCGGCGAAATACAGCAGATTTTTCCATATTCATGTTCAGATTCTTTCAGAAGGAAACACAAACCATGAATCTAGTCCATTTGTCACATGAAAAAAGTTACAGACTAAGGTATTAATCAAACTTTTGCGCGAGGATGCAGCGTACGTTGAGCTGTGTTCATTGCCGCAGGAGAGGGAGCAGTGGCGGAGCAGAGGGCAGTTTATGGGGGGCAAAGAGGTCTGGGGCCCCACTGGAAAGCAATCTGGCAAAAATTTGAAATTAATGGACTTACTGTTTAGCATCGTTGCACTGGCTTCCTGTTCATTTTAGAGTTGATTTTAAGATTTTATTGTTTGTTTTTAAAGCTGTGAATGGACTGGCACCTCTTTACATCTCTGACCTCATCCACATTTACTCCCCGGCGCGCGCTCTGAGGTCAGAGAGTCAGCTCCAGCTCGTGGTGCCTAAGACCAGACTTAAACCAAAGGAGACAGAGCGTTCTCTGTAGCTGGTCCAAGGCTCTGGAACGCTCTGCACCTCCACGTACGAACAGCTCCTACAGTCGAGTGTCTTAAGTCTTTACTCTCTGGCTTTTAACACCACGTGAGTTGTGTGGTCCTCTGTTGTCTTTTTAATTTTTATTTTATTAGTTTTAGCCACAGGAGTTGGGAAAATCCATCTTGGAAGTCGGCATCAGCCAATCAGAGACTCCACTCATGTGACATGCTTCTGTTCTTCTCTCACATCAAGAGGAAAGGACCACTGTTTACTGAAGTCTTTTAATCACTTTTTTTAACGAAAGATTGCTTGTTTTGGGGCTTTTCTCAAAGACTTGGTCACTCGTTGCTCTGAAAATCTGGAGTAACACAAAACAAACAACACATGGACATGATCTGGACTGACACCGCGCTCACATGGATCTATTCAAAATGCTCGTTGCCGCGTTTAAACCTGCCTGTAGGAGCCGAGGAAGACGGAGACAGAAAAAGGATATTGCCTGGAGAAGAAGAAAGTGATGCGATGGGGTAAGCTACGCTGTCCGGTGTGAACGCAGCACGAGGGCGTAAAGTACGGCAACTGGGGAAAGTGTTCCGGCATCGTTCGCTATGGCCTGGCGTTGGAGCTGCTGGTCCAGCATTTGGGCGGCACATAAACCACTCTGTATTCCAGCGAGCCTCTTCTCTTTGTGTATTCTTGATGATCATCTCTGCTGCTCTGTGTCACTGGAGGATGAGCCAGAGCAAGACTCCTGCGCCTGGACTGGTATCAGAGCATGTAACGGTTGTAAGACTCTGAAAGACTTTGTATCTAGTATCTTCAAGTAATAAAAAGGAAATCTGATTCTCATGTCTCATGTGTAATTGTAATTGAATGAATCTGTGTTGCCTTAAAGTAAGATTTCCTTATTTTATAGAGTTGGGCGTTTCTGGTAAAAATCTAAATCAACTACGTAACTAAACTCCTCCAGCCACTAGTCCTGATCAGGCCTAAAACAGATCTGCAGATGGATCTCCAAGGCTCTGGTCAATTAGACTTAAATAACATAAACTCAACAGCAGAAATAAGGCTCAGTCTGTCACAGCTGCAGATCTGACTCTCAGGTCTTTCATCTGATAGAACAAGTCTTGTTTTTCACTCATACAGTAAGTATCTAACAGAATATTTTGTTAGTAACTGTGATTTCATTCCATGAATATTCATGACTTGGACTTGAGTGACTATTCTGATGATTTGATACTGACTTTATAAAAACCTGTGATAAGACTTGGTCTTGTCTCTCTTTGACTTGGGACTCGACTTGGACTTGATGGGCAAACATTTAAGACTTTAAAAACAATGACTTGGTCCCATCTCTGCGACTAAATCAATTGTAATTTGAATTATAGTAACTAACTATGTGTATTTTAGTTCCACTCAGTTTTGAATCAAGTCACTACTGTAAAACTGTCCTTACCACAGTTTAAGTTTGTCAAAGTTATTTTGATTTTGATGAGACATTTTCTTTGAAAATAACTTTACTTATAACTCGTGATAAACTGTCGGCTGATTATAAAGGAGACCTTTTCTGTAAAATGTAATTTTGCAACTTTGTCAACGCAGTTTTTGTTATTACTTTGCTTCAAGTCATATTTGGATGGATTCCTGCATGTTGGATTGATGTTGTATTGTCCATGGCAGCGCAGCAATTAGAGCTCTGGCAAAAAATATCCAGGGTTTGACTCCCAGGCAACTCGGGGTCTTTCTGTGTGGAGTTTGTACTCTGGTTTTCCCTTCCACTAAAAACATATTGTGCCTTCACTCTTCCTCCCCAGGACTACAGATGGAAAACTGCTGTAAAACTACAATCGTGCATCTTGAGAGGCCTCTGGCTGCCAGACCGGTATCATGAGTCCCCTCGTCATGTTCCTGTACCAGGAGTCCCTTGTTACCAGGATGTATTAGAGGTTTCTGGCTGCAGAGGCCCTTAACGCCTGGATGTTCACCCATATTATGCAGTTATACCACAATACAGTAGGTGCCGGTGTTGCACTTAAAACCTGTGACCTGCCAATAACATTAAAGTGAGGCTAAAACACACGTTCAGAGACTAACTCCGCCCACAACTGCACCTCAAACAGGCTCGCAAAAGTGGGAGATGCCCGGAGGTCTTTTAAGAGACACCCAGTGGGTGTGAACAGATTTTGATTGACAGCACCAAATATGAACAGTGAGCTTGGCAAATGATGTGACGAAGCAGTCCGGGTCCTGACCACTGACAGTCTATCTGAGGGAAGCTGTACTAGTCTTTGCTTACTTGCACGTCAAGATATTTTTAACTTTACAAAACATATGTATTAAACCTTTGCTTTAGTCTACATAGCACATGAGCTCATTATGTGGGTATTTTCTAAAAATGAATATGAAAAAACACTTCACTGACACGGGATTCGAACCAGCGCATCGTTGTACAAGCAGCTGCACTCCGCACCACCGCTCAACAAGCTGAGCCAAATGACGGCTTGATATCAATATGCAGCGAGTGATCGCTCCTCAACACTCTTCAACACTCCTCCGCAGCAGCGGTGTCACGGGGAGGAGTTTATTTATTCCCTCTGGGCGGCTCGTCTGCGCGTCAAGTCACTGTGACGTCAGAGGGTACTGAAAATGCACTGACAGCGTTTGCCCTGCGTGGCAGTACAGCCGCGGTTTTTACACACATAACTGCAAAATGAGCGGTTTGCACAAAAATGTCCAAAAAAGGCCTGGAAAAATT
>CM076404.1:181777-226270 GCA_038363315.1 Mugilogobius chulae
TGATGCGGCTGAGACTGCGCTGAGATGCGGCGCTGAGTGCGGCTGAAGGCGGCTGACTCCGGCTTGAGTTTCGGATGAGGATGCGGCTGCGATGCGCGCTGAGATCGGCGTCCCCAAGATGCGGCTGAGATCCGGCTGAATGCGGCTGAGATGCGGCTGAGTGCGGCTGAGGATCCGGCTGAGATGCGGCTGAGATCCTGCGTATTGCGGCTGAGAATGCGGGCTGATATGCGGCTGAGATGGGCTGAGATGCGGCTGAGCTGCGGGTGAGATCCGGCTGATGCGGGCTGAAGATGCGCTGGGGGCGGCGGAGTTGCCCTGAGATGCGGTGAAGATCCGGGCTGCAATGCGGCTTGAGATGCGGTGAGATCCGGCGATGCGGCTGAGATGCGGCTGAGAGCGGCGTGAGTTTGCGGCTGAGATGCGGCGGGAGATCCGGCTGAGTGCGCTGAGATGCGGCTGAGATGCGGCGGAGATGCGGACTGAGATGCGTGCGCTGAGATGCGGTGAGATCCGGCTGAGGATGCGGCTGAATGCGGATGGATGGCTGAGATCCGGCTGAGTTCGGATGAGATGCGCGAGATGCGGCTGAGATGCGGCTGAGATCCGGCTGAGATGCGGCTGAGATCTGGCTGAGTTGCGGCTGATATGCGGCTGAGATGCGGCTGAGATCCGCTGAGTGCGGCTGAGATGCGGCTGAGATCGGCTGAGAGCGGCAGATGCGGCAGAGATGCGGGCTGAGATGCGGCTGAGTTGCGGCTTTTGGATGCGGCGGAGATGCGGCAGATGCGGCAGAGATGCGGCGAGCTGCGGCTGAGATGCGGCTGAGATGCGGCAGATGCGTGAAGAGATGCGGCTGAGAGCCGCTGATGCGGCTGAGATGCGGCTGAGATGCGGCTGAGATCCGGCTGAGTTCGGCGAGTGCGGCTGAGATGCGGCTGGAGGTGTGCGGCTGAGATGCGGCTGAGATGCGGTTGATGCGGTGATGCGGCTGAGATGCGGCTGATGCGGCTGAGATGCGGCTGAGATGCCGGCTGAGATGCGGCTTGAGATGCCGGCGGATGCGCTGAGATGCGGCTGAGATGCGGCTGAGATCGGCTGAGATGCGGCGGTGAGATGCGGCTGAGATGCGGCTGAGATGCGGCTGAGATGCGGCTGAGATCCGGCTGAGTTGCGGCTGAGATGCGGCTGAGATCCGGCTGAGATCGGCTGAGATGCGGCTGAGATGCGGCTGAGATCGGCTGAGATGCGGCTGAGATCCGGCTGAGTGCGGCTGAGATGCGGCTGAGATGCGGCTGAGATCCGGCTGAGTTTCGGCTGAGATGCGGCTGAGATCGGCTGAGATGCGGCTGAGATCGGCTTGTTGCGGCTGGATGGGTGATGCGGCTGAGACTTCGGCTGATGCCTGAGATGCGGCTGAGATGCGGCTGAGATCGGCTGAGATGCGGCTGAGATCCGGCTGATGCGGCTGAGATGCGGCTGAGATCCGGCTGAGCGATGAGCGGCTGAGGGCTGAGATGCGCAGATGCGGCTGAGATGCGGCTGAGTTGCGGCTGAGATGCGCTGAGATGCGGCTGAGATCGGCGAGATGCGGCGGTGCGGCTAGACGGAGATGCGGCAGATGCGGCTGAGATCAGTTGCGCGAGATGCGCTGAGATCGGCTGAAGATGCGGCTGAGATGCGCGAGGCCAGATGCGCAGAGATGCGCTGAGATACGGCTGAGTTGCGGCTGAGATGCGGCTGAGGATGCGGCTGAGATCGGCTGAGATTGCGCTGAGATGCGGCTGGAGATGCGGCTGAGTTGCGGCTGAGATGCGGCTGAGATCCGGCTGGATGCGGCTGAGATGCCGGCTGAGATGCGGCTGAGATGCGCGGCTTGAGTTGCGGCTGAGATGCGGCTGAGATCCCGGCTGAGTTTCAGGCTGAGTGCGGCTGAGATGCGGCTGAGATCGGTAGATGGCGGCTGAGATCGGTGATGCGGCTGAGATGCGCGGATGCGTGAATGCGGCTGAATGCGCTGAGATGCGGCTGAGATGCGGCAGGATGCGGCAGAGATGCGGCTGAGATCGGCTGAGATGCAGCTGAGATGCGGCTGAGATCCGGCTGAGTTCGGATGAGATGCGGCTGAGATCTAGATCTGGCTGAGTTGCGGCTGAGATGCGGCTGAGTTGCGGCTGAGATGCAGCTGAGATGCGCGAGTTGCGGCGAGATGCGGCTGAGATGCGCAGATGCGGCAGAGATGCGGCTGAGATGCGGTGAGTTGCGGCTGAGATGCGGCTGAATGCGGCTGAGATGCGGCTGAGTTGCGGTTGAGATGCGGCTGAGTTTCGGCTGAGATGCGGGAGATCGGCTGAGATGCGGCTGAGATGCGGCTGAGTTGCGGCTGAGATGCGGCTGAGTTGCGGCTGAGATGCGGCTGAGATGCTGCTGAATTTGGCAGATGCGGCTGAGATTCGGCAGATGTGGCTGAGATGCGGCTGAGATGCGGCTGAGATGCGGCTGAGATTCGGCAGATGTGGCTGAGTTGTGGCTGAGATGCGGCTGAGATTCGGCAGATGCGGCTGAGATTCGGCTGATGCGGCTGAGTTGCGGCTGAGATGCGGCTGAGATTCCGCTGAGATGCGGCTGAGATTCGGCAGATGTGGCTGAGTTTTTAATAAAACTCATCGTTTTATTAGAAAAGAAAAGACTGTCGATACCATGTTTCGACAGCTGCAAGAAACAGTGACACAAATAAAGTAAATATACAGAACATTTGAACATTTGTATCACAGTTAAACTCACCTGTGGTCAGAGCTACAACAGCTCCAAAGAGCAGACACAAAAGCAGCAGCTTCATGATGCAGACGTCCAAGATAAAACCTGGCTCACTGTAGATCATAAACACATGCTTAGTATCAAATGTGTGTGTTAAAGAGCTGTGTAGAAGAGACTGACCTGTTTCACTGGAGGTTTGGCTCCTTCAGTCTGAGGTACTGACTTGGGCCAAACTCTCTTAAGTCAGGTATGTCTAACTAAATGGGGATGTCCTCGGAGGGCCAGTTGTAACTAAAATTAACCAAACTAATCTCTGACATACTACAAAAAATAGTTGTATTTGATTTTTGCATATTTATTTAAGTGGCAATTACTGAATATACATCTACATTAGTCTGAAAAATTATTTACTCTTTAAGTTTCTGACAAATCGTTTCATTACATTGAGACTCCCAGATTACTCCTGGCCGTAATATAATATTCAAGTAAACCTTATAAGATCTTGAGGGCAGCATGAAATGAGGTGGAGGGCCATATCTGGCCCCCAAGCCTTGAGTTTGACACGTGTTTTAAGTGCAGCCATCTCCATCACAGGGATTTGTGTACAGGTGTCCCATCACTGTTTGACTTGGGAACACCCAGACTCACTTTCATTTACTCAAGACACACCTGATTATACATCGGTCACTGATACTTTATTTGATAATCTCATGTTGTCAAATAGGAAAGTATATTTAACTATAGTTTACAAGTCATTAGTGGCCCAGAACTACCTAAAAACATGTTTTGTTTTGTTTTTTAAAGATTATTCTTCAGTTTGAAAAAACTTGCAACTTTTGGTGCTAGTGAAATTAAAAGATCTTTCTTACAGTCACAACTAACACCAACAATAAGCCCATTCTCAATGCTCAAACCATAAAGCAGTGACATAGTTTGCACACAACCACAACAAGACAGGGTAAATTGTCACATCTGTTCAGAAAACTATGACAAAATGAGCCAAGGATAGCACTTGTACAGCTGGAAACAACATGAGCTGTTTATGTTTTAATAGATAGCTCATGACAGTTTGTCGATTCAAAAACAGAACATTTTGGTTATTTTAAAAATTCTTTGACCTCCTGCCTTAACCAAGATCATTAAGAACTAATTATTTATTGTCATCAATCTGAACCCAACAAACTGTCTACTTTCACTTGCTTTAGTGTCTGGTGGTTCATTCAAAGTGAGGTCCATGGATGGGTGATGGTGTGTCCTCCAAGGGTCGTCTCAAAAGAAGTTTTAGATAAGCAAAGAATCCCAGGACCACCCTGTTTTCAGATAAATGTCTGGTACAGTCAATGAGCCACAGGCAAAAAAACAAAAGCAAAGCACACATGCAACACTATAATGTTCATCATCTCGAATTTGGATGTTTGCATTTGAGGTACGTGTATGACGGGAAATTGCAAAACTCTATTGACAAGTTTAATTTGATCGTTAGGTATTATTTCTGACGATGCATTTCAAAAGTAAACTCTTCACTAGTTTCCTGATACATGAGCCATGTTAGCAATGGCTAAATAACATATGAGTATAATGTTATTTACTGACACTTATGTGGGGTGAGTGCTTCTACATCTTTATAGTGCAATGTTGTAATAATGTCTCGAAAATGTAGTAAAAATTTGGTACTAGCCAGCAATAAAAAATTAAATACAAATCAAATAAAATTAAAAAAGAAAAAGTAAATCCTTTGTTACAATGACCTGTACCAATGTGCAAATGAGTATTTGCTCATTTCCTACTTCATTCTTCAATCTTTCTCTGCCAAGGACGGAAATTTCAGTTTTTGAAGGACTTATAATTGTTTTTTTGGCCATTTATTATAGGCGGCAATAACCGGTAACCTGCTGTGTCAGACTCCAAACCAATTGGGCTGCTGGAAGGCCAGATGGAGTATCTCAAATTTGTACATTCACATATATCACGAGAGAATCCATCTAGCTGGCCAGGTTAGGCTTCACTTGTCTAGTATGATGCAACAAAAACTACTTTTTTATGTAATACCACATTTTTGACACATTTATACTACATTGCACTACTAAGATGTAGAAGCACCCACCCTTTCTACTTGTCAGGTACCTGGAAACAAAACAGTTATGAAATTGAACTATAGTAAATAAAAGATTACATAAGTGTCAGTAAATAACATTATACTCATGTTATTCAGCCACTGCTAACATGGCTCATGTGTCAGGAAACTAGTGAAGAGTTTACTTTTGAAATGCATCGTCAGAAATAAAACCTAACGATCAAATTAAACTTGTCAATAGAGTTTTGCAATTTCCCGTCATACACGTACCTCAAATGCAAACATCCAAATTCGAGATGATAAACATTATAGTGTTGCATGTGTGCTTTGCTTTTGTTTTTTTGCCTCTGGCTCATTGACTGTACCAAACATTTATCTGAAGACAGGTCTTTGTCTTATCTAAATCCTCTTTCAGGACGACCCTTGAAGGACACACCTTCAACACCCATCCATGAACCTCACTTTGAAGAACCACAGGACACTGAAGAAAACAAAATTAGACAGTGTTTGGGTTGTGTTGTTGATATTCTTGTTTTTTGGATTTCAAAAAATTATTAAAATAACCAAAACGTTCTGTTTTTGAAACGACAAACTGACGTGAGCCATCTAATAAAACATTTTGTCTTTAACAGCTTGTTTCCAGCTGTACAAGTGCTGTCATTTATTGGAGCTCAACAGTGGAAGATCACCCTGGTTCCAGAAGTAAATTGCCTCATTGCTTTTCAAATATTAAAAGTTTAGAGATATGTTTGTGTTTGCTCATAGCTAGCCAGCTATGAGCAAACACAAATCCACAGTGTGGCTGTTTTAAGTCTGAAATCGATAACATCTGTAATTTAAAATGTGTCAAAATGGGAGCCCAAGCTTGTTGAACCAGGAAGTAGGCGGTCACTGTTCAGCTCCATAGGTTTGGCTTTAACATTCTTATATCAGTGTGCTTGGCTCATTTGTCATAGTTTTCTGAACAGATGTGACTGTTAACCCTGCTTTGTTGTGGTTGTGTGTCAACTATGTCACTGCTTTATGGTTTGAGCATTGAGAATAAGCTACAATGTTTATTGTTGGTGTTAATTGTGATTGAAAGAAAGATCTTTTAATTTAAGTTTTTTCAAACCGAAGAATAATCTTTAGAATAGAAACCCCTCATTTTTAATTAGCTCTGGGCCACTAATGACTTGTGAACATAAAACACTTACCTATTTGACAACATGAGATGATCAAATAAAGTATCAGTGACTGATGTATAATCAGGTGTGTCCTGAGTAAATGAAAGTGAGTCTGGGTGTTCCCAAGTCAAACAGTGATGAGACACCTGTACACAGATCACATTTATGGAGATGCTGCACTTAGAGTATATAAGAGGAGAGTTTGGTCCAAGTCAGTACCTCAGACTGAAGGAGCCAAACCTCCAGTGAAACAGGTCAGTCTCTTCTACACAGCTCTTTAACACACACATTTGATACTAAACATGTGTTTATGATCTACAGTGAGCCAGACTTTATCTTTGGACGTCTGCATCATGAAGCTGCTGCTTTTGTGTCTGCTCTTTGGAGCTGTTGTAGCTCTGACCACAGGTGAGTTTATCTGTGACACAAATGTTCAAATGTTCTGTATATTTACATTATTTGTGTCACTGTGTCCTGCAGCTGCTCCAGCTGAGCCTGAACCGAATAATGGAGGTGAGTACTGACCAAAACATGTGGCAACAGTCTTTTTTTCTCAAATTCAATCATGATTGAATGTGACCTTCCTTGCAGACGATCTCAATGTTGAAGATCCGGACATGCAGGGTAAGCAGACATTATCTTCATCTTGATACTGTAGAAACAGGACATGTTTAACATTGTCAAGTTGAAATCGAAAAAATCTAAAAAAAAAAAAATTAAAAAGCAAAAATTTCTGCATGAAGCTTCCAAACGTTTTTCTGACTTTATAGTAGGGCTGGGCCATTAATCGAAAAATCGAGAGATCGAAATGAATCGTCAATTATTTGGTGATGGGTTTTAAATTGAAAGATCAAAAACCAATCTTTTGTCAGTTAAAATGTGTAGTTTGGAGCAAAAGTCAAACTTTCAGGCAGAAAATTGATATAAAGTTTCAAAAAAGTGCAATAAATGGGCAATATTTAAAGTTTTTGTTTTGTTTATGTTCATGAAAGGCATTTTCTTTTGTTTTGGAAAAGGTTAAACAAAATCGAATTGAAACGCGACATCGATCAATATGATAAAAAAAATTTTGATTATATTTTTTCCCAGATTGCCCAGGCCTACTTTATAGTAGGCCTTGACATGCAAAAACTCACTTTATTTATTTCTCCAGGTATGGAAAAACCAGAATCTGTGGATGAGACTGAAATGAGTGAAGGTATGGAAAAACCAGAATCTGTGGATGAGACTGAAATGAGTGAAGGTGAGTAAGTTTAAAAAACAAACTAACAATATTAAAATAGTGTAAAAAGCTAAATTAAAACTAAAACATATTTTTCTAGCTGAAAATGTGGACAGCGCTGAAAGGGGTGAGCCTAATTTGAAACAGTTCAATCTATTTTGTAGCGTGAGAATAATAATAAAACATATTTACAGGCAAAAGATCGGTCTGCTGCAGGCCTGGATCTTGGTGTACCTATAGAGGACGCAGATACATCCTCATCACTTCTGCTCAAATCTGGGCTGTTGCAAACGTAACTCCACTGATGCACCTCATGGTAAAGAAAAAAGGATGAATCAGATTTAATACAATGTGTTCTCTTTTATTCAGCGCCACTGTCAGAATCTGGGTGGAACTCTTGCTGTTATTCACAGCAGTACAAAGAACACCTTTCTGAGGAATTTTGCACAGAGAAGAAGCATTTGGATTGGATTCTCTGATGCTCAATATGTTAGTTATGTTCAGTATCTTTGATTATGAATGCAACATTCAAAACCATAAACAATACAATGTTTTCAGAACAACTACTGGTTCTGGGCAAACGGCGAGCGCACACGTTATACCAGGTGGTGCCGTGGACAACCAAACAACTACCGTGGAAATCAGAACTGCGCTTACTTGAACTACAGTAGGAATTTGTGATCTAATGTGAACACACTGTGATATTCAGTATGGAAAAAATGGTAAAATATGTCTCTTTCCTTCAGGTTCCAACTGCTGGGACGACGTTTATTGCACCTATAGATATCCTTACATCTGTGAGAGGAAGTAGCTCTGATCTCCTGAGCTGACACAAGCATAAAGCCTGATTTATGCTCAATAATCAACGCAAATCTCTAATCAGTTTTCCTTTTCCTGCTGCTACATAAGAGTGATGTTAGAGATGGTCTGTTCTGAGGGGCTTGTGCCTCATAAAGAGCAGAAAGAATGGATCTGAAAGATGCTTTATCTTCACTGTTCTTTTCTGTTAAATGTGATTAAAACGCTCAAGCATTCAAACACGAGTCTGTTTTATCTTATTTAGTTTTAGGATTATACTATGAAACAATTCATGTTAATATGCTGTATTGTGTAATGATTATTACTTTTACATTACAATACAGTCTGTTCTCTTTGCAATTTAGTGAAACTGCCTCCTAAATGTCTTTATGTGTCAAGCACATGTTCAGAGACCTAGACAATCATAAGATTGAAGTTGCATGTTTCCACTTAAAAGTTGTTGGATTGATAATACAATCATAATAATAATAAAAAAAAAAAAACACAAATTATTTTTTAAAAGTGCACTGTGTAACTGTCTATAACAGTTAAAGGTGGAGTTTTCACAATTTAGGTTTTTAAATCTGACCACTTCCTCTTATAAGTCCTTTGACACATGGTTAAAACCATCATTTAATCATTTTGGTTGCAATTATGATTTATGAACTTCTTTTTACAAACAAAGTGAAACTGGAGAGGACCGCCCAAGCTCAGCCAATCAGAACGATGCATTTGACTCCTGGTGAGAACTACAATTCTTTATTATTCAAACCAGAGTGAATGCAGTAGTCTAATTTTTTCACAAAGTGCTGCTTTTATCATATGCTTTTTATTGGAAAGCACAAAGTTTTCCAATTTGCAACAAAAAAAGTTAGCTACGCCACCTTTAATAGTGACAACTTTGGCACATTTTTCCCCCCACATTTTGACATAACCAAGGCCTTTTTCATGGAGACACACAGGATCATCCCTCCAGGATAAATATTAGTGGCTTTGCAAGCGTGTCTAAAGTAAAGAGATGATTATTTTAGTGCATCAAAAATCTAGCTGCCTTGGTTCAAAAATTACACAATGCACTTACAATGTTCACAATAACATGCAGGTTAGGAAACACTTGGTGATAGTTGGAGGTTGAGGCGCCAGGTGTTTAGGCGAATCGCCTCTGCTGAGCTGCCCCAGGGCAGTTTACTGTCACTTAGTGAGGAGGGAAGGGGTTCATCTCACTGTGAAGCGCTTTGTGTCTGTGAAATGCACTATACAAATAAAGATTACTTACTACTACTTACTACATTTAAAAAAAAAAAATTGAAATTATTTTAACACATTATTTAAGAAAGACAACGTTAAAACATTTTCCCCCCATAATAATATTTCAACAAAAAGTAACTTTTGTAATGAGGGTTGCCACATTGTGGTGTCTGTAGAACTTGTTACTGTCTTAGATCTGTTTTTCTGCAAAGTCATTGCACTTTGGTTTGAATGTAAATTCTGGTGACAGCAGTTCAGAGGGATTCACTGTTGCAAATTTCTACTGCTAGCTTTAGTTATAAATGTACGATGGTTCTGGATCTTGCCAGACGTATGCTGTTTCTGCTCTGGTCTGCAGTACTAATCAAAAATACAAAAATAAGCATTTTCTGCTTTTTATACAGTTTTAGCTTTCACATGAGCAACAGTGTCCAGAACATTTTTAAGCATTTGAGGTAACAGAATTTGCCAAATCATCAACATTAAAACACATGGCTCATACTAAATGATTTCCATATACAGTTTGTGTCATTTATGGGTCTCTCTTTAACAACTGCAAGATGGTGCTTTGAAAAAGACAGAAGTCAAAGAAGACACAAATGATCAGACAGAAACACTGAACATGTCAACTCCTTTTGTAATGGCCAGGTCCACAATATTGCCTCTGCTTCTCTTTTGCATTTTGGTTAATACAATTATCCATGTAGACATTCAAGTCACTTATTTTGTTATTTATAGCTGTACCTCAGGGTCAGCTAATCTTCCTGAGGTCTTTCAAAATAAGATTTACAGTTTTATTTCATATATAAACTTTTCCTATGACATTATAACACTCATTGTTGAAAGAACCGTGTGTTATGTAATGCATCTGCAAGATTATTTAAAGAATATCATCTTACAAAACAGTTTATCATACAGTGCAAATATATGAGTTTACATAATTTTATTTTATATTTAGCTCATCTTGTTTGTGATTAATATTATCCAACAGTCTTTCAATTTGTTTAAGAGGAGCCTTGCCTAATCATAGTTGCAATGTCTGTTGTGCCTGTAAAGATCAAACCTTTTATGACTATTTATCCAAGTTTTTTTTTTTTTCTTCTCACTTGGTTGTACAAAATTGATGGTTGTAATGAATAGTCTGTTTCCATCTAAACTGAAGCACATTTTTGCGTAGTGGATTATCGGTTTCTCAGCAACTTTCCCACACACAGCAAACTACAGAATTCCACTTAAAAACAACTTACTGGTTGTCTATCTAGACATTTTTAGTGGGGTTGCCAGGTAGGGGCTGTAAGCCATACAATGGTGGTAGCAAGACAGATTAAGGCTTTGTTTCACTCAAGGCTGTTTTTTTTTTGTTTGTTTGTTTTTTTTTTATACAAAAACACAGTTCGATTTGGATGCTTAATTGAAAAAAAGAACACGGCAGGAAGGTTGTATAAATCTTTGAAAAGACCATTTACCTGGCTATCAACTTAAGAATGGCCTACAAACACTTTTGTAACCCCTTCTCAACTTACCTTTCACTTCCAGTGTTGCGTTGAGCTGCAGTCTTCCCCACCCTCCACTGATTGGGCCCAGGTGCAACCAGCTCTCAATCAACTGTTTGCAGCCTGACTAGTTTAGATGAGGGACACATTCACCTGCTTGACATGCTCCAGGACAGACACCACGGCAGCGGAGCTAAAACTGCTCTATATTTGTAACAAAGTAACTTTTAGACTGATCACGCTGGGTGCTCACTAAAAAATAGACTGAAGCGACCGCCGGTAAGGATTCTAATTGTAAACATTTCCATTCCAAATTACCTGTTGTATTTTCTGTTCTACAATTTTATGCTAAGGAAATATGCAACAATGTAATAGTAGCTTTGAGTCTGTGCAAGTGGTTGTCTCAGTATATTTGACTAATTATTTTATGTTTGATCTTGGTTTAATTCATTAGCTTCTCTTAAAAGTTCATAAAACTGTTGATTAAAACCCTTGGAATGTGTAGTTAAAATTATGATTAAAATCCATTAAAAACATTTAAAAGTCCATTTTAAAAACAAGTAAAGATTAAAATATACTAAAATTGCATACAAACACATTTATCTAAAAGGTTAAAATGCTGAATATTCTGTGTTCTGTTGAATTTGAACTTGCTATGCAATTTAGCCTCTGTTAAAATACATACGTCTTTACATGATTTTGCTATGTTCTGTGAACAATTGTACACTTTTTGTATATTTAAACTGTGTTTTGTGTTTGTTAAAAGGTTTTTCACCTATACTTCACCTATACTTTTCTACCTGCAAATCTCCAACTACAATAAATGGGGAAATAAGGATTGCAATGGTTCTTTATTGAGTGAAATCCAGTTTGTAATCTTCAGTAGTGAGCCCATCTCCTTCTCGTGGGGGAAACTGTTCAGTTAAACCTTGATACACGTGACATCCAGCCTATTCTGGCTTTGAACCCCCCTCCTCTTCTCTACAAGGCCTGGTGGAGGCCTTAAACAATATTCACAGCTCTACAAAGAAAATAAATAAATAAATAAAAAATGTGTGCAAATGGAATGTACAGGTTGTACATCAAAAGAGACCTAAATGGTCTCTCTAACTTCCAGTGAAAAAAAAAAATATATATATATACAATGATCTGTTTCTTTTTTAATCAGCATTTTAAATTCCTTGTTTTCATTAGATTTAAGCATTTGGCGGTAAACTTTGGACAAAACATTTTTTTTCCAAAACAAACTTGTTGTTTTGTCTCTTCTACAATTTGTCAGAGTATGAACTACTGCATTTTTTTTGCAAATTCTGATACAGATTACATACATTTAGTTTTAATCATGTGAACCTTACATGTTTATCTTATAGATAAAAATGTTACTGCAGTAGCTCATACCCGGTCACCATAAAGTAAACAAAAACAACATTGACATTACGTTTGTTTTAGAAAAAGTATGTTTTGTCCAAAGTTTACCACCAGAAGCTTAAATCGAATGAAAACAAGGAATTTAAAATGCCTATTAAAAGGGAACAGATGAATGTAGATTTTTTTTTTTTTTACTGAAAGTTAAAGAGACTATCTAGCTCTCTTTTGTTATCATTGCAGTTGCTGTGAATATTGTTTAAAATTAGCAAAAAGGCCTGGCAGAGAAGGAGGGTCAAAGTGACAATCAAAGATTTATACAACCTTCATGCGATGTTCTTTTTTCCTTTGAGCATCCTAATAGAATAGTACTGTGTTTCTGTGTAAAAAAACAACAACCAAAAAACAAAACAAAACGCAGCCTTGAATGAAACTTTATTCTGTTTTACCTTTTTAAACGGCCATAAAATCCACACAGATTAATATTTTTTCAAACTTTCAAAACTCAGATCTCTTAATCTACTTCTCCTCTGCTCATTTTTATATTTATATTTTAGATTTTTATAGGTCACTTGGAGTGTACTTTTGTGACAAAAAGACCTTGTAAAATAAAAAATACACATCACACATATAAAAGTTACACATGTATGAGCAGAGGAGAAGTAGATGAAGAGATCTGAGTTTTGAAAGTACGAAAAAATATTAATCTATGTGGATTTTATGGCCGTTTAAAAATGGGACGAGGTGACGAACATATCCTTTTGTTCAAGCTCTTTAACTAAAAGTGTCAGAAAAAAAATGTTGGTGGCATTTTAAAATTTGACTCGATTCATGAATCTGTGGACAATTTCACAGGTCTGACATAAAAACTGTCTGCGATCTAAAAGTTTGAAAAAAAAAAAATGCTCAAAAGGACCATAAAGGGTCCCGAGGTTACCTGAGGGTTAAGTGGAATTCAAGTTTGCGGTGCAGCGTTTGGGAAAGCTGCTGGTGAACCAAGAATCCACTTCGCAAAGATGTACAAAAGGCTGTAAGAGCTTCAGTTTGGATGGAAACAGACAATCTTCTTGAACGTCAAGTTTATACAACTTGTGAGATTTTTAAAATCTCACGGCTTAGATAAAATAATTTAAAAAAGTTTAAACAGTTTGGTTTGACCTTCCTTTACAGGTTGGCCTAGAGATTGCAACTATGATCGGCAAGGCTCCATTTAAACAAGTTGATATACTGTTGGGTAATATTAAACAAGATGAGCTTAATTAAATGATGTAAACATCTTATATTTGTACTGTAAGATAAACTGTTTTGTAAGATGATATTCTTTACATAATCTTGCAAATGCACTGCATAACACACGGTTCTTTCAATGAGGAGTGTTGTAAAGTTATAGGAAAAGTTTATACAGTATATGAAATAAAACTGTAAATCTTTTGAAAGACCCCAGGAAGATTACAGTTATAAACAATAAATAAATGACTTGACGGTCTTCGTGGATAATTTCATTTACTAACATTAATTTCAGTTTTAAAGTCATTTTTCTTAAATAATGTGTTTCAATCATTTAGATTTTTTAAAAATGTCAACATTGTAAGTGTACCATATTAACAGTGCACTGTGTAACTTTTTGACAAAGGTAGACTCATTAAAATAATAATCTCTACTTTAAGCACACTTCCAAAGCCACTAATATTTATCCTGGTTTGTCTGGGTCTCTGAACATGTGCTTGACACAAAGTGACATTTAGGAGGCAGATTCACAAAATTGCAAAGGGAACAGACTGTATTGTAATTTGAAAGTAAAAATCATTACATATTACAAAATATTAACATGAATTGTTTCATATTATAATCCTAAAGCTAGATAAGACAAAACAGACTCATGTTTGAATGCTTAAGCGCTTTAAACACATTTAACAGAAAAGAACAATGAAGATAAAGCATCTTTCAAATCCAGTCTTTCTGCTCTTTATGAGGCACAAGCCCCTCAGAACAGACCATCTCTAACATGAGACTCTTCTATTCACTCTATTATGTAGCAGCAGAAAAGTTAAACTGTTGATTCAAGATTTGCATTGATTATTGAGCATAAATCAGGATTTATGCTTGTGTCAGCTCAGGAGTTTCAGAGCTACTTCCTCTCACAGATGTAAGGGAGGCCGGCGGTGCAAACAACGTCGTACAGGCAGAGGCCTGATGGATAGAAAAGAGAACAGTTCTCCCTTCCACCGGCGTTGTCAGGTTGTCCACCTGGCATAGCGGGTACTAGTGATGCGCGGGTCAGGCATTTTTACATGACCCGCCCCAACCCGCCTTGCACAGCCGAGTGTAATTGTACAACCTGCCCCGCCCCGCGCCCGCATAGGCTATAATTTTGCATACAATCTGTCACCATTCAAGGCTCAAGCGGACCAAACAGCCAAAAGTAACATTACAGCTGACTTAAATGTAGGGAAAAGTGAACAATATTCATCCAGTATTAAGTTAATGTGTAGATGACTTACCTCTCAGAACTCGTTTTAGTCAAACTGATGTTTTTGTTACGCTTTCATCTTAACGCGGGGCATTTCAAACAATCCTTGGCATTTCACATTTGCATTTTTTTTCCTCTTTCTCGTCTAAAACAAAAGCAAATGTCCACGCTCTTCGATCTATGTTCGCAACGAGCAGCTCACATGAGGCAGGTTGTAAAGTAGATCCAATTAAACACAAAATAATAAAGTCCAAGACCGTGATGGTCCCGGTCTGTGTTTGTTTCACGTGACGCAGATCGTGTTGTTTCTGCAACAGCATGGCTTTGACCAATGAAAGAGCAGATTCTCTCCTCACTGTGTGATTCTAGAGAACAGAGCATGCTTCAGTTTATGGGGTGTGATCTAAGTGATTTGTAAGATATGCAACGAAAATGATTGTTGTCAAAAATTGACCCGCCTCAGCCCGCACAGCACTGAAGTCGCAATTTCTGCAGCCCCAACCTGACCCGCGGGATACCCGCGGGACTGGCGGGTAACGGGTCAGCCCGCGCATCACTAGCGGGTACGCTCACCGTTCGCCCACAGCCAGATTCCATTCTAAAAAACATTTCATTGTTTAGGTTTGTGAATTTTGATTAAATAATCAAAGTTTGTGAACAAAACTTACATATTGTGCATCAGAGAATCCAATCCAGCAGTTTCTTCAAAAAGTTGTACTTTGCAAGGTCATGGGCAACAGCAAGAGTTCCACCCAGAGCCTGACAGTGTAGCTGAATTCAAAGAGAACAAATTATTTTGGTCAGTACTCACCTCCATTATTAGGTTCAGGCTCAGCTGGAGCAGCTGCAGGAAACAGTGATACAAATAATGTAAATATACAGAACATTTGTATCACAGATAAACTCACCTGTGGTCAGATCTACAACAGCTCCAAAGAGCAGACACAAAAGCAGCAGCTTCATGATGCAGACGTCCAAAGATAAAGCCTGGCTCACTGTAGATCATAAACACATGTTTAGTATCAAATGTGTGTGTTAAAGAGCTGTGTAGAAGAGACTGACCTGTTTCACTGGAGGTTTGGCTCCTTCAGTCTGAGGTACTGACTTGGACCAAACTCTCCTCTTATATATTTTAAGTCAGTGATGTGGAACTAATTTTGACAAAGGGCCACATTGGCATCGGGGATGTCCTCTAAGGGCCAGGTGTAACTAAAATTAACCTAATCTCTAACATACTACAAATAATAGTTGTATTTGATTATTGCATGTTTATTGAAGTGACAATTACTGAATACATCTACATAAGTCTGAAAAATAACATACTCTTTAAGTTTCTGACAAATCGTTTCATTAGATTAAAACTCCCAGATTACTCCTGGCCCTACAATAAGATTCAAGTAAACCTCATAAGATCTTGAGGGCTGCATAAAATGAGGTGGATCTGGCCCCCGAGCCTTGAGTTTGACACGTGTTTTAAGTGCAGCCATCTCCATCACAGGGATTTGTGTACAGGTGTCCCATCACTGTTTGACTTGGGAACACCCAGACTCACTTTCATTTACTCAAGACACACCTGATTATACATCAGTCACTGATACTTTATTTGATAATCTCATGTTGTCAAATAGGAAAGTATATTTAACTATAGTTTACAAGTCATTAGTGGCTCAGAACTACCTAAAAACATGTTTTGTTTTGTTTTTTAAAGATTATTCTTCAGTTTGAAAAAACTTACAACTTTTGCTGCTAGTGAAATTAAAAGATCTTTCTTACAGTCACAACTAACACCAACAATAAGCCCATTCTCAATGCTCAAACCATAAAGCAGTGACATAGTTTGCACACAACTACAACAAGACAGGGTAAATTGTCACATCTGTCCAGAAAACTATGACAAATGAGCCAAGGATAGCACTTGTACAGCTGGAAACAACATGAGCTGTTTGTTTTAATAGATAGCTCATGACAGTTTGTCGATTCAAAAACAGAACATTTTGGTTATTTTAAAATTTCTTTGACCTCCTGCCTTAACCAAGATCATTAAGAACTAATTATTTATTGTCATCAATCTGAACCCAACAAACTGTCTACTTTCACTTGCTTTAGTGTCTGGTGGTTCATTCAAAGTGAGGTCCATGGATGGGTGATGAAGGTGTGTCCTCCAAGGGTCGTCTCAAAAGAGGTTTTAGATAAGCAAAGAATCCCAGGACCACCCTGTTTTCAGATAAAAGTCTGGTACAGTAAATGAGCCACAGGCAAAAAAACAAAAGCAAAGCACACATGCAACACTATAATGTTTATCATCTCGAATTTGGATGTTTGCATTTGAGGTACGTGTATGACGGGAAATGGCAAAACTCTATTGACAAGTTTAATTTGATCGTTAGGTATTATTTCTAACCCTAACCCAAAAGTAAACTCTTCACTAGTTTCTTGATACATGAGCCATGTTAGCAATGGCTAAATAACATATGAGTATAATGTTTTTTACTGACACTTATGTGGGGTGAGTGCTTCTACATCTTTATAGTGCAATGTTGTAATAATGTCTCGAAAATGTAGTAAAAATTTGGTACTAGCCAGCAATAAAAAAATTAAATACAAATCAAATAAAATTAAAAAAGAAAAAGTAAATCCTTTGTTACAATGACCTGTACCAATGTGCAAATGAGTATTTGCTCATTTCCTACTTCATTCTTCAATCTTTCTCTGCCAAGGACGGAAATTTCAGTTTTTGAAGGACTTATAATTGTTTTTTTGGCCATTTATTATAGGCGGCAATAACCGGTAACCTGCTGTGTCAGACTCCAAACCAATCGGGCTGCTGGAAGGCCAGATGGAGTATCTCAAATTTGTAAATTCACATATATCACGAGAGAATCCATCTAGCTGGCCAGGTTAGGCTTCACTTGTCTAGTATGATGCAACAAAAACTACTTTTTTTATGTAATACCACATTTTTGACACATTTATACTACATTGCACTACTAAGATGTAGAAGCACCCACCTTTTCTACTTGTCAGGTACCTGGAAACAAAACAGTTATGAAATTGAACTATAGTAAATAAAAGATTACATAAGTGTCAGTAAATAACATTATACTCATGTTATTCAGCCACTGCTAACATGGCTCATGTATCAGGAAACTAGTGAAGAGTTTACTTTTGAAATGCATCGTCAGAAATAATACCTAACGATCAAATTAAACTTGTCAATAGAGTTTTGCCATTTCCCGTCATACACGCACCTCAAATGCAAACATCCAAATTCGAGATGATAAACATTACAGTGTTGCATGTGTGCTTTGCTTTTGTTTTTTTGCCTGTGGCTCATTGACTGTACCAAGCATTTATCTGAAGACAGGTCTTTGTCTTATCTAAATCCTCTTTCAGGACGACCCTTGAAGGACACACCTTCATCACCCGTCCATGAACCTCACTTTGAAGAACCACTAGACACTGAAGAAAACAAAAGTAGACCATGTTTGGGTTGTGTTGTTGATATTCTTGTTTTTTGGATTTCAAAAAATTATTAAAATAACCAAAACGTTCTGTTTTTGAAACGACAAACTGACGTGAGCCATCTAATAAAACATTTTGTCTTTAACAGCTTGTTTCCAGCTGTACAAGTGCTGTCATTTATTGGAGCTCAACAGTGGAAGATCACCCTGGTTCCAGAAGTAAATTGCCTCATTGCTTTTTCAAATATTAAAAGTTTAGAGATATGTTTGTGTTTGCTCATAGCTAGCCAGCTATGAGCAAACACAAATCCACAGTGTGGCTGTTTTAAGTCTGAAATCGATAACATCTGTAATTTAAAATGTGTCAAAATGGGAGCCCAAGCTTGTTGAACCAGGAAGTAGGCGGTCACTGTTCAGCTCCATAGGTTTGGCTTTAACATTCTTATATCAGTGTGCTTGGCTCATTTGTCATAGTTTTCTGAACAGATGTGACTGTTAACCCTGCCTTGTTGTGGTTGTGTGTCAACTATGTCACTGCTTTATGGTTTGAGCATTGAGAATAAGCTACAATGTTTATTGTTGGTGTTAATTGTGATTGGGAGAAAGATCTTTTAATTTAAGTTTTTTCAAACCGAAGAATAATCTTTAGAATTGAAACCCCTCATTTTTAATTAGCTCTGGGCCACTAATGACTTGTGAACTTAAAAACACTTTCCTATTTGACAACATGAGATGATCAATTAAAGTATCAGTGACCGATGTATAATCAGGTGTGTCCTGAGTAAATGAAAGTGAGTCTGGGTGTTCCCAAGTCAAACAGTGATGAGACACCTGTACACAGATCACATTTATGGAGATGCTGCACTTAGAGTATATAAGAGGAGAGTTTGGTCCAAGTCAGTACCTCAGACTGAAGGAGCCAAACCTCCAGTGAAACAGGTCAGTCTCTTCTACACAGCTCTTTAACACACACTTGATACTAAACATGTGTTTATGATCTACAGTGAGCCAGGCTTTATCTTTGGACGTCTGCATCATGAAGCTGCTGCTTTTGTGTCTGCTCTTTGGAGCTGTTGTAGCTCTGACCACAGGTGAGTTTATCTGTGACACAAATGTTCAAATGTTCTGTATATTTACATTATTTGTGTCACTGTGTCCTGCAGCTGCTCCAGCTGAGCCTGAACCTAATAATGGAGGTGAGTTCTGACCAAAACATGTGGCAACAGTCTTTTTTTTTTTTTTTTTCTCAAATTCAATCATGATTGAATGTGACCTTCCTTGCAGACGATCTCAATGTTGAAGATCCGGACATGCAGGGTAAGCAGACATTATCTTCATCTTGATACTGTAGAAACAGGACATGTTTTAACATTGTCAAGTTGAAATCGAAAAAATCTAAAAAAAAAAAATAAGTAAATAAAAAGCAAATCATTTCTGCATAAAGCTCCCAAACGTTTTCTGACTTTATAGTAGGGCTGGGCCATTAATCGAAAAATCGAGAGATCGAAATGAATCGTCAATTATTTGGTGATGGGTTTTAAATTGAAAGATCAAAAACCAATCTTTTGTCAGTTAAAATGTGTAGTTTGGAGCAAAAGTCAAACTTTCAGGCATAAAATTGATATAAAGTTTTAAAAAAGTGCAATAAATGGGCAATATTTAAAGTTTTTGTTTTGTTTATGTTCATGAATGGCATTTTCTTTTGTTTTGGAAAAGGTTAAACAAAATCGAATTGAAAAGCAACATCGAGCAATATGATAAAAAAAAAAAAAACGTGACTATATTTTCTCCCAGATTGCCCAGGCCTACTTTATAGTAGGCCTTGACATGCAAAAACTCACTTTATTTTTTTCTCCAGGTATGGAAAAACCAGAATCTGTGGATGAGCCTGAAATGAGTGAAGGTATGGAAAAACCAGAATCTGTGGATGAGCCTGAAATGAGTGAAGGTGAGGAAGTTTAAAAAACAAACTAACAATATTAAAATAGTGTAAAAAGCTAAATTAAAACTAAAACATGTTTTTCTAGCTGAAAATGTGGACAGCGCTGAAAGGGGTGAGCCTAATTTGAAACAGTTCAATCTATTTTGTAGCGTGAGAATAATAATAAAACATATTTACAGCCAAAAGATCGGTCTGCTGCGGGTCTGGATCTTGGTGTACCTATAGAGGACGCAGATACATCCTCATCACTTCTGCTCAAATCTGGGCTGTTGCAAACGTAACTCCACTGATGCACCTCATGGTAAAGAAAAAAGGAGGATCAGATTTAATACAATGTGTTCTCTTTTCTTCAGCGCCACTGTCAGAATCTGGGTGGAACTCTTGCTGTTATTCACAGCAGTACAACTAACACCTTTCTGAGGAATTTTGCACAGAGAAGAAGCATTTGGATTGGATTCTCTGATGCTCAATATGTTAGTTATGTTCAGTATCTTTGATTATGAATGCAACATTCAAAACAATAAACAATACAATGTTTTCAGAACAACTACTGGTTCTGGGCAAACGGAGAGCGCACACGTTATACCAGGTGGTGCCGTGGACAACCAAACAACTACCGTGGAATTCAGAACTGCGCTTACTTGAACTACAGTAGGAATTTGTGATCTAATGTGAACACACTGTGATATTCAATATGGAAAAAAATGGTAAAATATGTCTCTTTCCTTCAGGTTCCAACTGCTGGGACGACGTTTATTGCACCTATAGATATCCTTACATCTGTGAGAGGAAGTAGCTCTGATCTCCTGAGCTGACACAAGCATAAAGCCTGATTTATGCTCAATAATCAACGCAAATCTCTAATCAGTTTCCTTTTCCTGCTGCTACATAAGAGTGATGTTAGAGATGGTCTGTTCTGAGGGGCTTGTGCCTCATAAAGAGCAGAAAGAATGGATTTGAAAGATGCTTTATCTTCACTGTTCTTTTCTGTTAAATGTGATTAAAACGCTCAAGCATTCAAACATGAGTCTGTTTTGTCTTATTTAGCTTTAGGATTATGCTATGAAACAATTCACGGTAATATACTGTATTATGCAATGATTATTACTTTTACATTACAATACAGTCTGTTCTCTTTGCAATTTAGTGAAACTGCCTCCTAAATGTCTTTATGTGTCAAGCACATGTTCAGAGACCTAGACAATCATAAGATTGAAGTTGCATGTTTCCACTTAAAAGTTGTTGGATTGATAATACAATCATAATAATAAAAACACACAGAAATTATTAAAAAAAAAAACCCACAAATTATTTTTTAAAAGTGCACTGTGTAACTGTCTATAACAGTTAAAGGTGGAGTTTTCACAATTTAGGTTTTAAATCTGACCACTTCCTCTTATAAGTCCTTCGACACATGGTTAAAATCATCATTTAATCATTTTGGTTGCAATTATGATTTATGAACTTCTTTTTACAAACAAAGTGAAACTGGAGAGGACCGCCCAAGCTCAGCCAATCAGAACGATGCATTTGACTCCTGGTGAGAACTACAATTCTTTATTATTCAAACCAGAGTGAATGCAGTAGTCTAATTTTTTCACAAAGTGCTGCTTTTATCATATGCTTTTTATTGGAAAGCACAAAGTTTTCCAATTTGCAACAAAAAAAGTTAGCTACGCCACCTTTAATAGTGACAACTTTGGCACATTTTCCCCCCCACATTTTGACATAACCAAGGCCTTTTTCATGGAAACACACAGGATCATCCCTCCAGGATAAATATTAGTGGCTTTTCAAGTGTGTCTAAAGTAAAGAGATGATTATTTTAGTGCATCCAAAATCTAGCTTTTGTTAAAGTCTGCCTTGGTCAAAAAATTACACAATGCACTTACAATGTTCACAATAACATGCAGGTTAGGAAACACTTGGTGATAGTTGGAGGTTGAGGCGCCAGGTGTTTAGGCGAATCGCCTCTGCTGAGCTGCCCCAGGGCAGTTTACTGTCACTTAGTGAGGAGGGAAGGGGTTCATCTCACTGTGAAGCGCTTTGTGTCTGTGAAATGCACTATACAAATAAAGATTACTTACTACTACTTACTACATTTAAAAAAAAAAATTGAAATGATTTTAACACATTATTTAAGAAAGACGACTTTAAAACATTTTCCCCCATAATAATATTTAAACAAAAAGTAACTTTTGTAATGAGGGTTGCCACATTCTGGTGTCTGTAGAACTTGTTACTGTCTTAGATCTGTTTTTCTGCAAAGTCATTGCACTTTGGTTTGAATGTAAATTCTGGTGACAGCAGCTCAGAGGGATTCACTGTTGTAAATTTCTACTGCTAGCTTTAGTTATAAATGTACGATGGTCTGGATCTTGCCAGACGTATGCTGTTTCTGCTCTGGTCTGCAGTACTAATCAAAAATACAAAAATAAGCATTTTCTGCTTTTTATACAGTTTTAGCTTTCACATGAGCAACAGTGTCCAGAACATTTTTAAGCATTTGAGGTAACAGAATTTACCAAATCATCAACATTAAAACACATGGCTCATACTAAATGATTTCCATATACAGTTTGTGTCATTTATGGGTCTCTCTTTAACAACTGCAAGATGGTGCTTTGAAAAAGACAGAAGTCAAAGAAGACACAAATGATCAGACAGAAACACTGAACATGTCCACTCCTTTTGTAATGGCCAGGTCCACAATATTGCCACTGCTTCTCTTTTCCATTTCTGTTAATAAAATTATCCATGTAGACATTCAGTCACTTTTGTTTTATTTATAGCTGTACCTCAGGGTCAGCTAATCTTCCTGGAGTCCTTCAAAAATAAGATTTACAGTTTTATTTCATATATAAACTTTTCCTATGACATTATAACACTCATTTTTGAAAGAACCGTGTGTTATGTAATGCATCTGCAAGATTATTTAAAGAATATCATCTTACAAAACAGTTTATCATACAGTGCAAATATAAGTTTACATAATTGTATTAAGCTCATCTCGTTTGTGTTTAATATTATCCAACAGTCTTTCAATTTGTTTAAGAGGAGCCTTGCCTAGTCATAGTTGTAATCTCTGTTGTGCCAGTCTGTAAAGATCAAACCTTTTAAGACTTTTTCTCGGTTGTATAAAATTGATGGTTGTAATGAATAGTCTGTTTCCATACAAACTGAAGCACATTTTTGCAAAGTGGATTATCGGTTTGTCAGCAACTTTCCAACACACAGCAAACTAGGATTCCACTTAAAAACATCTTACTGGTTGTCGATCTAGACATTTTTAGTGGGGTTGCCAGGTAGGGCCGTAAGCCATACAATGGTATGGCCCTCTTCTCTAAAAGGCCTGGTAGAGCCTTAAACAATATTCACAGCTCTGCGTGTGTTATATAGTTACACCAATCAAATGGTTGATTTTTGATCAACTTCGATTGAAATTCATCTTTTTCTAATAATTAAGTCAAAACATGCGTTTATAATGGAAGTCAATGGAGAATATGCTTTTTTTGTACATGAACCTCTCCCATTCAAAACACAAAAATGCACCAACATTTTTTTCACCATAAATGATTGACATATACAAGGCTCTAATAAAAATAGCTCAAGTTTTCCACTTCACTATTTTAATTTTGGAAATATGCCATTAAAATGTTTTTTATAGGTCACTTGGAGTGTACTTTTGTGACAAAAAGACCTTGTAAAATAAAAAATATACATTGCACATATAAAAGTTACACATGTATGAACAGAGGAGAAGTAGAAGAAGAGATCTGAGTTTTGAAAGTACGAAAAAATATTAATGTACAGTATGTGGATTTTATGGCCGTTTAAAAATGGGACGAGGTGACGAACGTACCCTTTTGTTCAAGCTCTTTAACTAAAAGTGTCAGAAAAAAATGTTTGGTGGCATTTTAAAATTTGACTCGATTCATGAATCTGTGGACAATTTCACAGGTCTGACATAAAAACTGTCTGCGATCTAAAAGTTTGAAAAAAAAAAATGCTCAAAAGGACCATAAAGGGTCCCGAGGTTACCTGAGGGTTAAGTGGAATTCAAGTTTGCGGTGCAGCGTTTGGGAAAGCTGCTGGTGAACCAAGAATCCACTTCGCAAAGATGGACAAAAGGCTGTAAGAGCTTCAGTTTGGATGGAAACAGACAATTCTCTTGAACGTCAAGTTTATACAACTTGTGAGATTTTTAAAATCTCACGGCTTAGATAAAATAATTAAAAAAAGTTTAAACAGTTTGGTTTGACCTTCCTTTACAGGTTGGCCTAGAGATTGCAACTATGATCGGCAAGGCTCCATTTAAACAAGTTGATATACTGTTGGGTAATATTAAACAAGATGAGCTTAATTAAATGATGTAAACATCTTATATTTGTACCTTAAGATAAACTGCTTTGTAAGATGATATTCTTATATATAATCTTGCAAATGCACTGCATAACACACGGTTCTTTCAATGAGGAGTGTTGTAAAGTTATAGGAAAAGTTTATACAGTATATGAAATAAAACTGTAAATCTTTTGAAAGACCCCAGGAAGATTACAGTTATAAACAATAAATAAATGACTTGACGGTCTTCGTGGATAATTTCATTTACTAACATTAATATCAGTTTTAAAGTCATTTTTCTTAAATAATGTGTTTCAATCATTTAGATGTTTTAAAAATGTCAACATTGTAAGTGTACCATATTAACAGTGCACTGTGTAACTTTTGACTAAAGTAGACTCACTAAAATAATCATCTCTTTACTTTAAGCACACTTGCAAAGCCACTAATATTTATCCTGGTTTGTCTGGGTCTCTGAACATGTGCTTGACACAAAGTGACATTTAGGAGGCAGATTCACAAAATTGCAAAGGGAACAGACTGTATTGTAATTTGAAAGTAAAAATCATTACATATTACAAAATATTAACATGAATTGTTTCAGATTATAATCCTAAAGCTAGATAAGACAAAACAGACTCATGTTTGAATGCTTAAGCGCTTTAAACACATTTAACAGAAAAGAACAGTGAAGATAAAGCATCTTTCAAATCCATTCTTTCTGCTCTTTATGAGGCACAAGCCCCTCAGAACAGACCATCTCTAACATGAGACTCTTCTATTCACTCTATTATGTAGCAGCAGAAAAGTTAAACTGTTG
Organism: Mugilogobius chulae; assembly: GCA_038363315.1. Classification (NCBI taxonomy): domain Eukaryota; kingdom Metazoa; phylum Chordata; class Actinopteri; order Gobiiformes; family Gobiidae; genus Mugilogobius; species Mugilogobius chulae. The sequence continues at coordinate 206,938 of CM076404.1, forward strand.
ATTAAAGATTTGCATTGATTATTGAGCATAAATCAGGATTTATGCTTGTGTCAGCTCAGGAGTTTCAGAGCTACTTCCTCTCACAGATGTAAGGGAGGCCGGCGGTGCAAACAACGTCGTACAGGCAGAGGCCTGATGGATAGAAAAGAGAACAGTTCTCCCTTCCACCGGCATTGTCAGGTTGTCCACCTGGCATAGCGGGTACTAGTGATGCGCGGGTCAGGCATTTTACATGACCCGCCCCAACCCGCGCCCGCATAGGCTATAATATTGCATACAATCTATCACCATTCAAGGCTCAAGCAGACCAAACAGCCAAAAGTAACATTACAGCTGACTTAAATGTAGGGAAAAGTGAACAATATTCATCCAGTATTAAGTTAATGTGTAGATGACTTACCTCTCAGAACCCGTTTTAGTCAAACTGATGTTTTTGTTACGCTTTCATCTTAACGCGGGGCATTTCAAACAATCCTTGACATTTCACACTCGCATTTTTTTCCCTCTTTCTCGTCTAAAATGAAACCAAATGTCCGCGCTCTTCGATCCTTGTTTGCAACGAGCAACTCACATGAGGCAGGTTGTAAATTAGATCCAATTAAACACAAAATAATAAAGTCCAAGACCGTGATGGTCCCGGTCTGTATTTGTTTCACGTGACACAGATCGTGTTGTTTCTGCAACAGCATGGCTTTGACCAATGAAAGAGCAGATTCTCTCCTCACTGTGATTCTAGAGAACAGAGCATGCTTCAGTTTATGGGTGTGATCTAAGTGATTTGTAAGATATGCAACGAAAATGATTGTTGTCAAAAATTGACCCGCCTCAGCCCGCACCGCACTGAAGTCGCAATTTCTGCAGCCCCAACCTGACCCGCGGGATACCCGCGGGACTGGCGGGTAACGGGTCAGCCCGCGCATCACTAGCGGGTACGCTCACCGTTCGCCCACAGCCAGATTCCATTCTAAAAAACATTTCATTGTTTAGGTTTGTGAATTTTGATTAAATAATCAAAGTTTGTGAACAAAACTTACATATTGTGCATCAGAGAATCCAATCCAGCAGTTTCTACAAAAAGTTGTACTTTGCAAGGTCATGGGCAACAGCAAGAGTTCCACCCAGAGCCTGACAGTGTAGCTGAATTCAAAGAGAACAAATTATTTTGGTCAGTACTCACCTCCATTATTCGGTTCAGGCTCAGCTGGAGCAGCTGCAGGACACAGTGACACAAATAATGTAAATATACAGAACATTTGAACATTTGTATCACAGATAAACTCACCTGTGGTCAGAGCTACAACAGCTCCAAAGAGCAGACACAAAAGCAGCAGCTTCATGATGCAGACGTCCAAAGATAAAGCCTGGCTCACTGTAGATCATAAACACATGTTTAGTATCAAATGTGTGTGTTAAAGAGCTGTGTAGAAGAGACTGACCTGTTTCACTGGAGGTTTGGCTCCTTCAGTCTGAGGTACTGACTTGGACCAAACTCTCCTCTTATATACTTTAAGTCAGTGATGTGGAACTAATTTTGACAAAGGGCCACATTGGCATCGGGGATGTCCTCTAAGGGCCAGGTGTAACTAAAATTAACCTAATCTCTAACATACTACAAATAATAGTTGTATTTGATTATTGCATGTTTATTGAAGTGACAATTACTGAATACATCTACATAAGTCTGAAAAATAACATACTCTTTAAGTTTCTGACAAATCGTTTCATTAGATTAAAACTCCCAGATTACTCCTGGCCCTACAATAAGATTCAAGTAAACCTCATAAGATCTTGAGGGCCGCATAAAATGAGGTGGATCTGGCCCCCGAGCCTTGAGTTTGACACGTGTTTTAAGTGCAGCCATCTCCATCACAGGGATTTGTGTACAGGTGTCCCATCACTGTTTGACTTGGGAACACCCAGACTCACTTTCATTTACTCAAGACACACCTGATTATACATCAGTCACTGATACTTTATTTGATAATCTCATGTTGTCAAATAGGAAAGTATATTTAACTATAGTTTACAAGTCATTAGTGGCTCAGAACTACCTAAAAACATGTTTTGTTTTGTTTTTTAAAGATTATTCTTCAGTTTGAAAAAACTTAGAACTTTTGCTGCTAGTGAAATTAAAAGATCTTTCTTACAGTCACAACTAACACCAACAATAAGCCCATTCTCAATGCTCAAACCATAAAGCAGTGACATCGTTTGCACACAACTACAACAAGACAGGGTAAATTGTCACATCTGTTCAGAAAACTATGACAAATGAGCCAAGGATAGCACTTGTACAGCTGGAAACAACATGAGCTGTTTATGTTTTAATAGATAGCTCATGACAGTTTGTCGATTCAAAAACAGAACATTTTGGTTATTTTAAAAATTCTTTGACCTCCTGCCTTAACCAAGATCATCAAGAACTAATTATTTATTGTCATGAATCTGAACCCAACAAACTGTCTACTTTCACTTGCTGTCTGGTGGTTCATTCAAAGTGAGGTCCATGGATGGGTGATGAAGGTGTGTCCTCCAAGGGTCGTCTCGAAAGAGGTTTAACATAAGCAAAGAATCCCAGGACCACCCTGTTTTCAGATAAAAGTCTGGTACAGTAAATGAGCCACAGGCAAAAAAAACAAAAGCAAAGCACACATGCAACACTATAATGTTTATCATCTCGAATTTGGATGTTTGCATTTGAGGTACGTGTATGACGGGAAATTGCAAAACTCTATTGACAAGTTTAATTTGATCGTTAGGTATTATTTCTAACCCTAACCCAAAAGTAAACTCTTCACTAGTTTCCTGATACATGAGCCATGTTAGCAATGGCTAATTAACATGAGTATAATGTTATTTCCTGACACTTATGTGGGGTGAGTGCTTCTACATCTTTATAGTGCAATGTTGTAATAATGGCTCAATAATGAAGTAGAAATTTGGTATAGCCAGCAATGAAAAAAATAAATACAAATCAAATAAAGTAAAAAAAAAAAAAAAAAATAGGAAGTAAAGCCTTTGATACAATGATCTGTACCAATGTGCAAATGAGTATTTGCTCATTTCCTACTTCATTCTTAAATCTTTCTCTGCCAAGGATGGAAATTTTTGTTTTTGAAGGACTTATAATTGTTTTTTTGGCCATTTATTATAGGCGGCAATAAAGGGCTCTCTGATGCACCCACTGACTTTGTGTACAGTCAAATACATGGTGCATTTTTTTTCTTTCTTTATTTAATTTGTATTTTTTCATTGATGAAGAGACTTGTACAAAACAAAGTGCAGGGACTATTTTAACTCCATTTTAAAGAACACAACATGCTGCTTATGTAACCTCCAATTCAAGTTCTTCCACAGTATCCATCTGAAAATGTACTTGCTGAAAGTGTTTGGGAAAAGGTGGGACAATTAATGAAATACTTTGAGCTGATTGAATGTATGACCTACCTTATTTGTACTTAGCCAATCACAGCAACAGATTGTAATAATGTTCTATCCCAGTGTCTAACACAACTCTGTTCTTTCAAAAATAAAACACTCTGACAGAATCATGTACAACCACAGGAGCTGCCATCTTTGTTTTGTTTGATTCAGGCAGAACTTCCTGTCGTCATTATAACCAACCCCTCGGATATGTGTAGAACTCCGGGTTGAGTTGAGATGTGATTGGGCCGGTAACCCGCTGTGTCAGACTCCAAACCAATTGGGCTGCTGGAAGGCCAGATGGAGTATCTCAAATTTGTACATTCACATATATCACGAGAGAATCCATCTAGCTGGCCAGGTTAGGCTTCACTTGTCTAGTATGATGCAACAAAAACTACTTTTTTATGTAATACAACATTTTTGACACATTTATACTACATTGCACTACTAAGATGTAGAAGCACCCACCTTTTCTACTTGTCAGGTACCTGGAAACAAAACAGTTATGAAATTGAACTATAGTAAATAAAAGATTACCTAAGTGTCAGTAAATAACATTATACTCATATTATTCAGCCACTGCTAACATGGCTCATGTATCAGGAAACTAGTGAAGAGTTTACTTTTGAAATGCATCGTCAGAAATAATACCTAACGATCAAATTAAACTTGTCAATAGAGTTTTGCAATTTCCCGTCATACACGTACCTCAAATGCAAACATCCAAATTCGAGATGATAAACATTACAGTGTTGCATGTGTGCTTTGCTTTTGTTTTTTTGCCTCTGGCTCATTGACTGTACCAAACATTTATCTGAAGACAGGTCTTTGTCTTATCTAAATCCTCTTTCAGGACGACCCTTGAAGGACAGACCTTCATCACCCGTCCATGAACCTCACTTTGAAGAACCACTAGACACTGAAGAAAACAAAAGTAGACCATGTTTGGGTTGTGTTGTTGATAATCTTGTTTTTTGGATTTCAAAAAATTACTAAAATAACCAAAACGTTCTGTTTTTGAAACGACAAACTGACGTGAGCTATCTAATAAAACATTTTGTCTTTTGCAGCTTGTTTCCAGCTGTACAAGTGCTGTCATTATTGGAGCTCAACAGTGGAAGATCACCCTGGTTCCAGAAGTAAATTGCCTCATTGCTTTTTCAAATATTAAATGTTTAGAGACATGTTGTGGGCTAGCCAGCTATGAGCAAACACAAATCCACAGCGTGGCTGTTTTAAGTCTGAAATCGATAACATCTGTAATTTAAAATGTGTCAAAATGGGAGCCCAAGCTTGTTGAACCAGGAAGTAGGCGGTCACTGTTCATCTCCATAGGTTTGGCTTTAACATTCTTATATCAGTGTGCTTGGCTCATTTGTCATAGTTTTCTGAACAGATGTGACTGTTAACCCTGCTTTGTTGTGGTTGTGTGCAAACTATGTCACTGCTTTATGGTTTGAGCATTGAGAATAAGCTACAATGCTTATTGTTGGTGTTAATTGTGATTGTAAGAAAGATCTTTTAATTTAAGTTTTTTCAAACCGAAGAATAATCTTTAGAAAAGAAACTCCCCTTTTTTAGGTAGCTCTGGGCCACTAATGACTTGTGAACTATAGTTAAATACACTTTCCTATTTGACAACATGAGATGATCAAATAAAGTATCAGTGACTGATGTATAATCAGGTGTGTCCTGAGTAAATGAAAGTGAGTCTGGGTGTTCCCAAGTCAAACAGTGATGAGACACCTGTACACAGATCACATTTATGGAGATGCTGCACTTAGAGTATATAAGAGGAGAGTTTGGTCCAAGTCAGTACCTCAGACTGAAGGAGCCAAACCTCCAGTGAAACAGGTCAGTCTCTTCTACACAGCTCTTTAACACACACATTTGATACTAAACATGTGTTTATGATCTACAGTGAGCCAGGCTTTATCTTTGGACGTCTGCATCATGAAGCTGCTGCTTTTGTGTCTGCTCTTTGGAGCTGTTGTAGCTCTGACCACAGGTGAGTTTATCTGTGACACAAATGTTTAAATGTACTGTATATTTACATTAATTTTGTCTCTGTGTCCTACAGCTGCTCCAGCTGAGCCTGAACCGAATAATGGAGGTGAGTACTGACCAAAACGTGGTATCAACAGTCTTTTCTTCAAATGTAATCATGATTGAATGTGACCTTCCTTGCAGACGATCTCAATGTTGAAGATCCGGACATGCAGGGTAAGCAGACATTATCTTCATCTTGATACTGTAGAAACAGGACATGTTTAACATTGTCAAGTTGAAATCAAAAAAATCTAAAAAAAAATAAAATTAAAAAGCAAAAAATGTCTGCATAAAGCTCCCAAACGTTTTCTGACTTTATAGTAGGGCTGGGCCATTAATCGAAAAATCGAGAGATCGAGATCGAAATGAATCGTCAATTATTTGGTGATGGGTTTTAAATTGAAAGATCAAAAAACATTTTTTTGTCAGTTAAAATGTGTAGTTTGGAGCAAAAGTCAAACTTTCAGGCAGAAAATTGATATAAAGTTTTAAAAAAGTGCAATAAATGGGCAATATTTAAAGTTTTTGTTTTGTTTATGTTCATGAATGGCATTTTCTTTTGTTTTGGAAAAGGTTAAACAAAATCGAATTGAAACGCGACATCGATCAATATGATAAAAAAAATCGTGACTATATTTTTTCCCAGATTCCCCAGCCCTACTTTATAGTAGGCCTTGACATGCAAAAACTCACTTTATTTTTTTCTCCAGGTATGGAAAAACCAGAATCTGTGGATGAGCCTGAAATGAGTGAAGGTATGGAAAAACCAGAATCTGTGGATGAGCCTGAAATGAGTGAAGGTGAGTAAGTTTAAAAAACAAACTAACAATATTAAAATAGTGTAAAAAGCTAAATTAAAACTAAAACATGTTTTTCTAGCTGAAAATGTGGACAGCGCTGAAAGGGGTGAGCCTAATTTGAAACAGTTCAATCTATTTTGTAGCGTGAGAATAATAATAAACATATTTACAGCCAAAAGATCGGTCTGCTGCAGGTCTGGATCTTGGTGTACCTATAGAGGTCGCAGATACATCCTCATCACTTCTGCTCAAATCTGGGCTGTTGCAAACGTAACTCCACTGATGCACCTCATGGTAAAGAAAAAAGGATGAATCAGATTTAATACAATGTGTTCTCTTTTATTCAGCGCCACTGTCAGAATCTGGGTGGAACTCTTGCTGTTATTCACAGCAGTACAAAGAACACCTTTCTGAGGAATTTTGCACAGAGAAGAAGCATTTGGATTGGATTCTCTGATGCTCAATATGTTAGTTATGTTCAGTATCTTTGATTATGAATGCAACATTCAAAACAATAAACAATACAATGTTTTCAGAACAACTACTGGTTCTGGGCAAACGGAGAGCGCACACGTTATACCAGGTGGTGCCGTGGACAACCAAACAACTACCGTGGAATTCAGAACTGTGCTTACTTGAACTACAGTAGGAATTTGTGATCTGATATGAACACACTGTGATATTCAATTTGGAAAAAAATTGTAAAATATGTCTCTTTCCTTCAGGTTCCAACTGCTGGGACGACGTTTATTGCACCTATAGATATCCTTACATCTGTGAGAGGAAGTAGCTCTGATCTCCTGAGCTAACACAAGCATAAAGCCTGATTTATGCTCAATAATCAACGCAAATCTCTAATCAGTTTTCCTTTTCCTGCTGCTACATAAGAGTGATGTTAGAGATGGTCTGTTCTGAGGGGCTTGTGCCTCATAAAGAGCAGAAAGAATGGATCTGAAAGATGCTTTATCTTCACTGTTCTTTTCTGTTAAATGTGATTAAAACGCTCAAGCATTCAAACATGAGTCTGTTTTGTCTTATTTAGCTTTAGGATTATGCTATGAAACAATTGAGTTTATTGCTTTCAAATTACAATACAGTCTGTTCTCTTTGCCATTTAGTGAAACTGCCTCCTAAATGTCTTTATGTGTCGAGTACATGTTCAGAGACCTAGACAATCATAAGATTGAAGTTGCATGTTTCCACTTAAAAGTTGTTGGATTGATAATACAATCATAATAATAAAAACACACAGAAATTATTAAAAAAAAAAAACACACAAATTATTTTTTAAAAGTGCACTGTGTAACTGTCTATAACAGTTAAAGGTGGAGTTTTCACAATTTAGGTTTTTAAATCTGACCACTTCCTCTTATAAGTCCTTCGACACATGGTTAAAATCATCATTTAATCATTTTGGTTGCAATTATGATTTATGAACTTCTTTTTACAAACAAAGTGAAACTGGAGAGGACCGCCCAAGCTCAGCCAATCAGAACGATGCATTTGACTCCTGGTGAGAACTACAATTCTTTATTATTCAAACCAGAGTGAATGCAGTAGTCTAATTTTTTCACAAAGTGCTGCTTTTATCATATGCTTTTTATTGGAAAGCACAAAGTTTTCCAATTTGCAACAAAAAAAGTTAGCTACGCCACCTTTAATAGTGACAACTTTGGCACATTTTCCCCCCCACATTTTGACATAACCAAGGCCGTTTTCATGGAGACACACAGGATCATCCCTCCAGGATAAATATTAGTGGCTTTTCAAGCGTGTCTAAAGTAAAGAGATGATTATTTTAGTGCATCCAAAATCTAGCTTTTGTTAAAGTCTGCCTTGGTCAAAAAATTACACATTGCACTTACAATGTTCACAATAACATGCAGGTTAGGAAACACTTGGTGATAGTTGGAGGTTGAGGCGCCAGGTGTTTAGGCGAATCGCCTCTGCTGAGCTGCCCCAGGGCAGTTTACTGTCACTTAGACCTTGTCCCCACGAAGACAAAACGAGGATAGTTTTAAAAACGATCTGCGTAAAGTTGGAGCTGGCTTAGGATTTATCATCGTAAAAATGAATCTTTAAATCCAGCCTGAATCAGGTGTAATACCTGTATCTGACCAGAGTGTGGCGCTGTGACACTGACACAAACAGGAAGTAGAAGTGACGCAATAAGGTAAAAAAAAAAAAAAAAGATTTAACGTAAACAAAAACTTAGCGGAGAACTCTTTTATACTTCACAAACATTCTAAATTAACAACATGGATCTGAAACTTACAGAAGAGACACAGAACATGGATTTATGCTTCAGAATCTTTGGAATATTTTGACAACGTTTCAATACGGATTTAATGGAGATTGTAAGGGATTTATTTTTGTTTTTCTTTATGTCTTCTGTGGTTTATGGTGCAATGAGACGCAGATTTTCACAGTGAACATCATCTAAAGGTCAGTACATTCTGCAGATGAGACGTAACTCTGGGGCAGTGATGTCACCGTGGAAAAAAAAAATCCGGATACAGCGTAACTGCGGAGACGCTAAAGCGGAGTTTTGAAATCTTTTCACCCTGAGAGGTGGTTTCAGAAATCTTCGTTTTCAGTCTCCTAAAACTCCGGCTTCGTGGGGACGATGTGTGGTTCAGGACAAATATTTGTACTGAAACGCCTGAGCTTGGCTTCGTTGGGACGGGCCCTTAGTGAGGAGGGAAGGGGTTCATCTCACTGTGAAGCGCTTTGTGTCTGTGAAATGCACTATACAAATAAAGATTACTTACTACTACTTACTACATTTTAAAAAAAAAATTGAAATGATTTTAACACATTATTTAAGAAAGACGACTTTAAAACATTTTCCCCCCATAATAATATTTAAACAAAAAGTAACTTTTGTAATGAGGGTTGCCACATTGTGGTGTCTGCAGAACTTGTTACTGTCTTAGATCTGTTTTTCTGCAAAGTCATTGCACTTTGGTTTGAATGTAAATTCTGGTGACAGCAGTTCAGAGGGATTCACTGTTGCAAATTTCTACTGCTAGCTTTAGTTATAAATGTACGATGGTTCTGGATCTTGCCAGACGTATGCTGTTTCTGCTCTGGTCTGCAGTACTAATCAAAAATACAAAAATAAGCATTTTCTGCTTTTTATACAGTTTTAGCTTTCACATGAGCAACAGTGTCCAGAACATTTTTAAGCATTTGAGGTAACAGAATTTACCAAATCATCAACATTAAAACACATGGCTCATACTAAATGATTTCCATATACAGTTTGTGTCATTTATGGGTCTCTCTTTAACAACTGCAAGATGGTGCTTTGAAAAAGACAGAAGTCAAAGAAGACACAAATGATCAGACAGAAACACTGAACATGTCAACTCCTTTTGTAATGGCCAGGTCCACAATATTGCCTCTGCTTCTCTTTTGCATTTCTGTTAATAAAATTATCCATGTAGACATTCAAGTCACTTGTTTTATTTATAGCTGTACCTCAGGGTCAGCCAGGGCCGGAGTGGGACTCATTTTCAGCCCGGGAAAATTTTTAATGGACCAGCCCTCTGACAAATAAAAATGTAAATATGTATGCGATTAGGTCTATTAATATTATTTTTTACTTTTATGAGTGGGTTATAGCGCCCCAGCAAAGTCAACTGAATCTTTATTTTCTTAATATAATGTGGTTTTGATGTAATTCAGGGGGGTCTGGGGGAATTCTCCCCAGGAGAAATTTAAAAAATTCCGTGCAATTTCCTGCATTTTGGTGACTTTTAGATGTGGTATTCTTATTGATATGTTATGTAATTTTACTATAATTAACAATATAATTATTATTCAATTCTAATATCAATTTAAAATTTTTCATGTTAGATGAGCCCCCCTTCAAAGGTCCTCTTTTTTTTTTGAACCGGCCCTGCTCTTCCCAGGGCAGACCGTGGAGAGGCACGGAGCCTTTACGCAGCAGTGACAGTGGAGCTGGGGCTGTAGAAACTCTAAAAACAAGACAAACTTGTATGAGGACGTCTGAACTCATGTTTAGTATCACTTTTACATCTCCTGTGTTTTGGGACAGTGAATTAAATGCTTCGAAACGTCCCGTCAAATTCCGCGCGCCCGCCCCATTAAAATGAATGGCAATTTTCAGTAAAGGCGAAAACAATCATAACTCCGTGAATCTGAGGTCAATCTTCGTGAAATAAAAAGTGTCTGAAAGCTTGTGAGTAGTAGAGTGTCGCTGTGGACTTCAAAACACTCACAGGGCTCAGGATTTCTATGTTTTAGCTTAATTAGGCGGGATTAGCCAGGTTACAGCAGCAGCTTTACGCACATGCGGCTCTCTCTCCCTCATGTCGGCGAGAGGGAAAGAGAGAGAGCGCGTGGAGGCACAAATGTTTCTGAATGAAAAGAGCCGCACTCTGATTGCGGTTCGCAAGCCTCGGGTTCGCCACCACTGCTCTAGGGCGACTACCCTCGTGCTTTCAGCACGTCTCTGCGTCTTGGTCTAATCCGGCAACAGAACGGGAAATGTGGGCTGACTTGGGACGGAGCTCGGGCCGCTCCAGTCACATCTGTACAAACTGCACTGACATACGTGGCATGGACCGTGACATGTACCGGCCCTCGAAGCCCCCGCCCTTCGGGAAGTCTCCCGACTCTCCCGATTAGCCACGCCGGGCCTGGGGTCAGCTAATCTTCCTGAGGTCTTTCAAAATAAGATTTACAGTTTTATTTCATATATAAACTTTTCCTATGACATTATAACACTCATTGTTGAAAGAACCATGTGTTATGTAATGCATCTGCAAGATTATTTAAAGAATATCATCTTACAAACAGTTTATCATACAGTGCAAATATATGTTTACATAATTGTATTAAGCTCATCTCGTTTGTGTTTAATATTATCCAACAGTCTTTCAATTTGTTTAAGAGGAGCCTTGCCTAGTCATAGTTGTAATCTCTGTTGTGCCAGTCTGTAAAGATCAAACCTTTTAAGACTTTTTTCTCGGTTGTATAAAATTGATGGTGTAATGAATAGTCTGTTTCCATACAAACTGAAGCACATTTTTGCAAAGTGGATTATCGGTTTGTCAGCAACTTTCCCACACACAGCAAACTAGGATTCCACTTAAAAACAACTTACTGGTTGTCAATCTAGATATTTTTAGTGGGGTTGCCAGGTAAGCCATATAATGGTATGGCCCTCTTCTCTAAAAGGCCTGGTAGAGGCCTTAAACAATATTCACAGCTCTACGTGTGTTATATAGTTACACCAATCAAATGGTTGATTTTTGATCAACTTCGATTGAAATTCATCTTTTTCTAATAATTAAGTCAAAACATGCGTTTATAATGGAAGTCAATGGAGAATATGCTTTTTTTTGTACATGAACCTCTCCCATTCAAAACACAAAAATGCACCAACATTTTTTCACCATAAATGATTGACATATACAAGGCTCTAATAAAAATAGCTCAAGTTTTCCACTTCACTATTTTAATTTTGGAAATATGCAATTAAAATATTTTTTAGAGGTCACTTGGAGTGTACTTTTGTGACAAAAGACCTTGTAAAATAAAAAATATACATCGCACATATAAAAGTTACACATGTATGAGCAGAGGAGAAGTAGACGAAGAGATCTGAGTTTTGAAAGTATGAAAAAATATTAATCTATGTGTATTTTATGGCCGTTTAAAAATGGGGACCATTAATGGTCCCTGAGGTGACGAACGTAACCTTTTTGACTAAAACCTCTCCCATTCAAAACACAATGATGCACCAAAAATTTTTTCACCATAAATTATTGACATATACAAGGCTCTAATAAAAATAGCTCAAGTTTTCCACTTCACTGTTTTAATTTTGGAAATATGCCTTTAAAATGTTTTTTATAGGTCACTTGGAGTGTACTTTTGTAACAAAAGGTCTTGTAAAATAAAAAATACACATCACACATATAAAAGTTACACATGTATGAGCAGAGGAGAAGTAGAAGAAGAGATCTGAGTTTTGAAAGTACGAATAAACATTAATGTACAGTATGTGGATTTTATGGCCGTTTAAAAATGGGACGAGGTGACGAACGTACCCTTTTGTTCAAGCTCTTTAACTAAAAGTGTCAGAAAAAAAATGTTTGGTGGCATTTTAAAATTTGACTCGATTCATGAATCTGTGGACAATTTCACAGGTCTGACATAAAAACTGTCTGCGATCTAAAAGTTTGAAAAAAAAAAAATGCTCAAAATGTGACATGTTGGTGTGGTGGTTAACTTTAAGGTGCCTTAGAGGCGGCACCAACCAAGTCTTATATGCGGGAGCGCGCAGCGCGCGCTCACACACGTTTGTCTCGAGTGGGCTTGTGGTGACGGCGTGCCGTGCCCTTGAGAGACCGGGTTTGGGCCAAACTTTCGCCAAACCAGGCGCGCATTGTTTCTTGGACGAGGGCTTTGACAGCCCGCCGCTGCTGTGCCAGCTCTCTCCTCCCCATTCCTCGTGGGAGCGCGTGCGTTGGGCACGCGGTGCGGGTTCGGGGTTCTTCCCGGAGCCTGGGCTGCTGCGGGATTACACCGCCATTCCCTGCGGTCTTTCCCCTCCTCCTGCTGCCCACAAGTGCGCGCACCTCTGCCGGCAGGTAAGATGCCAACCAACTACTTATTCTGTAGCTTTAATTCTTTATTTAATGCTCGTGTTTTACTTATAGGCACGAGGCGTGAGGCCTCTCTTCAGGCCGTCACCTCCTGTGGGAGGGCCGTTGTTTTGCACTGCTGAATCAATCAACTTATTGCCAATTAAAGTTAGGAACGCCCGTCAACAGCACCTACTTGTAATGGGACTTTAACCGGCTCTATTTTACAGTACATGAACTAATAGTAGGTAGGACTATACACGGTGGGAGTTGCAATCAATTACGCCTTTAAAGTGACATAACCAAAAATTGTCTGCTGGTCTCCGGCTGCACAGCTCAACAACTTTAGGTGAGTCCCGCCGCCGCCTGCATGTTTTAAATTGCATGTTATTTTTGTTGCTTTGCTTGCTTTTGTTGCATTTATTTTGCTTTATATTTCTTTTGGTTGCTTTGCATGGCTTGCAGTGTTTTTGATTTGCCATTTGTTTTTCATTTTGCTTAAACTATTATTGCATTCATTTTTGGGGTATTTGCTTAATTTGTATTTTGATTGTTTAAGCCTTATTTTGTGTTAGTCCTGCAAACTGTGCACTTTAAACCTTTTATATGTCTAGGCCTATTTTAACCATTGTTACTTAAATAAAAATCCATATATTTTGTAATAAATCCACCTCTCTTTATTGTCCAGACCTAGCGCGGCCTTAGTTAATTATTTGTTTTGTACATTGGTTTCACTCTGGTCCCAGGGCCATACACCCTCCCTGGGTGGCGTTGTTGGTTCTATTTGAAATATAGGTCTCTCCTCCATCGCTCATGTCACAATCAGGACCATAAATGGTCCCGAGGTTACCTGAGGGTTAAGTGGAATTCAAGTTTGCGGTGCAGCGTTTGGGAAAGCTGCTGGTGAACCAAGAATCCACTTCGCAAAGATGTACAAAAGGAGCTTCAGTTTGGATGGAAACAGACAATTCTCTTGAACGTCAAGTTTATACAACTTGTGAAATTTTTAAAATCTCACGGCTTAGATAAAATAATAAAAAAAAGTTTAAACAGTTTGGTTTGACCTTTCTTTACAGGTTGGCCTAGAGATTGCAACTATGATCGCCAAGGCTCCATTTAAACAAGTTGAAATACTGTTGGGTAATATTAAACAAGATGAGCTTAATTAAATGATGTAAACATCTTATATTTGTACTGTAAGATAAACTGTTTTGTAAGATGATATTCTTTACATAATCTTGCAGATGCACTGCATAACACACGGTTCTTTCAATGAGGAGTGTTGTAAAGTTATAGGAAAAGTTTATACAGTATATGAAATAAAACTGTAAATCTTTTGAAAGACCCCAGGAAGATTACAGTTATAAACAATAAATAAATAAATGACTTGACGGTCTTCGTGGATAATTTCATTTACTAACATTAATATCAGTTTTAAAGTCATTTTTCTTAAATAATGTGTTTCAATCATTTAGATTTTTTAAAAATGTCAACATTGTAAGCGTACCATATTAACAGTGCACTGTGTAACTTTTTGACTAAAGTAGACTCACTAAAATAATCATCTCTTTACTTTAAGCACACTTGCAAAGCCACTAATATTTATCCTGGTTTGTCTGGGTCTCTGAACATGTGCTTGACACAAAGTGACATTTAGGAGGCAGATTCACAAAATTGCAAAGGGAACAGACTGTATTGTAATTTGAAAGTAAAAATCATTACATATTACAAATATTAACATGAATTGTTTCATATTATAATCCTAAAGCTAGATAAGACAAAACAGACTCATGTTTGAATGCTTAAGCGCTTTAAACACATTTAACAGAAAGAACAGTGAAGATAAAGCATCTTTCAAATCCAGTCTTTCTGCTCTTTATGAGCCACAAGCCGCTCAGAACAGACCATCTCTAACATGAGACTCTTCTATTCACTCTATTATGTAGCAGCAGAAAAGTTAAACTGTTGATTCAAGATTTGCATTGATTATTGAGCATAAATCAGGATTTATGCTTCAGGAGTTTCAGAGCTACTTCCTCTCACAGATGTAAGGGAGGCCGGCGATGCAAACAACGTCGTACAGGCAGAGGCCTGATGGATAGAAAAGAGAACAGTTCTCCCTTCCACCGGCGTTGTCAGGTTGTCCACCTGGCATAGCGGGTACTAGTGATGCGCGGGTCAGGCATTTTACATGACCCGCCCCAACCGCCTTGCACAGCCGAGTGTAATTGTACAACCTGCCCCCGCGCCCGCATAGGCTATAATATTGCATACAATCTATCACCATTCAAGGCTCAAGCAACCAAACAGCCAAAAGTAACATTACAGCTGACTTAAATGTAGGGAAAAGTGAACAATATTCATCCAGTATTAAGTTAATGTGTAGATGATTACCTCTCAGAACCCGTTTTAGTCAAACTGATGTTTTTGTTACGCTTTCATCTTAACGCGGAGCATTTCAAAACAATCCTTGGCATTTCACACTCGCATTTTTTTTCCTCTTTCTCGTCTAAAACAAAAGCAAATGTCCGCGCTCTTCGATCCTTGTTTGCAACGAGCAGCTCACATGAGGCAGGTTGTAAAGTAGATCCAATTAAACACAAAATAATAAAGTCCAGGAGCGCGATGGTCCCGGTCTGTGTTTGTTTCACGTGACGCAGATCGTATTGTTTCTGCAACAGCATGGCTTTGACCAATGAAAGAGCAGATTCTCTCTTCACTGTGTGATTCTAGAGAACAGAGCATGCTTCAGTTTATGGGGTGTGATCTAAGTGATTTGTAAGATATGCAACGAAAATGATTGTTGTCAAAAATTGACCCGCCTCAGCCCACACCGCACTGAAGTCGCAATTTTTGCAGCCCCAACCTGACCCGCGGGATACCCGCGGGACTGGCGGGTAACGGGTCAGCCCGCGCATCACTAGCGGGTACGCTCACCGTTCGCCCACAGCCAGATTCCATTCTAAAAAACATTTCATTGTTTAGGTTTGTGAATTTTGATTAAATAATCAAAGTTTGTGAACAAAACTTACATATTGTGCATCAGAGAATCCAATCCAGCAGTTTCTTCAAAAAGTTGTACTTTGCAAGGTCATGGCAACAGCAAGAGTTCCACCCAGAGCCTGACAGTGTAGCTGAATTCAAAGAGAACAAATTATTTTGGTCAGTACTCACCTCCATTATTGGGTTCAGGCTCAGCTGGAGCAGCTGCAGGAAACAGTGATACAAATAATGTAAATAAACAGAACATTTGTATCACAGATAAACTCACCTGTGGTCAGAGCTACAACAGCTCCAAAGAGCAGACACAAAAGCAGCAGCTTCATGATGCAGACGTCCAAAGATAAAGCCTGGCTCACTGTAGATCATAAACACATGTTTAGTATCAAATGTGTGTGTTAAAGAGCTGTGTAGAAGAGACTGACCTGTTTCACTGGAGGTTTGGCTCCTTCAGTCTGAGGTACTGACTTGGACCAAACTCTCCTCTTATATACTTTAAGTCAGAGATGTGGAACTAATTTTGACAAAGGGCCACATTGGCATCGGGGATGTCCTCTAAGGGCCAGGTGTAACTAAAATTAACCTAATCTCTAGCATACTACAAATAATAGTGTTGTATTTGATTATTGCATGTTTATTGAAGTGACAATTACTGAATACATCTACATAAGTCTGAAAAATAACGTACTCTTTAAGTTTCTGACAAATCGTTTCATTAGATTAAAACTCCCAGATTACTCCTGGCCCTACAATAAGATTCAAGTAAACCTCATAAGATCTTGAGGGCTGCATAAAATGAGGTGGATCTGGCCCCGAGCCTTGAGTTTGACACGTGTTTTAAGTGCAGCCATCTCCATCACAGGGATTTGTGTACAGGTGTCCCATCACTGTTTGACTTGGGAACACCAGACTCACTTTCATTTACTCAAGACACACCTGATTATACATCGGTCACTGATACTTTATTTGATAATCTCATGTTGTCAAATAGGAAAGTATATTTAACTATAGTTCACAAGTCATTAGTGGCCCAGAACTACCTAAAAACATGTTTTGTTTTGTTTTTTAAAGATTATTCTTCAGTTTGAAAAAAACTTGCAACTTTTGCTGCTAGTGAAATTAAAAAGATCTTTCTTACAGTCACAATTAACACCAACAATAAGCCCATTCTCAATGCTCAAACCATAAAGCAGTGACATAGTTTGCACACAACTACAACAAGACAGGGTAAATTGTCACATCTGTTCAGAAAACTAGACAAATGAGCCAAGGATAGCACTTGTACAGCTGGAAACAACATGAGCTGTTTATGTTTTAATAGATAGCTCATGACAGTTTGTCGATTCAAAACAGAAATTTTGGTTATTTTAAAATTTCTTTGACCTCCTGCCTTAACCAAGATCATTAAGAACTAATTATTTATTGTCATCAATCTGAACCCAACAAACTGTCTACTTTCACTTGCTTTAGTGTCTGGTGGTTCATTCAAAGTGAGGTCCATGGATGGGTGATGAAGGTGTGTCCTCCAAGGGTCGTCTCAAAAGAGGTTTTAGATAAGCAAAGAATCCCAGGACCACCCTGTTTTCAGATAAAAGTCTGGTACAGTAAATGAGCCACAGGCAAAAAAACAAAAGCAAAGCACACATGCAACACTATAATGTTATCATCTCGAATTTGGATGTTTGCATTTGAGGTACGTGTATGACGGGAAATGGCAAAACTCTATTGACAAGTTTAATTTGATCGTTAGGTATTATTTCTAACCCTAACCAAAAGTAAACTCTTCACTAGTTTCTTGATACATGAGCCATGTTAGCAATGGCTAAATAACATATGAGTATAATGTTTTTTACTGACACTTATGTGGGGTGAGTGCTTCTACATCTTTATAGTGCAATGTTGTAATAATGTCTCGAAAATGTAGTAAAAATTTGGTACTAGCCAGCAATAAAAAAATTAAATACAAATCAAATAAATTAAAAAAGAAAAAAGTAAATCCTTTGTTACAATGACTGTACCAATGTGCAAATGAGTATTTGCTCATTTCCTACTTCATTCTTCAATCTTTCTCTGCCAAGGACGGAAATTTCAGTTTTTGAAGGACTTATAATTGTTTTTTTGGCCATTTATTATAGGCGGCAATAACCGGTAACCTGCTGTGTCAGACTCCAAACCAATCGGGCTGCTGGAAGGCCAGATGGAGTATCTCAAATTTGTAAATTCACATATATCACGAGAGAATCCATCTAGCTGGCCAGGTTAGGCTTCACTTGTCTAGTATGATGCAACAAAAACTACTTTTTTATGTAATACCACATTTTTGACACATTTATACTACATTGCACTACTAAGATGTAGAAGCACCACCTTTTCTACTTGTCAGGTACCTGGAAACAAAACAGTTATGAAATTGAACTATAGTAAATAAAAGAATTACATAGTGTCAGTAAATAACATTATACTCATGTTATTCAGCCACTGCTAACATGGCTCATGTATCAGGAAACTAGTGAAGAGTTTACTTTTGAAATTCATCATCAGTAATAATACCTAAGATCAAATTAACTTGTCAATAGAGTTTTGCCATTTCCCGTCATACACGCACCTCAAATGCAAACATCCAAATTCGAGATGATAAACATTACATAGTGTTGCATGTGTGCTTTGCTTTTGTTTTTTTGCCTGTGGCTCATTGACTGTACCAAGCATTTATCTGAAGACAGGTCTTTGTCTTATCTAAATCCTCTTTCAGGACGACCCTTGAAGGACAGACCTTCATCACCGTCCAATGGACTCACTTTGAAGAACCACTAGACACTGAAGAAAAAAAAGTAGACGGTGTTGGGTTCGGATTCATGACAATATTGCTTAATATCTTGTTTTTTGGATTTCAAAAAATATTAAAATAACCAAAACTTCTGTTTTTGAATCGACAAACTGACGTGAGCCATCTATAAAACATTTTGTACAAAGTGCTGTCATTTATTGGAGCTCAACAGTGGAAGATCACCCTGGGTTCCGAAGTAAATTGCCTCATTGCTTTTTTTCAAATATTAAAATTTAGAGATGTTGGCTCATAGGCTAGCCAGCTATGAGCAACACAAATCATAGTGGCTGTTTTAAGTCTAAAGATTGTAATTTATAAATGTGTCAAAAATGGAAGCCAAGCTTGTTGAAACCAGGAGTGGCGGTCACTGTTCAGCTCCATAGGTTGGCTTTAACATTCTTATATCAGTGTGCTTGGGCTCATTTGTCATAGTTTTCTGAACAGATGTGACTGTTAACCCTGCTTGTTGTGGTTTGTGTGCAAACTATGTCAGATGCTTTATGTTTTGAGGCATTGATGAGATAAGCTACAATGTTTATTGTTGGTGTTAATTGTGATGAACAGGAAAGATTTTTTAATTAAGTTTTTTAAACCGAAGAATAATCTTTAGA
>CM076404.1:231237-491425 GCA_038363315.1 Mugilogobius chulae
GTAACTTTTTGACAAAGTAGACTCATTAAAATAATATCTCTACTTTAAGCACACTTCCAAAGCCACTAATATTTATCCTGGTTTGTCTGGGTCTCTGAACATGTGCTTGACACAAAGTGACATTTAGGAGGCAGATTCACAAAATTGCAAAGGGAACAGACTGTATTGTAATTTGAAAGTAAAAATCATTACATATTACAAAATATTAACATGAATTGTTTCATATTATAATCCTAAAGCTAGATAAGACAAAACAGACTCATGTTTGAATGCTTAAGCGCTTTAAACACATTTAACAGAAAAGAACAATGAAGATAAAGCATCTTTCAAATCCAGTCTTTCTGCTCTTTATGAGGCACAGCCCTCAGAACAGACCATCTAACATGAGACTCTTCTATTCACTCTATTATGTAGCAGCAGAAAAGTTAAACTGTTGATTCAAGATTTGCATTGATTATTGAGCATAAATCAGGATTTATGCTTGTGTCAGCTCAGGAGTTTCAGAGCTACTTCCTCTCACAGATGTAAGGGAGGCCGGCGGTGCAAACAACGTCGTACAGGCAGAGGCCTGATGGATAGAAAAGAGAACAGTTCTCCCTTCCACCGGCGTTGTCAGGTTGTCCACCTGGCATAGCGGGTACTAGTGATGCGCGGGTCAGGCATTTTTACATGACCCGCCCCAACCCGCCTTGCACAGCCGAGTGTAATTGTACAACCTGCCCCGCCGCGCCCGCATAGGCTATAATTTTGCATACAATCTGTCACCATTCAAGGCTCAAGCGGACCAAACAGCCAAAAGTAACATTACAGCTGACTTAAATGTAGGGAAAAGTGAACAATATTCATCCAGTATTAAGTTAATGTGTAGATGACTTACCTCTCAGAACTCGTTTTAGTCAAACTGATGTTTTTGTTACGCTTTCATCTTAACGCGGGGCATTTCAAACAATCCTTGGCATTTCACACTCGCATTTTTTTTCCTCTTTCTCGTCTAAAACAAAAGCAAATGTCCACGCTCTTCGATCTATGTTCGCAACGAGCAGCTCACATGAGGCAGGTTGTAAAGTAGATCCAATTAAACACAAAATAATAAAGTCCAAGACCGTGATGGTCCCGGTCTGTGTTTGTTTCACGTGACGCAGATCGTGTTGTTTCTGCAACAGCATGGCTTTGACCAATGAAAGAGCAGATTCTCTCCTCACTGTGTGATTCTAGAGAACAGAGCATGCTTCAGTTTATGGGGTGTGATCTAAGTGATTTGGTAAGAATGCAACGAAAATGATTGTTGTCAAAAATTGACCCGCCTCAGCCCACACCGCACTGAAGTCGCAATTTTTGCCAGCCCCAACCTGACCCGCGGGATACGCCGCGGGACTGGCGGGTAACGGGTCAGCCCGCGCATCACTAGCGGGTACGCTCACGTTCGCCCACAGCCAGATTCCATTCTAAAAAACATTTCTTGTTTAGGTTTGTGAATTTTGATTAAATAATCAAAGTTTGTGAACAAAACTTACATATGTGCATCAGAGAATCCAATCCAGCAGTTTCTTCAAAAGTTGTACTTTGCAAGGTCATGGGCAACAGAAGAGTTCCACCAGAAGCCTGACAGTGTACTGAATTCAAAGAGAACAAATTATTTTGGTCAGTACTCACCTCCATTATTGGTTCAGGCTCAGCTGGAGCAGTGCAGGAAACAGTGATACAAATAATGTAAATAAACAGAACATTTGTATCACAGCATAAAACTCACCTGTGGTCAGAGCTAAACAGCTCCAAAGAGCAGACACAAAAGCAGCAGCTTCATGATGCAGACGTCCAAAGATAAAGCCTGGCTCACTGTAGATCATAAAACACATGGTTTAGTATCAAATGTGTGTGTTAAGAGAGCTGTTGTAGAAGAGACTGACCTGTTTCAACTGGAGGTATTGGCTCCTTCAGTCTGAGGTACTGACTTGGACCAAACTCTCCTCTTATATACTTTAAGTCAGAGATGTGGAACTAATTTTGACAAAGGGCCACATTGGCATCGGGATGTCCTCTAAAGGGCCAGGTGTAACTAAAATTAACCTAATGTCTAGCAATACTACAAATAATAGTTGTATTTGATTATTGCCATGTTTATTGAAGTGACAATTACTGAATACATCTACATAAGTCTGAAAAATAACGTACTCTTTAAGTTTCTGACAAATCGTTTATTAGATTAAAACTCCCAGATTACTCTGGCCCTACAATAAGATTCAGTAAACCTCATAAAGATCTGAGGGCTGCATAAATGAGGTGGATCTGGCCCCCGAGCCTTGAGTTTGACACGTGTTTTAAGTGCAGCCATCTCCATCACAGGGATTTGTGTACAGGTGTCCCATCACTGTTTGACTTGGGAACACCCAGACTCACTTTCATTTACTCAAGACACCTGATTATACATCGGTCACTGATACTTTATTTGATAATCTCATGTTGTCAAATAGGAAAGTATATTTAACTATAGTTCACAAGTCATTAGTGGCCAGAACTACTAAAACATGTTTTGTTTTGTTTTTTAAAGATTATTCTTCAGTTTGAAAAAACTTGCAACTTTTGCTGCTAGTGAAATTAAAAGATCTTTCTTACAGTCACAATTAACACCAACAATAAGCCCATTCTCAATGCTCAAACCATAAAGCAGTGACATAGTTTGCACACAACTACAACAAGACAGGGTAAATTGTCACATCTGTTCAGAAACTATGACAAATGAGCCAAGGATAGCACTTGTACAGCTGGAAACAACATGAGCTGTTTATGTTTTAATAGATAGCTCATGACAGTTTGTCGATTCAAAAACAGAACATTTTGGTTATTTTAAAATTTCTTTGACCTCCTGCCTTAACCAAGATCATCAAGAACTAATTATTTATTGTCATGAATCTGAACCCAACAAACTGTCTACTTTCACTTGCTTTAGTGTCTGGTGGTTCATTCAAAGTGAGGTCCATGGATGGGTGATGAAGGTGTGTCCTCCAAGGGTCGTCTCGAAAGAGGTTTTAGATAAGTAAAGAATCCCAGGACCACCCTGTTTTCAGATAAAAGTCTGGTACAGTCAATGAGCCACAGGCAAAAAAACAAAAGCAAAGCACACATGCAACACTATAATGTTCATCATCTCGAATTTGGATGTTTGCATTTGAGGTACGTGTATGACGGGAAATGGCAAAACTCTATTGACAAGTTTAATTTGATCGTTAGGTACTATTTCTAACCCTAACCCAAAAGTAAACTCTTCACTAGTTTTCTGATACATGAGCCATGTTAGCAATGGCTAAATAACATATGAGTATAATGTTTTTTACTGACACTTATGTGGGGTGAGTGCTTCTACATCTTTATAGTGCAATGTTGTAATAATGTCTCGAAAATGTGGTGAAAATTTGGTACTAGCCAGCAATAAAAAAATTAAATACAAATCAAATAAAGTTAAAAAAGAAAAAGTAAATCCTTTGTTACAATGATCTGTACCAAAGTGCAAATGAGTATTTGCTCATTTCCTACTTCATTCTTAAATCTTTCTCTGCCAAGGACAGAAATTTCAGTTTTTGAAGGACTTATAATTGTTTTTTTGGCCATTTATTATAGGCGGCAATAACCGGTAACCTGCTGTGTCAGACTTCAAACCAATCGGGCTGCTGGAAGGCCAGATGGAGTAGCTCAAATTTGTACATTCACATATATCACGAGAGAATCCATCTAGCTGGCCAGGTTAGGCTTCACTTGTCTAGTATGATGCAACAAAAACTACTTTTTTATGTAATACCACATTTTTGACACATTTATACTACATTGCACTACTAAGATGTAGAAGCACCCACCTTTTCTACTTGTCAGGTACCTGGAAACAAAACAGTTATGAAATTGAACTATAGTAAATAAAAGATTACATAAGTGTCAGTAAATAACATTATACTCATGTTATTCAGCCACTGCTGAACATGGCTCATGTATCAGGAAACTAGTGAAGAGTTTACTTTTGAAATTCATCATCAGTAATAATACCTACAGATCAAATTTAACTTGTCAATAGAGTTTTGCCATTTCCCGTCATACACGCACCTCAAATGCAAACATCCAAATTCGAGATGATAAACATTATAGTGTTGCATGTGTGCTTTGCTTTTGTTTTTTTGCCTGTGGCTCATTGACTGTACCAAGCATTTATCTGAAGACAGGTCTTTGTCTTATCTAAATCCTCTTTCAGGACGACCCTTGAAGGACAGACCTTCATCACCCGTCCATGGACCTCACTTTGAAGAACCACCAGACACTGAAGAAAATAAAAGTAGACGGTGTTTGGGTTCGGATTCATGACAATAAATAATGTGTTCTTAATAATCTTGTTTTTTGGATTTCAAAGAAATATTAAAATAACCAAAACTTTCTGTTTTTGAATCGACAAACTGACGTGAGCCATCTAATAAAACATTTTGTACAAGTGCTGTCATTTATTGGAGCTCAACAGTGGAAGATCACCCTGGTTCCAGAAGTAAATTGCCTCATTGCTTTTTCAAATATTAAACGTTTAGAGACATGTTGCGGGCTAGCCAGCTATGAGCAAACACAAATCTATAGTATGGCTGTTTTAAGTCTAAAATTGTGATTTAAAATGTGTCAAAATGGAAGCCCAAGCTTGTTGAACCAGGAAGTGGGCGGTCACTGTTCAGCTCCATAGGTTTGGCTTTAACATTCTTATATCAGTGTGCTTGGCTCATTTGTCATAGTTTTCTGAACAGATGTGACTGTTAACCCTGCTTTGTTGTGGTTGTGTGCAAACTATGTCACTGCTTTATGGTTTGAGCATTGAGAATAAGCTACAATGTTTATTGTTGGTGTTAATTGTGATTGAAAGAAAGATCTTTTAATTTAAGTTTTTTCAAACCGAAGAATAATCTTTAGAATAGAAAGCCCTCATTTTTAGGTAGCTCTGGACCACTAATGACTTGTGAACTTAAAAACACTTTCCTATTTGACAACATGAGATTATCAAATAAAGTGTCAGTGACCGATGTATAATCAGGTGTGTCCTGAGTAAATGAAAGTGAGTCTGGGTGTTCCCAAGTCAAACAGTGATGAGACACCTGTACACAGATCACATTTATGGAGATGCTGCACTTAGAGTATATAAGAGGAGAGTTTGGTCCAAGTCAGTACCTCAGACTGAAGGAGCCAAACCTCCAGTGAAACAGGTCAGTCTCTTCTACACAGCTCTTTAACACACACATTTGATACTAAACATGTGTTTATGATCTACAGTGAGCCAGGCTTTATCTTTGGACGTCTGCATCATGAAGCTGCTGCTTTTGTGTCTGCTCTTTGGAGCTGTTGTAGCTCTGACCACAGGTGAGTTTATCTGTGATACAAATGTTCAAATGTTCTGTATATTTACATTATTTGTGTCACTGTGTCCTGCAGCTGCTCCAGCTGAGCCTGAACCTAATAATGGAGGTGAGTTCTGACCAAAACATGTGGCAACAGTCTTTTTTTTTTTTTTTTTCTCAAATTCAATCATGATTGAATGTGACCTTCCTTGCAGACGATCTCAATGTTGAAGATCCGGACATGCAGGGTAAGCAGACATTATCTTCATCTTGATACTGTAGAAACAGGACATGTTTAACATTGTCAAGTTGAAATCGAAAAAATCTAAAAAAAAAATAAGTAAATAAAAAGCAAATAATTTCTGCATAAAGCTCCCAAACGTTTTCTGACTTTATAGTAGGGCTGGGCCATTAATCGAAAAATCGAGAGATCGAGATCGAAACAAATTGTCAATTATTTGGTGATGGGTTTTAAATTGAAAGATCAAAAACCAATCTTTTGTCAGTTAAAATGTGTAGTTTGGAGCAAAAGTCAAACTTTCAGGCAGAAAATTGATATAAAGTTTCAAAAAAGTGCAATAAATGGGCAATATTTAAAGTTTTTGTTTTGTTTATGTTCATGAAAGGCATTTTCTTTTGTTTTGGAAAAGGTTAAACAAAATCGAATTGAAACGCGACATCGATCAATATGATAAAAAAAATTGTGATTATATTTTTCCCAGATTGCCCAGCCCTACTTTATAGTAGGCCTTGACATGCAAAAACTCACTTTATTTATTTCTCCAGGTATGGAAAAACCAGAATCTGTGGATGAGCCTGAAATGAGTGAAGGTGAGTAAGTTTAAAAAACAAACTAACAAACAATATTAAAATAGTGTAAAAAGCTAAATTAAAACTAAAACATGTTTTTCTAGCTGAAAATGTGGACAGCGCTGAAAGGGGTGAGCCTAATTTGAAACAATTCAATCTATTTTGTAGCATGAGAAAAATAATTGTACATATTTACAGGCAAAAGATCGGTCTGCTGCAGGTCTGGATCTTGGTGTACCTATGGAGGTCGCAGATACATCCTCATCACTTCTGCTCAAATCTGGGCTGTTGCAAACGTAACTCCACTGATGCACCTCGTGGTAAAGAAAAAAGGAGAATCAGATTTAATACAATGTGTTCTCTTTTATTCAGCGCCACTGTCAGGGTCTGGGAGGAACTCTTGCTGTTATTCACAGCAGTACAAAGAACACCTTTCTGAGGAATTTTGCACAGAGAAGACATATTTGGATTGGATTCTCTGATGCTCAATATGTTAGTTATGTTCAGTATCTTTGATTATGAATGCAACATTCAAAACCATAAACAATACAATGTTTTCAGAACAACTACTGGTTCTGGGCAAACGGAGAGCGCACACGTTATACCAGGTGGTGCCGTGGACAACCAAACAACTACCGTGGAATTGAGAACTGCGCTTACTTGAACTACGGTAGGAATTTGTGATCTAATGTGAACACACTGTGATATTCAATATGGAAAAAAATGGTAAAATATGTCTCTTTCCTTCAGGTTCCAACTGCTGGGACGACGTTTATTGCACCTATAGACTCCCTTACATCTGTGAGAGGAAGTAGCTCTGATCTCCTGAGCTGACACAAGCATAAATCCTGATTTATGCTTAATAATCAACGCAAATCTCTAATCAGTTTTCCTTTTCCTGCTGCTACATAAGAGTGATGTTAGAGATGGTCTGTTCTGAGGGGCTTGTGCCTCATAAAGAGCAGAAAGAATGGATCTGAAAGATGCTTTATCTTCACTGTTCTTTTCTGTTAAATGTGATTAAAACGCTCAAGCATTCAAACACGAGTCTGTTTTGTCTTATTTAGCTTTAGGATTATGCTATGAAACAATTGAGTTTATTGCTTTCAAATTACAATACAGTCTGTTCTCTTTGCAATTTAGTGAAACTGCCTCCTAAATGTCTTTATGTGTCAAGCACATGTTCAGAGACCTAGACAATCATAAGATTGAAGTTGCATGTTTCCACTTAAAAGTTGTTGGATTGATAATACAATCATAATAATAAAAAAAACACAAATTATTTTTTAAAAGTGCACTGTGTAACTGTCTATAACAGTTAAAGGTGGAGTAGCTAATTTTCACAATTTAGGTTTTTAAATCTGACCACTTCCTCTTATAAGTCCTTTGACACATGGTTAAAATCATCATTTAATCATTTTGGTTGCAATTATGATTTATGAACTTCTTTTTACAAACAAAGTGAAACTGGAGAGGACCGCCCAAGCTCAGCCAATCAGAACGATGCATTTGACTCCTGGTGAGAACTACAATTCTTTATTATTCAAACCAGAGTGAATGCAGTAGTCTAATTTTTTCACAAAGTGCTGCTTTTATCATATGCTTTTTATTGGAAAGCACAAAGTTTTCCAATTTGCAACAAAAAAAGTTAGCTACGCCACCTTTAATAGTGACAACTTTGGCACATTTTTCCCCCACATTTTGACATAACCAAGGCCTTTTTCATGGAGACACACAGGATCATCCCTCCAGGATAAATATTAGTGGCTTTTCAAGCGTGTCTAAAGTAAAGAGATGATTATTTTAGTGCATCAAAAATCTAGCTGCCTTGGTTCAAAAATTACACAATGCACTTACAATGTTCACAATAACATGCAGGTTAGGGAACACTTGGTGGTAGTCGGGGGTTGAGGTTACAGGTGTTTAGGCGAATCGCCTCTGCTGAGCTGCCCCAGGGCAGTTTACTGTCACTGAGTGCAGAGGGGAGGGGTTAATCTCACTGTGAAGCGCTTTTTGTCTGTGAAATGCGCTATACCAGGGATCCCCAACCACCGGTCCGGGGCCCAAAACCGGTCGGCGAGTCATCTGCTACCGGGCCCCAGAGAATCTCTTAAGATGTATTTCATTTTTTATTTGATAGTTTATCACTAATTCCTTGTGCTTTACTATGAAAATACTGTGCCATTTAACCAAATAAATTCCAGATTAAAGCAATAAGAGCTAAAAATATGCACAATAATGAGTTGTTTGCATTTTATGTTGTTGTTATCGGCGCTACCCAGACTCAATCGGTCCCCGGAAAAAAAAAATGTGACTGTACCGGTCCTTGCAAGAAAAAAGGTTGGGGACCACTGCGCTATACAAATAAAGATTACTTACTACTACTTACTACATAAAAAAAGAAAAATCAAATGATTTTAACACATTATTTAAGAAAGACGACGTTAAAACATTTTCCCCCCATAATAATATTTAAACAAAAAGTAACTTTTGTAATGAGGGTTGCCACATTGTGGTGTCTGTAGAACTTGTTACTGTCTTAGATCTGTTTTTCTGCAAAGTCATTGCACTTTGGTTTGAATGTAAATTCTGGTGACAGCAGTTCAGAGGGATTCACTGTTGCAAATTTCTACTGCTAGCTTTAGTTATAAATGTACGATGGTTCTGGATCTTGCCAGACGTATGCTGTTTCTGCTCTGGTCTGCAGTACTAATCAAAAATACAAAAATAAGCATTTTCTGCTTTTTATACAGTTTTAGCTTTCACATGAGCAACAGTGTCCAGAACATTTTTAAGGATTTGAGGTAACAGAATTTGCCAAATCATCAACATTAAAACACATGGCTCATATTAAATGATTTCCATATACAGTTTGTGTCATTTATGGGTCTCTCTTTAACAACTGTGATGGTGCTTTGAAAAAGACAGAAGTCAAAGAAGACACAAATGATCAGACAGAAACAATGAAAATGTCCACTCCTTTTGTAATGGCCAGGTCCACAATATTGCCTCTGCTTCTCTTTTGCATTTTGGTTAATAAAATTATCCATGTAGACATTCAAGTTTTTGTTTTATTTATAGCTGTACCTCAGGGTCAGCTAATCTTCCTGAGGTCTTTCAAAATAAGATTTACAGTTTTATTTCATATATAAACTTTTCCTATGACATTATAACACTCATTGTTGAAAGAACCGTGTGTTCTATGTCGTATGTGCTACGCCCTCTACGGGCTTCGCTATTGGCTAACACTCGAGGCAGCGCCTCGCACCTGAAGATCAAACAATGTACCGCTCCAATCATGGGGACGTGGTTCCCCCACTGGCCGTATATAAGGCCCTGTCCACTATCGCTCGCCCTTCTTTTCACTCAGCACTTGAAGATCTCTTAACATGTTCTTTAAGAAAGATTTACTCTCTACAATCAAGATTTGGGATTCGCCGTACTCACCAGCTCGAAGATTGTCACCCTCCGGTGTCGAGCACCGTGGGTACGGCAGATGTGAGACCCTCTTCTCCCCGAGGACCGTCTGTTTTCCTCTGCCTCTGTTGGCAGCACAACACAGGGATAAGACCGCCCCGTCTGCTGCTCGCTTCCCAGGGAGAAGCGAGAGTGGCGCCGTGGCTTCATGAGCCCCGAATCCCCGGAGCATCTCGGTCCGGACCCGGAGATGTCCGGGGGAAGACCGTGCCTCCGGTCCGTGCTGCAGCCTTGCCGAGCAAGGCTCCAGCGCCTCCTTCCCTCCGGATTGTCCCCCTATGAAGAAGACATGGCGTTCCTCTTCTCCCGCGGCTGCTGCTTGGCGCCAACACCGTGTGCCAGGATACCGGCCGTATCGCTGTGTGCACTGGTGCAGCGAGTCGGGGGCTCCATCCATCGAGGACGGGATCAGTTTGGCTCTGCTTCCCTCTTCCTCGCTCTGATCTGGCGGTAAGCCTCTATTCCAGCCCGAGACAGGCTGACGGCGGTGTCGTGTATCGCTGCTATGCTAATGCTACACGGTCATAGCACTAGCTAGCTACTAGCGCAGGACGGGATCAGTTTGGCTCTGCTTCCCTCTTCCTCGCTCTGATCTGGCGGTAAGCCTCTATTCCAGCCCGAGACAGGCTGACGGCGGTGTCGTGTATCGCTGCTATGCTAATGCTACACAGGTTGTAGCACTAGCTAGCTACTAGCGCAGGAGGGATCAGTCTGGCTCTGCTTCCCTCTTCCTCGCTCTGATCTGGCGGTAAGCCTCTATTCCATCCCGAGACAGGCTGACGACTGTATTGTGTACAGCTGTTATGCTAATGCTGCACAGGCCGTAGCATTAGCTAGCAACTAGCGCAGGGCCTAGTTAGCTGCGGACCACGGTGGCTGTTTTCCTCTGCATGTCACAAGCTTTCGCCATGGGCGTAGGTATATGTGCGCGGCACAGGTGGGCGGCAGACATCTCTGGCTGGGTCTGTCTTCCCTCTAGGACCATGAGAAAAGCAGCTCGCCGCTGCTTCGCTCTTCTGCTCGGGTCAGAAGGAGAGGAGCCGCTCTTCCCCGAGACACGCTCTTACAGCTGCGGCGTTCTGTTCCTCGGGCTCCGGCTCCCACAGATCAGGAGCGCGAGTCCGGAGCGGCGCGCTCCTTTATCTGGAGCTTGTAAGAGAGAGGAGAGGCTCTTTATGTTATGATTCAGAGTTACTTCTCACCATGCAACAGACACGCACTGGTAGCGTTTCTGTTGCTGTTCAGGCTGGTGCTATAGCTCCGATGCTGGCTCCAGCTGTCCTGTCACTCTCATCCCCGCTGAGTGTCGCGGTGCGGATGAGTGCGTCAGGAAAGGGCAGAGGTTGACTGTGACCCCCACTCTCGCCCAGGGAAGAAGACGTAGGTGAGAACCACGTACTTCACCACAGCCGCTGTCGTGAGGGCGGAGTTTCCAGCAGCTCAGATAGCTGTCCAGGGTAAGGACAGTTCTTTACCCACCGCTGCTGCTCTGGTAGCAGGGCACCGTGTTCTGCTCCTATCTGCGCTTGGAAAGCATGTGGGAAGAAGACAGGCTTCTGTGCATCATCTCCATTTACTCATCTTTTTATGTAGATGTTTTTTTTCCCGCTCCTCGCTCTGCTTTGAGGATGCGGATTTGTGTAGTGCAGGACCGTTTAGGGCGCGCTCTGATGCGCTCCCTCTCACAGGGTCACACATGCACGAGCAGCGGAGCTCCCATCACGTCTCCGCTCCCTCCCTGGTCAGTGCTGCGCAGCGACAGGGGACGCGCGCTCCACCTGTCCTAGCTGCGGACGGTCCCCCAGCTGGCATTGCTGTTGGAGTTACACCAAACGCCTTCTTGCGCTGTCCCGCAGCACGCAGGGGGCAAGTGCAGGCTCGTAGGGGTCGCGCACGACGCGCTTCCCCTCATGCTTTGGAGGAGAGTCTACAGTCCATAGATCCTCTCCTCTTACGGTTAGTGTAGCGCCGCGGCATCAGACGCCTGCTCGTCCCTTCCAGCATTAGGAGCAGGGGCAAGTCTGTGAGCGCTCGGCCTCTGCCCGGAGCTTGACAGCATCTCGGCGGAATGCTTATCTATCTCCTCATTCCCTAGGGGAGGCGCAGACTGCGCGGGTGCGACGTTATGACCGGTTCTCGTTCGTACGTCCCTTACGAGCACCCCCCCCCCCCCCCCTACGGACATAGTGGGCAGGCCCAAGCTTCTGGCTCCCGTCCCTCCTGCTACGATATGCAAGCGGAGAGAACGGAGAAAGTAACTGCAGTTCTATGAGTATGTGCATAGCCCTCCTCGGGCTTCGCTTTTGGCCTTTATCTACATGGAAGGCCGACATAGAACGGTTCCTACTCCCCGTACTTCTTGGTTGCCAAGAAGTGCGGCGGCATACGGCCCTTTTTGGATCTGCGTGTCTCCTCCTTCCTGTTACGTGGCGCAGGATTGGAGGTGCTAGCAGAGAGAGGAGAGAAAATGTAGTTACTTACGTAACTGTAGTTCTATGAGTTTGTGCGTAGTCCTCTACGGGCTTCGCTATTGGCCTCTATCTACATGGAAGGCCGACATAGAACGGTTTCTACTCCCCGTACTTCTTGGTTGCCAAGAAGTGCGGCGGCATACGACCCTTTTGGATCTGCGCGTCTCCTCCTTCCTGTTACGTGGCGCAGGAATGGAGGTGCTGGCAGAGAGAGCAGAGAAATTTTAGTTACTTGCGTAACTGTGGTTCTATGAGTGTGTGCGTTGCCCTCTGCGGGCTTCGCTACTGGCCTTTATCTACATGGAAGGCCGACATAGAACGGTTTCTACTCCCCGTACTTCTTGGTTGCCAAGAAGTGCGGCGGCATACGGCCCTTTTTGGATCTGCGCGTCTCCTCCTTCCTGTTACGTGGCGCAGGAGTGGAGGTGCTGGCAGAGAGAGCAGAGAAATCTTAGTTACTTACGTAACTGTAGTTCTATGAGTGTGGCATAGCCCTTTACGGGCTTCGCTATTGGCCTTTATCTACATGGAAGGCCGACGACATAGAACGGTTTCTGCTCCCCGTACTTGGTTTCCACGGATGCATAGCCTAGAGGCCGTTTCGCATGCTGACCACACGACACCTGTTAAGTGTGTCAGTCTGGGCGATTGTCTGACTCTGTTAACCTCATGGATGCTTGCTTCCAGGTTTCCATTGTTTCGGAGCTCTGAAGGTTCCACCGCTTCTCCATGGCTAGGAGATGCCAGGAATATTGCTGACTCCCGTTTGGCTGTTCGCTGGCACTTGGAGAAAGTGCGTGGAGGCGGCGCTGGACCTGCTGCGTTGTATTGGAACCAGCCATTGGCTCATCCTGGCCTCCTCCCATCAGGAGGCTCAGGCTCACACAGAGGTGGTGCTGGATTACATCTTCAGGCTGGGCTTTGTGGTCAACAGACTGTGTTTGAAGGACGCAAGTCCGGTCCCATCAGATTCAATCGCTTCTCGGATTGATGGCAGTGGCCCAACCAGTGGTACAGCTGGCCTACTGCCCATGAGACGCCTCGGTGGTACTCCCGTCTCAGGTTGCACCCGGCGCACGACAGGAGGACATGGCTGAGGCCCCCAATGCCCGCACGGAAGGATATCCAGTTCTGGACCGTCCCGGTTCTTCTGAGCCAGGGTGTGCTGCTGGGTTGTGTCCCCCATTACACGGAGTTGTTCACAGATGCCTCCCTGTTAGGTTGGGGGGGGGGTCTTGGACCAGTGCTCGACGGGCGGCACCTGGTCTCCGACGCCCAGCCACATCAATGTCCTGTAGATGGAGGCAGTGAGGAACGTTCCTGCACGTCCTGCACTTCAGAGCGGAACTGGAGTGACACCACGTCTTAGTCCGATCAGACAACACGACTGTGGTGGCTTATCTGAACAGACAAGGGGAACCAGATCTCCCTCGCTCCACAGGAGGGCGGCCTGAGATCTTTCTATGGGCCATCACTCACCTCCTTTCCTTGAGGGCCCGGCACATCCCCGGCATTCTCAACGTAGGCGCGGACAGAATGTCCAGGAGCGGAGCAGCCCGCGGCGAATAGAGCCTAGCCCTTGGGTGGCGGCGCAGGTTTGGCAACAGCTCGGCCACCCGGTGGCCGACCTGAAAACACTCTATGCCCCCTGTAGTTCTCACTCAGACAGGGGACGAGCCTCCTCTGGGCGTCAACGCGTTGGCGCACCGACTTTGGCCGAGGGGTCTTCTTTATGCTTTTCCCCTCCGCTCCTCCCTCCACTGCTCCACAGAGTCAGGAGAGACAGGCTACAAATGGCCCCGAACAGTCCAAGTGCCGGGTGGTACCCGGACTTGGTGTCCATGGCACAGGGGGGACCTTGGCCCCTCCCGGACTCGCCAGACACGCTGACTCAGGCCCAATGATCCCTTTACTCACGTCCAATCCTAGGCCACAGGCTCTTGGTTTGGAAGCCGAGAAGGAAGGTGGTTAGGCTTAGGCCTCCCTTCTGCTGTAGTCTCGACTATTCAAGGAGGCCGTGCGCCTTCGACGTTAGGGCCTACAGGCTATGATGGCAGTTGTTTGCCACATGGTGCACGGAGAGGTCAGTGGATCCCCTCTCCTGCACTATTCAGGAGGTCTTGGGTTTTTGTCAGGGTCTCCTGGCCAAAGGTCGATCGGCTTCGACCTTGGGCGTCTTTGCTGCGGCCATCGCTTTCGGCCGCATTGGTTTTTGGTGGTTTCCTGGCCCATAACCATCCTCTCGTTAAGCGCTTCTTACGGGTGCGCTCAGTCCGAACCCACCCCCCAGAAGCTCTGCCGCCCCTTGGGAACTGCAGGTCTGTTAGAGGGCCTCTCGGGTCCACCTTTTGAGCCCCTGGATCGCGCTGAGCTCAGCTGCTTATCGTTTAAGACGTTTTTGGTGATCGCCTCTGCCAAGAGGGCAAGGGAATTATGCGTCCACTCCATCCACCCTTCTTGCATGTTCTTCAGCGGTGATGGAGGCTTGGTGGAGTTATGGCCGAACCAGGCTTTCCAGCCTAGGATGTCCAGGGTCATCCGCTTGGGACAGCGTTGTCATCCCCCACATGCGTCAGCGGAGGGTGAAGGTGTCACCTGTCATGTCCGGTCAGGGCATTTCGCCCTTCCTGCACTGCACGGCTGCTTCAGGTATTCTGACCAGTTATTTGTGGGTTTTGATGCGAAGGATCGAGGCACTCTTCCGCAGCGCTTAGCCCACTGGGTGTGCCAGGCGGGTCACATGACTGACGAGGCAGAGGGGCGTTCCCCTCCTGCACTCATCAGAGCTCGTTTTACCTGGTGTGTGGCCACCTTTTCAGCTACTCTTAGAGGGGTGCCCCTAGAGGAGATCTGTCTGGCAAACTCCTGGTCCTCCTTGTCGACGTTTGTGCAGTCATATCTGTTGGATGTGACAGTGCGGTCAGTGACTCATTTGGTCCTTTATCGCGGGCCGGATGAGTCGACATGAGGTGACGGCCTAAGGACTTTCCTCTTTGTTGGCGATGTGCCTCAGGCGCTTTTTGGAGAGGCGATTGCGCATTGCTTCCAGTTTCAGCGTCTTCTTCTGGAGGCTTTTGCCTGGGTGTTCTTGGCGCTCTTGGGAGAGGCGGCCTGTTCACCTTCGTTCGTACTCCTTCTGGATACTTTTGTGGTGGTGTCCTGGTGCTCTTGGGAGAGGCGACCAGTTCATCAATGCATTAGCACTCCTTCTGGATGCTTTTCTTGTGGTGACTTGGCGCTCTTGGGAGAGGCGGCCTTTCATCACCTTTGTTTCTTTTTCATGCGGGTGGTTGTGGCAGGTCCGGGCAGGACTATGTGCCTTCTCTCCATCCGGTTTCAACCTCGCCCGCTGCCTCTCTGTACTTGGTACGAAGTAGGTTTGCGGGTGCGCTCCAATCATGTATGCCTGCTGGGAGTACATTGATCCTACGGCCTTCGCGTAGGGTATGCCAATAGCGAAGCCCGTAGAGGGCGTAGCACATACGACATAGAAATCTTAGTTACCTAATGTAACTGTAGTTCTATGAGTATGTGCGTAGCCCTCTACCTGCAGGCCCAGCAGGCATGTCTTCCACTGTGCTAGAGTTCAAGAAGGGCGAGCGATAGTGGACAGGGCCTTATATACGGCCAGTGGGGGAACCACGTCCCCATGATTGGAGCGGTACATTGTTTGATCTTCAGGTGCGAGGCGCTGCCTCGAGTGTTAGCCAATAGCGAAGCCCGTAGAGGGCTACGCACATACTCATAGAACTACAGTTACATTAGGTAACTAAGATTTACCTTACCTAAAGTAGTCGCGGGGGACCTTTATAGTCGATTAGTCGACTAGTCGGTGCAAGCTCTAATACTCACCAGTATATACAGAACTAAAGCCTCATGTTTTATGATACTACCACTACGGCTGTTTGGGCGATTAAATCTGCAGTTCTGTAAGTTCATCTGCTTTTTGTGGTCATAATTCAAAGACTATGTGTCTTACTGAGACAAAATAAAAATTACTTAATAGCTTATGAGTGCTTTTTTTAAGCTACAGGCAACCGCCTGGTTTGATAAATTTACAGGTGACAGAAGATTTATGATGGTATAAGGTCTATATTTATATAGTGCTTTTCCATCTCTCAAAGCACATAGAGCTCTTTACAGTCAAGGAAGCACTCACTCAGTTTAACAGACATAAAGGCAAGGTGTTACCTAACTTTTTGTGTGTAAATAATTCAACTGTATCTTACTGCGGTGACAATATTTCACAATGCTGCTTCTTTTCCAGAGGTTTCCTAGAGATTTTATATTTTGCTAGAATTATAGAAAACCTAACGTATTACCAAAAAAGAAACACAATTTATACAAGCAAGCATTCCATCTGTTCCAAAGACACACCTGTTGTTTTAAATTATTGACATTATTGAATCCTTAAATTCAAACTTTCTATTTACGACTTTTTATGACTCTGCAGAAAACCTGGACAGATTTAAACAAATATTTCTGGTTTTATGATCTAAAAATCAGGTAACCCAACATATTTAAAATAAATAGTCCAAAAAGTGGAGTGGAAAACGTGTTCAAATTCATGTGCAACAGTAATACACAGTAAAGTTTAACATGAGTTTATTCGAGCAGAACATTCAGGCACCAGCGGAGCTCCTTTCAATGAGATGAGTTTAAATACAACCACACAAATAACATGTAAAAATAAGAATATTTGGCATCAGAAAAAAAGACACTTGAAACACAGCAAAAACAACATGCAAAAGTAAAAGTGAACATGCTAAATAAGGCAGCGAAAAGTCTCCCAAATGTTCAGAAACTGTCCATTTACCTTCATAATTAGAGCATTTAATTGTGCATTTATCGTACCATCTGATTGTCCTTTAGCTCTCCAAATTGAACTGTGCAGGTTTGACGAGAACAATTAGGGATTATGCACTAATGTCCTCCGGTCTCAGATTGACCTATAGATGCATCTGGTCCTGTAGTTGGCATAGAGACACCTCTAACTGTTAACCCTGCCTCTCTAGTCTACTGTACATGTTAGTAAGGTTTGCATCTCCTATGAAGCGGCCAGTTTGTATGCTAGCTTAGCCAAAGCTACATATCTTAGTGTAGATGTTTGAGGAATACTTTGTTCATGTGTAGGTGTGCGCTGGAGGCTGCAAATGCGAGGCACATCAGACGCACAGGTTTTGTGCTAGTCCTGAAGCGATCCTCTATGCAAAAAGACGTCCTTATTTGTCACCTGTTGTAGACACGACGACTGTAACAGCAGGAAAAGTGCAGTTTCTGAATTGGGTTTTTGTAGGTAAAAGTGTGTGCAAACAGAAGCTCCGAGCACATATTGAGGGGCAGTTTATACGACAAGTTGTAAGATTGGCTTCTCTTTTACACGACAAGGAGCTACGTGTTCATTGAATCGAAGTTCCTCTGGATATGATTCAAGAGGTAGTTTCGCCGCGGAGGTTCAGTGGATACACCGCAGTGTAAGCAGAAAAAAACAGTTGTCAATGAAGACGGTTACGTCATTGATTTGCGCGCGCAGTAGCTGCTACTTTAAGACCGTAGAAGAAATGTCTCTTTAAAACAAAAGCACCTTTCATTCTCACAAAGTCTCACAAAGTGAAACCAACAGTGTCCAGTGTTTCTTCCTGCATGTTGCAGAGGAGAGTGGAGACACAACTGAAATTTGTGTGTTCGGAAAAAAGAAAGTTTGAAGCACTCCACAACAAGTAATCAATTGTGAACGCACAGGACTGCTGTCCAAGTGTCTGCGCCCGGTAAAAGTGAGCTGTCCTCCTCGTGTTTGTGTCCAACTGTCGGCGATCTGCGTCTTCCTCACACACTGGTCCTCAATCTTCCGTGTTTGTTTCCAGCAATCTCCCTTTTTCCTTGCACACTGGTCCTTGTTGCTTCCTTTTCCATTTTTTTAAATATAAATAACTTGTGAACCTGGCCATGCTTGTGTTATCGTGGGGTCACAGTGAGGTCATCTGGAGTTCTAGCACAACTACGCCATCTCCTGATGCGGCAGAGGAACTACAGCATTTTGGGTCTATATGTGTTTCCATACAAGGAAGATCAGCTCGCCACGACACCATAAAAACTATGAGCACAAAACGTTACGATTGGGACGGTTTTCTGGGGAACGTTGTCTTGTAAACTTGGCCTGAGACTCGATGCGTTCATGAGTCAGAGATGCTGTGGGCCAGCAAGACGTGAGCACACGCACCGCTCAGTGTGGCCAAAAGCAACAAACACTGGCCCACAGCACCTAAAGAACATTTTTATATGGAAGATCGCTTCAAGACTAACCAGCCTCCAGCGCACACATTCACGGACAAAGGATTCCTCTTACATTTTCACCTAGGTACGTAGCTTTGACCAAGATAGCTTACAAGCATAATGATAACCCCTTCATATAGACTAGAGCATTGGTTCTCCAAGGCGTCCCTTTGTAATATTGATCATTACTTCAAAATTACAGTTTCATACAATTTTTTTAGAGGCAACTAAACCAATAAAAAAGGTTCATAAGAAATTCATCTTTTATTCAAACTTTGCGTAATGCGATGACTAAGAATGATCGGGGTCTTAGGCCTAAAAAAACACTGAGAACCGCTGGACAAGAGAGCCAGGGTAAACTCCAATTAAAAACGTATAAATTCTTTAAAACCTAAGCAGCAAACCAGTTTATCTCGTTGTTTCGGTGAAATTTCCTTGTTTTTTTGATTGGTTGACCTTCACGTCTTTGTAAAGTGTCTGTCAAGGTTAACAACTGTGTCACTGTGGCAACTATACGACGCCGGGTGTTGCGTCCTACTGTAGGTCAACCTGAGACTGGAAGACATTAGTGCATAACCAGATTGTTTTCAGAAAATTTCAATCCCCAATTCTGTGTGCCCTGCAAAAACAATTAAATAAAAACAAATCTATAAGTTAAACGACAAATTCTGAATATTGTTTGAATAGTTCTGACTTTATTTAGTCAGTAGACATTTTCTTTTGCAAGTTCTATCCAATGTTTGAAAGATCAGTGCACGAATAAGATTTTTGTTTTGTTATTATCAGTCAAAATTATTCAAACATATCCACAAATGTCCTGTAACTGGGCTTATCTAAACATCGCAGACACGGAACGTCACAATAATACAAAACTATACATGACAAGAAGTAAAATAACACTTTGAATAATGTATAAAACAATATACGTCAGGCCTATACACGAAGAGTTCCCTTTGAGATTATGCATAAAGTAAGGCACGGTTTAAATATCACACAAACGACAAACAGAAAGTATATAAAACATTCAGAAAGCTGCTTGAATATGAGAGACCTTCATGGCTCAGTGTTCAGTCAAATCCTCCGACTGGATTTACAAACGACACAAGGTTTGGTTGGGCTGGACGCAAAGAAAGAAAAAAAAAAAAAACAGCTTTTACAGTGAAGTCATCTGGTTATTGATTATATCTGTTGCAGTTAATTGGAAAAAAGTAATTATCTGTATTTCTATTAGCCTGGATTAGGGCCCGACCGATTACATTGTCTGGGAACTGATATTGATTTAAAAAAAGCCTTTGAGAAGCATAGCAGCAACACATGCCGCATTTACTTCAAGCGCGCACTGTAAGCGACATATTTTAAACATTTAACCCTTGTGTTCCGTTGGGGAGTTTTACACATTGTTTTTCCGTTTTTCATTTTCAAATTCTCTACCATTGCTACAGTTTTGGAGATATTTCAATGATTTCTTGCTACAAGCCTTAGTTCGGTTCATATTGCCAAAAAATCAACTTGTATTTTTGCTAAACCCAGAGTCTTGCCATTTACAAATGTGCTGTCCTTATGTTCGGTTAGAGCCTTTTACTTCACCTTTTTTTAATGGCTGTAAAATTATAGTAACATTTTTATTTTTTTAACTTTTTTGGGTTACCAAATTTGCGGATTTTCAAAGCAATTAAAAAATGTGTTTCTAATGGAAGTCAATGGGACAAAATGGCTCCAACAGAACAAGAGGGAGAAAAAACTACAAACTGCTTCTGCACAAAAACTACAAAAACATCAAAGTCAAAGTTGGGACTGATTTTTAACACGTCCAAGGCTGGAATAAAAGGTCCAGTTTAGATTCTCATTTTTTTCATTCATTTTTACCGCTTAATCCCGTTAGGGGTCGCGGGTGACTGGAGCCTATCCCAGTGACTTTGGGCCTTAGGCGGGGAACACCCTGGACAGTGGCCAACTTGCCGCAGGGTTAGACAGACAAACATTCACTCTCTCATTCTCTCACTAAGGGAAATTTACAGTGATGCCCAATTAACCTAAACATGCATGTTTTTGGCGGTGGGAGGAAACCGGAGAAAACCCACGGTGACACAGGGAGAACATGCAAACTCCACCCAGAGAGATCGTGAGATGTTGATATGGTCCGACCCGGGAGTCGAACCCACGACCTCCTTATTGGGAAGCCAGAGCTCTAACCACTTGGCTACCGTGCACCCCCGGTTTAGATTCTCATTTTATATTAAAAATTAGCTATTTTGTGTCACATTTTCACCTCTGAGAATCTGCTTTTTTATAAGTCTATACAAAGAATAAAGCACTGAGGAGTTTTTTTTTCAAATGTGGTATTTTTAGTTAGAACAGAAGTGGATTAACAGGTTTAAGCAAAAACAGTTTGAAAAAGATATATTTTACTTCATTTTTACAGTCGTCAAAAAAGGTGGAGTAAAAGGGCGCTAACAGGAGATTAGGAACAGGACACAAGGGTTAAATATTGTCTCATGCAAATAACTTGTCATCGCTTCTGATCTCTGTACATACACACGACATGCGAGGGTTCATTACCTCGACCTGTCGGGACACTCTGCTGGACAAATGCTAGAAGATAATTATGCATTGAAAATTCATCAGCACTAATAGATGTCATTTTTGCAGATTACCGATGACTCGTGAGAGTGCAATATCGGCCGATTAAATTGGATATAAATCGGTCAAGCCCTTTCTAGGATACCTCAGACCTGTGGAGCGTTTGGGCTGCTTATGTTAATGATGGTGAGCGTTTCTACTGCAGTAAATTTGCACATCTGCTATGTGATTGCTGCCCTATTAGAGTTATAAAACGCATCTTTTCAGTTCATAATGTTTGGAACAT
This sequence comes from Mugilogobius chulae, assembly GCA_038363315.1. Classification (NCBI taxonomy): domain Eukaryota; kingdom Metazoa; phylum Chordata; class Actinopteri; order Gobiiformes; family Gobiidae; genus Mugilogobius; species Mugilogobius chulae. The sequence goes on from CM076404.1 coordinate 252,486, forward strand.
CTAAGACCAGTTAAATATTATCAGGGTTTGTACAGAAGGTTTTCCATGTCTTTTCCACAACTATTTCCAACTTTTCCACGACTTTATATAAGTTATTCACGCACCTTTCAATCGTGATTGTTTTCCTATTGAAGGAATCCCAATTTACAATGTAGTTTAGGTTTATTCAATATTTTCAGTGTTTTCAGTTCTAGCGACAAACAAAAGACCTAAAGACTTCTAAGTGGTCGGCTACAAATTAAAAATTAAATAATAGTGCTTTCATAGGCAAATTTTTCAACACTAAAAAAAAAAAAAAAATGGAAAATGTCAAAAAAAAACCATTGGCATCAATTTCTTGGGGGTTATAACTACATTTTGTTATCTTTAATAGCTTTTTCTGTTTTTTATAGTTTTTTTGGTGATTGTCTTTGCTTATCTAATTATTTTTTTTTTAAATATTTCATTAGTTAGAACCAGATTATTCTGGACTAAATCAATTAAAGTAACCATAAATGACGAAAAATATGTGGAGGGATCCCCCGGCTGATTTGACCTTTAGAATGTCATGACAAATCAGGTCTTAATTTCTATCTTTTACTATATTGTAAAAACTATATTTTGTGCTTTTAGTTAAATTAGGAGAAAATAAAACTGCAACATGGTCTACTTATTTATATTAAATGGGTTCAGTTTTGTTGCAGCAAATTATCCAAAGTTTATTTTACCCCAAATATTTTCACATTTTCCAAAACATTTCTAAATCAGATAAAATTCCAAAATTTTACCAGGGCCTGGAAATTTTCTAGGTTTTCCATGACTTTTCCAGGTTTTCCATGACTGTACGAACCCTGTATTATTATTCAGTCACTAAATTAGTTGATGATTCTTTCAGTCTGTTGCAATTAATTGTTTAACTTGTTGCAGCTCTAGTTTGAGTGTGAAATAATGATTAAAACGTTGCGAACCACTAAAACTACAACCCTAGAAACCATCTCATAATACTGAATAATGATTACATACGTATTATAAATTAAATCAAAATTGAATCTGCAACTGTGACGCCGGTTCTGACCAATTAAATAATGTAATAAATCAAAGTTACAACAATACTAAAGCGCCTTTGTTTTGGACTGATGGTTTACAATGGGGAACACTGCATTTTTCTTATTCTATAATTTGATTTTTCCCAAACATAAACTTCAACATTTATAACAAAAACGTCCATTTGAAAAGCCTCAGTGACCACAAACGAATGACCAAACTCACGGTAAATATTGTGACTAAACACGTCACGGTTCACGAGGAAACAACAGGATTTCGTCATTTGTGTGACAACTGTTCCCAAAATGTGCTTCTCTTGTGATTTTAAACGACTGAATGTAAAAGGAAGGAAGTTGTTTAGAAGCTTTGAAGCTATCTTTAAATCTCATTTTTATAGTCAGACATTCAGCTTTGTGCATAATTTTTGTATCACATTTTAACTTGAATCTTATTATAAAATTACTTGAAAATATTATAAATTTACCTGATATTACCATAATTGTTTTATTGTGTTATTTATCATTTTGTATAACATTATTACCCAATAGTTACCACAAAAGTCATGATAATATCACATATTTTTGTGATAGTTTTAGGTTAATCGTGACACAGCTGATAAATAATAAAGTAGAGTTAGGCAGAACTGAGCTTCCATAGATATAAACCCAAACATTCAACAGGAACAAACAATCAAGAGAAAGTTTGAACTAGATTTTAGGTTTTGTACAATGTTTAAAGTCACCTAATAATAAATAGCTTTTGAAGAATCATTGAAGTTTTGGATGGACTCTTGCATGTTTGAGTGATCTTGTATCGTCCTGCAGCCGATGCTCCAGTGATCAGAAAAGCCCTGTTCTCACCAACCACCTGTCCCCGCCCACTTGACTGTGTTTACAGATTCTGAGTTAAATGTGTACGGCTGCGTTCAGACCGGACAGCGCTGGAATGTCCAGCTTACATGTTAACTTAATGTAAACCTGCGTCTTGAGGCGTCCAGCAAGTGTGCGTCTAGTGCGTTGAAATTGGCTTGTTCAGATGTCTGCTGACGCTGCATCCTGCAAAGTAGATGCTCCAACCTGCGACGGACGCGTTGGGCTCTGCTGAACTTTCAAGTGTCGAACACCTGCGTCCACCAATCAGACACTTCTCTCCATTCTGCTCTCCTCTCACATCAAGAGGTAAGAAGGACTGTTTACTGAAGTCTTTTAATAACTTTTTTTAAATAAAACTTTGCTTGTTTGTATTTTTTTTTTCAATGACTTGGTCGCTTGTTGCTCTGAAAATCTGGCGACACGGCAAAACGAGCAACACTGTACTGACAATGCTATTAAAATGCTTGTTGTCGTGTTTAAACCACTGCAGTACAACGTGACACTGGAGGAGGACAGAGACCACAACTGCCTGAAGGAGGCCAAAGTTATGCGATCGGGTAAGCTACGTTTTATAAAGGCAGCAAGCCTCTATCTCTCTCTCCCTCCGTCTCTCTCTCAACGTGAAGGAGCAAAACAAAGCCTTTGCAATAAAAGCTGGAACGCAAAGAAATACGTCGGGGCGTAAAAAGTGTCCCTGTCCCCTGACGTTTTGGACGCCTTTTGGTGTGTCAACTTTGAAAATATTCTGTGTCAAAGATCTCTTCAACGCACAAAATTAGACGCTTCGACGCTGTCCGGTCTGAGCGCAGCATAAAGCTCAAAATTGTCATGTAGACACTTTCCAACAACAACAAAAGTCATTTAAAATCTGCTTGTTAGATACATTTCACTATAAAGAGGCGTGGCTTATCACTACAAACATGGTCAATGAACCAATTTATTTCTAAGCTGTTCTGGATTTTGTTTTACTGATTTTTTTTCCACTGCTGATGAAAACAAAAAAAAACAGATGTAGTGTTTCCCTTAAGAAATCAACTTCAAATATTGCTGCAGTTCATCTTTGAGACACGAAGATGCTTTTACAGAGATTAAATAGTTATAAATGACCACACGTTTCAGACGGAGGAAGAATGGAGGAAAAAAACAAAATAACTTCCCTTTTGGTTCAGTGCCTGTTCCAGCTCGGTGAGATTAGCTGCCGTTAAATCAGAAAAACGGTCGACCCACAAAATGTCCGCCACGTTTCAAGTTCAGTCAAACGCGGGACGACTCGGCGGCAGCTCTGAGGGATCGTCATCGAAGAAATAATGTCTCTCGTCCCTCAAACGTGAGCTGCTGCGTCGCGGTTCAATTCAAAACTGGGAAAAGTTTGTGTTTTTTTTATAAGAAGTCCAGCTCCAAAGCCTGATGCAAAGACACGAGATCTCCGTGAGTCGAGATGCGCCAGAACGGCATGTTGTGCTGAGGAAAAACACAAAATGTATCGTTTAATAGGCTACTATTAGAAGACAAATATCACAACATTCTCATCTTTGAAACATGTTTTTAGGGATAGACGATGTATAATTATCAGTATCAATACCAGCCCACGTTAACAAAACTTAAACGTTAACATTGGCAGTATTGACCATCTCTTCTTCACTGTGGTTCTCATTGAGATTTCTTTTTTTTTAGTTTTGTTTTGAGTTTTTTCTTGCCTAGAACGAGGAACTAAGGACAGCGGCTGCTCTGGACAATTATTCATTTGCTTGTTACTAATAATCTGCTTTGACATGCTTGTTTATAGGCAAGTTTGTAAATATATACTCCAGCCCTCGACTTCCACCACGTAACCATGACAGAGACTAGTTACAAAGTTCTTCTCCGAAATCGGCCAAAAAAAATGGCTTTGAGGGAACTGTCTTTGATATCTTCTGTAATGTAAGTGTAACAAAGCACAAACAACAGTCATGTGTTTCCCACATCGAGAATTGAGTTAGAGCTTCATCTACTGGCTGCAAAAGAAATGAGATCATAATTAAAGAAAAAATGCTGCAGAAATGTTCCAACTGAGTCTAGATGATTTATGGACTTATGCAGAAGATCCCGGTCAGGACTAGGTGGAGGAGACTTTTAAATTCTACTAATCTAGCTTGTGGGAAAAAATCCAGCACACCGTCTCACCCAACTGTTGCCTCTCGGGTATGCAGAGTTTTCCTGCAACAAATTCTACTAATCTACCTTGTTACACAAATATACTGTTAAATTGGGTTTACTTGTTTTGCAGCGAACTCCTCGTCCCGACCGTCTCCGATCACCACATACGTCACTTTCTTCCCAAACCGGGACACGATCCTCTCGAAGCAGCTCTCTTTCCCTGAACATAAACACAGGACTCAGTCTGATTCTCAGTCAGAGGAAGAAAGGAAACTGCAGTTAAATAAGCACCACTTGACTAAAATGTAAAATGTCATGTTACAGATACATGTATGTGAGTGAGAGAGTGAATGAATGGCCTGTGTCTTTGCGTCCACAGTTAAGAATCCTGACCTATCTTGGTGGCACTGTAGATGTTCTCGATGGGAAAGACTTCTCCCAGACCATAGAGCAGGACTTTGGCCAGAGCCGGGACCAGCTGTGTCGTGGTCACCAGGACGTTCAGACACTTTCCCCTGACAAAACACAAGACACGTTTAATCTACAGAAGAGAAATACAAACCTATTGTGATTGTTTTGTGATGGAAGGACAGATACATGCTGGAGCCTACACTAGGCTTAGGATCTAATGGCTTTACAACAAACCAAGGATTCGCATTAAGTTGTCAACTGTATTGATGAACAGCCAGGTAAAAGCTCCTGAGTCAATGGCTGTGTTTCCAAAGACACTGTTCAGGTTGATACTTCTCCACTTGAGGGTTCTGCGTTTAAGGCATTACATTTTTTTATCTGTTGATGTCTTTAAAACATTTGAATATTTTTTTAAGAAATGATTTTTGTCAGTTTTCCTAATTTCACTTTGCTGCAGGTTTTCATGTCAGATGATATAACACACACACAGGCTGACAAGAATGATTGACAGTAAAGTCTACCCGTTTTAAATGAACTTGGGCGGGCAAGAAGTCTCACTGGTTTAGCCTGTGATCGTGGTTCTCTCCAAACAAAACACTGGATATAGCATAGTCTGGTAGATTACAGAAATATTGTTTTGTTTTTTTTTATATAATAATAACCAGAATTTTCAGAAAGCTATGGCCTCTCATGAATGTTAGTTACTACTGCTGTAGCCTTGTTTGATTTGAATTACGTCCAAACCAGCACTGAACAAGAATTAAACATGGACTAGACCAGTACTAGCCAAGTTTGAACCAAGAGTAACCAGTATTAGTCCAAAACCAGGTCAGGTCGAAAGCAGAAATACACAAAAATTAAAAATAGGGCCAACTCAGGTCTAAGATACACCTAGAATTAACTCTGCAAATAAGAAATATATGTATAGTTGTAACATTTGGAAATCCAGATAGAGTTGTGAACCCTGAATGAGCTGTTTGAGCTATGAGCTGAGTTTGTGAGCCGTACCTTCCCTGGATAAGTTGAGTGTTGTGAGCCGTACCTTCCCTGGATGAGCTGTGTCAGTGTTGTGAGCCGTACCTTCCCTAGATGAGCTGTGTCAGTGTTGTGAGCCGTACCTTCCCTGGATGAGCTGTGTCAGTGTTGTGAGTCGTACCTTCCCTGGATGAGTTGTAGTGTTGTGAGCCGTACCTTCCCTAGATGAGCTGTGTCAGTGTTGTGAGCCGTACCTCCCTGGAGAGTGAGTGTTGGAGCCGTACCTTCCCTAGATGAGCTGTGTCAGTGTTGTGAGCCGTACCTTCCCTGGATGAGCAGCAGAGACTTGAGCGCCGTGCTGAGCCAAGCGTCCGTCACATTCTCGATCTCTGTCTGAAGTCTCACCAACAAGTCTCTTTTTATTGGACTCAACAAACCTGCAAAAGAAGCAACTGTGTTTTATAACTTAATATTATCGGAATTACTGGAGAGAAAACTCAGGAGAAACATTATCGGTCCTTTAACTACCAACACTTCCTCCCGTCTGAGTCGCAGATCTAGACTCACCTCCCACGTTGTTCTTGTAGCCGTTGTAGATCTCCTTTAGTCGTCTGTATCTAAAAGCCAGTTTCCTCATCCACTCCACGCCTCCCTGAACTCCACTGTTGGCTCCTCCTGCTCCAGAGCCAACCGAGCCGCTGAAGCCGTCCGCAGCAAAGTTATAGTTACTGCCACAGGGAAACAAATGTTGTTATTGATTCTCAAATCTCAATATTGTCAATCGAAGTATATGAATTGGACTAAACTGATCTTCTATTCTGGTTACTCAGTGTTGCTTTAGTGCCGCCCCTCTCCACTCTAACCCCGCCTGATTTTTGCAACAGACTTCTGCTCAAGCGGATGTATATTTGACTTTTCTGGATAGCTGACAAAGACGAGAAGTAATTATTTTTGCCAATTATAATTCTGTTCTCGGTCAGAATGTTCACCGTTTGCTGAGGTTGTTCCGATAACGATACAATTTTGCACATTTTTCAGGAATCGATGAGTACTCATACCAAATCTCCTATCCGATACTACGCTGTGTTGTCCTGAAAAACTAAGCCATAGATGCAGCAGCAACAGTTGCTCATAGTTACTGCTTCAACTAACCTGGAATTTACATCGAGAGCTGGAGCAGCACGTAATCTAGACAGAGTGAAATATGTGCATTTTTCAGAAGAGTCAATCTACACTAGACACGTCAGAACTGCTCCAACAGTGCTGAGCATCTACACACATTAAAAAAACTCCTCACATTATAGATCAAGTGAGGAAGAGCCTAAAACTTAACAAAAAGTTGATCAGAGGTGCCATGTTTTTCCAAGAGCGTCAACAAGCCACAGCTGCATTTGTATATTTTTCTTATTATAGATTTGAGAGCCTAAGAGTGCTTGCAATTAAAACTGTAGAATTTAAACAATCTTTGCACGCGGATGTAAACGGAAACAGTTTTGATTTCACAGACATAGTTTGTCACTGTGTGACATGTTCTGTGTTTCTCCTGCTAAAAATCTGGGAGTCACGCCATTGATGCTGAAAAATTTCAACTTTAATCAAATTTACTTCCGTCTAACTCGTCTCACACTGCTGCTGTAAACTGTCCAAACCAGATCAGACTTTATTCCATTATGAGTGATTCCTGCGTGTACGAATGCTGCTGCGCTTAAGCGTGCTTCTGCTTTGATGTAAAATGGGGGTTCTGCTCAGAGCAGCTGGAAAGGTTCTGTAGAGGCTCTTCAAATCATAAAAAATACTCACACAGACAGAAAACACAGTGTTACTTCTGGATCGGTAAAAAAGGTATCAGAACAACACTGCTTCTGATTACAGCTGCTCAAATTACACAATTTAACCCTCACATGACTAATTCAAATATAAATGAAAAATCTACTAAAAAACTAAAAATAACCCACAAAATGATTGTGGACATTCATCAGTAGAACTCACGTTAGGTCTTGTCCGTTGTCGTCTGAAGCTACATCTTCGACATGGACCTGATCACACTCCTGAAATCAATAACAATCAATCAATATAAAAGATACAAACAGAGCAGATGAAGCAGCAGAGGCTCAGATGTTTGCACCTCGAGGTCGTTGAAGAAAAGATGAGTGTCTGCGAGCTCAAAGATCAGCTCCTCCATCTGCAGACCCAGGTTCAGCACTGACGCCGGGTCCTGAGTGAACGAGACAATGACAACACAATACAGACAAGTGACTCCTTTAAACAACCTAATAACGAGAGATTCCTACAGTCCTTTTACCTTTCCAAACTTCTGAGCGTAAGAACCGGTGAGCAGCGAGTGGAAGATGATGATGGTCTCGTCCAGATCCCACAGAAAGATGCGCTGAAAAAAAAAACAGAAGAATTATAAATATATGAGCAAAGATTGTCAGGAAAAGGGCTGGTTAACCGTTTTTTATACTGGACATTTTTTAGTGGTATTGGAAACTGGAGCACCCGGAAGAACATGCAAATTCCACATAGAAAGGCCCGAAAAGTACGATCACAGGCCCTTCAAACCGTGTCACTTCTTCCAAGAACTACAGTTGTTGATGGTAATGGTAAATATGCTCTATTTATATAGCGCTTCTCCAACTTTCACGTAACTTAAGGCACTTTACAACCAAGGATCTACTTAGCCATCGAAGATAGTATCAAATCGTTGAATAGTGGTGCTTCACTTAAATTCTGGTGTTGGGTTCGATCCTCATGTGTCTCTCCATAGCTCCGTTTTTGTATTTTTTATGGGATTAGGAAAGGGTTGATTCCACTGTCATTTCACAGTCAGAGGACGAAAACAGTAGCTTATTGTCGTTTGTTTGAGGTGACTTTTATCATTCTGTCACTTTTTGTCTCACTAAAATGACCAGGAAATGAAATATGATTTTTAGACACATCTAATAAACTGAAAAAAAAACAAAAAAGCAATAATTATTATTGAAAAGATTTTTTAGAAATAAAAAATATTATTTTGGAGAAAAAAAAAAAAAAAATAAAAAAAAAAAAAAAAAAAATCGTCATCATACAAACACAATATTGGTCAAGTTCCATCAATATAAGTTACTGCTTATCTTAACTGAAGTTAGCTAAATGGTACAAAATCCACAACTGAAAAACTGAAAACGATACCTTAAAACAGTTAGCAACCTAATCTGCAAGATTTTTATACAGTTTTTTGATATTACATGATATTTTGTAGTTTGGAAGAAAATTATGGCACTTCAAATTGCAGCTTTTGCGATTTGCTAATGTGTCAAATAAAATTGTGATTTTGCTTCAATTAATACTCTTTATAGGCTTTTTCACACTATAGGAAGTACTTTCACATATAAGAAGGGCCAGAAAGAAGCTGTTGTGGAGACCTCTGTAACTACTGCTCTGGGGAAGTACTTTTCTGTTTAACCCAGAACTGTCACAGACGAAACCTTGGTCGCGTTACTATGTAAACTGTATTTTCCAGCATTAAGTTTGCGCTTCACCTCCAGGTCTGAGTCCGTGCTCTGGCTCTCGGCTTCTTGTTCTTTCCTTTGGACTTTCCCATCGAGTTCCTGCGGTTGACATCGTCCTGCTCTCTGGTTCCTGCAGGGGGCGCCGTGGGCAGAGCTGCAGCCGCTGGGAGAGACTCTGGAGGAGACGAGTCTGAGAAAAACACTCCACAGGTTAGTCCCATAAATCTAAATACTGTAGGTCTCAGTATCTGCTTCTCCTTCTCTCTGTCTCTACCACTCTCTCACTCTCATATCAGATCAGATCAGAACAGAAGGCAAGACTGTCTCTGTCCAGGCAGAGAGCCGGACTGCTCTGAGTTTTAAACCTAAATTATAAAGCCATGACGCTGACATTAGCTGGAAGTTGAAATGTCGCAAAATAATAGTAAATGCAGTTAATTGCTCAGCCCAGGTTAGCCCCTCATCATTCTGGCGTCCATCCGGAGGACCGTCCAATTTTCCTTTTTTCTTTCTTTTACACTTAGCACTTTAGTTTAGAGTCAAATCAGCCTCTGATGAATCAAACTTTGTTTCCACTCTAAAGTTACAAATAAAAAAAAAAAAATTAAAAATGTATAGAACTTTATATTGCTCCGCCTACAATTTTGTTTGGAATAATTTTAGGTCCTAAAATTATTCAAAAAGCTTCTTGTATCAAGTACACATTAGTAAAGTGATCTGCTGCTGTCTGACGCTTTCACAGTAAAACTCAGCAGGATTAGGTTGAGCTTTTATTGTGTAACAACCACAGAAAGTTGTGCTTTTAACTGCAGAGCCTTGGCATCACAACTAGTTCAACTTTACGTAGTTTTAGAAAACTATTGCATTGGACATTTTAAACAACATGAGAGGACAGACATCACATTCTGCGAACTGGACTGGGATTTTAACACAGAAAAACAAAAACATTGAGACACATCGCCTAGATAAGCTTTGAAAACGTGACTGCATCGTCCTTTTCCTCTCCGTGCTGAGGTAAACACGTCGTAACCGAGAAAGACAGAGTGAGAGAGAAAAAATGAAAGCAAGAGAGAGCAAAGCGATATCTAAACAGCGCATTAATCTTGTGATACAGTCTACAACAGCAGCACTGTACGTTTGAATGTAAATAGGCTACATTAACCTCTTTTGGCCATATCACACCCCACTTCCCCCACGGGTGCGACGCGGCTGTAAAATAAGTCACTTAAACAAGGTACCAAATAAACTGCTTTGATTCTTAGGCAATATTAAGGCCAAAGCACAAAAAAGGAGGTTCGGAGAAACCTTGCTCTCAGGTTTAATCCAGGTCCATAAACTCAACACACAAAACAAGTTACGGTAATGTGTTTCTTCTCACCTCTAGGGGGCAGTCCAGCGGCCGCAGCCTCTTCAGATTTAAACCCTGAAGAAGCGGAGTGGTCGTCGGAGGAGGAGAGAGCCGCTGGGACAAAGGTCTGAGGCAGGCTGTAGTACTGAGGAAACTGTCCCAGAGAGCTGTAGCTGCTCAGCTCCTGCAGGGGGCGACAGGTTTTATGACGTCATCGAACAACACAATGAACGCAACCTATTAACATCATCAGAGGACGTTACCTGTGGCGCTGTAGAAGACACAGTGGTGGGAGCTGTGGCCGTCGGGAGGCTGGAGTAAACACTGGAGGTGGTGAAACTGGAGCCTGGATCAATAAAACTCACATGATCAATAACATTCACACCGGGCTGCAACTAACGGTTCTTCTGGTAAACGATTATTCTGTCCATTAAGGATTAGTTGTTTGTGTCGCAAAAGTTCAGTTAATTTGACATTTGTATGAAATTTGACAAATACAATTTTCTTTAATTCGTGTATAGTACAGAGCAAAAGTTTGGACGTACTTTCTCATTTAAAGAGTCTTCTTTATTTTCATGACTAGGAACATTGTAGATTCACACTGAAGATATAAACACCATGAATAACCAAAAGGAGAGTGATGAGTCTCCACAGTCACCAGACCTGAACCAGCCAGATGGTTTGAGCTGAACCGCAGAGTGAAGCAAAAGGGTCCAACAAGTGCTAACATCTCTGGAACTCTTCAAGACTGTTGGAAGAGCATTTCAGGTGACGACCTCTTGAAGCTCATCAAGAGAATGTCAAGAGTGTGCAAAGTAGAATCAAAGCAAAAGAACCTAGAATATGACATATTTTCAGTTGTTTCACACTGGTAGCCTACCATACTTCCACATGTGTTAATTCATAGTTTGGATGTGAATCTACAATGTTCATAGTCTTGGAAATTAAAAATAAAAAGTCTTTGAACGAGAGGTTGTGTCCAAAGTTTTGGTCTGTACTGTACATTTGGTTTTGTTTGGGCAGATTTTGATTGTCGAGCAAAAAAATCTGCCAATAGAATTTTTTTTTTTGCTTAAAACATTATCAGCTGGTAAAAAAAGATGTAAGTATGATGTAATACGGCGCTACACTTTTTTTTTTTTTGCAATACAATAACTTCAAATCAATTTAATTACAAGTAATTTCACCACTACTTGCCTGGAACATCAGAAATAAATAAAAAATAAATCGTCTGGCCACCGTGTCCCTCTTTTGGATTTCTGTGGTCGTGACTGACAGATTAATTAGCCAATCAGAGACACTCCCGACGAATAAAATTAGAAAAATATCATGTGAAACTGAAAAACATGGCGGATTTCTGCAGAATCAATGAGCGAAGCAAAAAACGATTTTAATGTGAGGTGAGTGAAGTTAGATTTTGGTCTAAATGACAGACGACCAATCAGCTCCTTTGTTTCATCTGCGTCACACAAACAAACTAATCTGATTGGCTGGTACGATGTAGATTTGATCTGTGGTGACCAGACTCACTCTTCACAGTTTGCTGAAGCGTGGGTTCTGAATCTCAGGCAATTGCACTACTAGTTACTCAAAAATGTAATCTATTTACAGCAAATAAGTTACACTCAACACTGTCAATAAGAGATTTGTGCTGGGGGAAACTGATTTGAAGTTATTTTATTGCAAAAATTGGAATAACTGTGAGTAATCGATGAACTTGTTGCAGTCCTAGTCCACACACATGTTTCAGCTGTTCTCTGTGATGCGTGAGTGCAGAGCTTGCGTGTCCTTTGCGTGTTTTTTTTTTTGCGTTTGCAGACGGCGTGCTTGCCTTGGCTGGGGTAGGAGTAGTGAAGCGGCCCGGACTGAGGCGGGCTGTATGCTGCGGCGCTGAAGCTGAGGAACCCGGGCTGACCTGCAGAGGGCGCCTCCGAGGGCACCGACTCTGACTTAACGCCCGGCCACAGAGCTCCTGAAGAAGAACAAGTGAGAAGAGGAAAGAGGCGAGAAACAAGCTCAGCGACAGGCAGGAAACGGTGTCCCCAAAAAGAACCGCAGCACAATGATAGGACCTGGGTTTTTAAGAAGCTGCTGGGTCAGACGCCAGATACAACAAATATTAAGACAGATAATACGTTTAAATAATTTTATTCTTAAATATGTAGGACAAGATGTTGGGCGTCTAGATGTTGCAAGATCAAACTGTCTAATGCAGGGGTGTTCAAACTTTTTTCCCAGTGGGCCGCATTTTAAAACTTATATGAAGCAGAGGGCCATGGCAATAACGTGAATCATTCAATATTTTCCCTTTGACCTAATTTTAATGAACTACCACACTTTTAATGAGGCATTAAACATTCATTTTATGTTTATATAACATCAAATTGCTTGTTAATTTGACTATGACAGAAGAATTGATAACACGTCACACTAAAAACTATACTTTTTGTAATTTGGGCCAATATGGCAGAAAGTCTGAGGGCCAAACTAAATTGGTTAAAGAGCCGCAGTTTGGACATGCCTGGTCTAATCTCTTTCTCCTTCTTTGTATAATTTACGTGGCGATAGGGAGGTTACAACCCCCCTAAAATTTACACAGGCGATACACTAATGTGTCACTACGTCCGCAGGCTGTGTCAGATTAGAGACACATCATTTCACAAACTTTTACACTGCACAAACTGTGGCTGCGCTGATCACATGAGGAATACAGTGCAAGATTACTCAAAATGTAGAATCACTCAAACTACAACTTTGAGTAAACTATTATGAGAAACACTGCTATAACACGGTAAAAACTCAAAAAATTAGCTTTTACATAATCAGTGCCCATAAAAAAAATACACTAAAACGTCTACTATTAATAATTATAAGCTATTTATTCTTATTAATAATGAAACTGAGTTGGCTAGTAGTTATTTAGTCGTACATTGTCCTTGATAAACAAAACCTAAACCTCACAAATGTTTAATCTCTGCCCCGCTTTATTTAAACATTTAAGCGCAATTTGATGTTTTTTTCCAAAGCTGTTTGACCCAAATAAAAACCCAAACTATCATTTTAACAGGATACAATGTTATGAGCAGAAGTGAGGCTGCAGCTGAGTGAGAGTTAGTCTAAAAAAGGGAAAATACAAACGTATGAAAGCACTGACCGAAGGGAGGAAGTCCGTACGTCTGTCCACACAAGGCTCCGGTCTGAGAGAACGACGAGTACAGACCGGACTGAGCCAAAGCCGGGAACGAGACCGGACCGAACGACGTCACTGAAGGACTGAGGGGGAGAGAGAGAGAGAGAGAGAGAGAGAGAGGCAGGGAGAGGAGAGAAAGAGAGAGGAGCAGGGAAAGAGAAGGAGAGGCAGAGAGAGGGAGGGAGGAAGAGAGAGGAGAGAGAAAGAGAAAGAGGAGAGGCAGGGAGAAAGAGGGGGAGGAGAGAGAGAGAGGGAGGAAAAGTGAGAGAGGAGCAGGGAGAGAGAGAGACAGAGAAGAAAGGCAGGAGGAGAGGGAGAGAGAAAGAAAGAGAGGAGAGGCAAGGAGAAAGAGAGAGGGGAAGAGGAGAGAGAAAGAGGAGAGAGAGAGAAGAGAAGAGAGGCAGGAGGAGAGGAGAGAGAAAAAAGGATGGAGGGAAGGAAGAGAGAAAGAGGAGAGGCAAGGAGAGAGAAAGGGAGAGAGAGAGGGAGGGGAGATACAGAAGAGGAGCAGGGAGAGAAAGGAAAGAGAGAAGGGGAGAAGAAGAAAATGTGAAATTCCACTGAAATAACAAATATTGGCCTACAGTAGTTTCTTGTACAAAAACAAAAGCAGACCTTTTTAACCAGGACAGTGAAGGTCACGTCCTGGGACAGTGGTTCTCAATGGTTTTTAGTCGTGTCCCCAAAATAAAAAGTGCAATTACGACCCCCAAAACCTAATACTGTATATTCTTCCAGCATATTTTGTCAATTTTTCTTTTTCGGTCAAGTATGACAAATAGACAAAATTTTAATTTCACTTCATTCAGATCGAAAAAGTTTAGGCAGAAGTAAAACATACTTATAAAGCCCACCTTTCCACTATAATGATAATGTAGTTTTAGTCTTATCACTGTTTTATTTTGAAGACAAAACCAAAAAGTAATCACTGTCTGTATTTTCTGTTAAAACCTGTTTAGATTTACAGTCGATGCTCAATTTTTCCCATTTTATCAGGGAAACACCAGAACTTATTTTGTGACTTCCATAGGAGGACAAAACTTAAATTTATTCTCCAATCATTGTGTAAATATCTATGAGTAAAATAAGTTTAAGTGCAACTATAGATTAGATCAGAGCTGAGCTCTGCTGCCCCCTGCTGTTCTTATTGTTTAATCTGTTGCAGCACAAACTGTTTTGTTTGTAAAAACATTTAAATAATATTTATAATATACATAGAAATGCAACTACGGATTATTTTGGCAACTGATTATTCTGTTGATTAATTCTGTCATTTAAACATTTTTTTTTTTTTTTTTTTAATCTTTGGAACACCCATAAATATGAGATATTTTATTATAATTCTGTACTTGGTTACGGATGTTCATCATGTCTTATTAAAAAAAACAAATAAATAAAAGTATTTTTCATGTACATGTACAGTATTTGTATTACCAAGGCAATAAACTGTGTCAGTATTCTTTGTGGTTCAGGTAAAGACTCACTTGTTCCCTTGATAAACCTGTTGTGTAAATTCACTGGCTCCTGTTGAATCTGTCACAGAGAAATCCACAGTTAATGTTTTAAATTTGCGTCAATGATCTTTTTGTTTAGTATATTTCTGTACCTGAGTGTCCGTAAGAGATGGAGTCAGAGCAGGTCTGAGGTCCTTCATTCTCCGTCTGCTCCTGGTCTCCTGAAAATACAACACAAGACAAGAAAATGTTGATCCAAAGAAACACTACTAGTGACGTTTGTGGACATCAAAACTATCCACCGAAGCATGTGTAATAAGTATTGTGTCCATTGTGTCTTTCGCAGGACTCTGTTGTTATAGATGGAGGTGAGTGGCGCCTGTGGCCGTCCTGTGGTTTTACTGCTGAGATTTTTGTCGTTTCTCTCCTTTGTCTGTCGTCACTGTGATTATTTGTCGAGATTCATCATCGTGAGGTTCACAAGCTGCATGTGCACGTAAAATAAAGAAGAAACTTTGCCTCATCATCAACGCTTTGTGCTCATAGTCAAATTGCAGGATTCTTTTTTACGATCATTACAACGTCATCTCCAACGCACCTGCTCCTTAAACGACGTGAGAACCACTGACTTTACTATAGAACATGGCCAACACAATTAGTTAGTTAACTTTTTCATTTCACGCCCACAATGCATCAGTGTTACAACTCCTCTGCTCTCCTGTGACGTTTATAAACCTGGTTTAATCCACTCGCGTTTCATTGTTCATTTTTATAAGACGAACGAAAGAAAACACTCGATCACATGACGCACGTGCTGTTCTCCGCTCCCAGAGTCTGTTGTCTCTGTTCTTTCTGCGACGATGATGCGACAGAGACAAATAATTGTTGAAATGTCCTTATGTCTGTGGACGCAAAAGATCCTAAACTCCTTTAGTGTGCAGCCAGTTTCTTTTGTATTGGCTGGCTGTGTGTGGTTTCTGTGTGTTGTCAGTCACCTGTGTCTAAAGCGTTGGACAAGATGAATACGATGCCTCTTGTTCTGAAGAATCCAACACATCGCCTGGACTTCTGTCTTCAACTCTGCACCAGAAAAAGCATTTAAGTTTAGATAGATGAAAGACTAAAAAAATAAAATGTCTGCTGATGTAAGGGTCTTTTCACACCAACACAACTCCCAGTCGCTGTCGGTAGGAGGAGCGACGCACCGTCTGTTCTGGTCTCTTTGGGGCGCATCGATGTAAACAAGCATTCACACAAACACGATCCAACAGCCAACAGTCGGTGAACAAATGCCGAGTGAGCATGCACGTGATCAACGTTTGACGAAAAAGACAAAACATAAGTTGCGCGCGAGTCTGTGGTGAACAGATTTCTATCTTACCTCACAGATTAGGCTCAACTTCTATTTCCCGCTAAGTCAGCCTTCGCACTACAGAAGGTTCTTCTCCATCTTTGTTTTCCTCGGACCACAGTAGCCGTTCTTCTCCATATTTACGTCCCGTTTGACCCCAGTAAATAACAACAATCCATGCTTGACTAAAAACTGTTTTCCCTAAGCGTCATTTTCGGTTTTCCACACTATTTTCTTGCTCACTGATTCGCTGGCCACGGGCCAATCAAACAGCCGCGTATACGGCAACTAGCGACCGCTGGCGATGCCGACTCTACAAACAAGTCTTCAAAACCTCGCCGCGCTCCTCTGACCCCCTCGACAGCGCCATTCACACCAAACACACGTGAGCCGCCTGTCAGCAGAAGTTATCAGACCGATTCAGACCGCGACCCTGACTCGGTGTGAAAGAGTCTAAAAGTCACAAGTTCATGGTCCGTTAAATGTGTTGCAGTTTGACACACCTTGGTTCGTCTTCTTCTTCTGCTGCTGCTGTGTCCAGCTCGAGCTTGGCCTTCTTGGTCTAAACACAAAACATTTACACAGATCAGAGCAGCACAATGATGTTGACCTATTTACACAAAAATATCAATCACAACAGTGAGAGCTGACACAAACGTTTTACTGAGAAAGTCACGTAAGTAGAATATTTCACTGAATCCAAGACATTTGTCAAAACTTGTTATAAGAGAACTGCCACAACCCTTTTGCACATAATTTAGCTTGAAATCAGAAGCAATGTCTTGTAAATTTAACTAAAGTAAACTGTTTCTGACCGGCTGCTCCTGAGTGTCGTCCATCTTCGGCTCCTTTCACTCGTCGCTCTCTCCTCGACTTCTCCTCCAACCCTGCAAACAAAACAACAAAATGTCAGAAACAAACAAACAAACATGGGATGAAATTTACACGATGAGTGATAAGCGTGACAAAAAAACGCAGTGTGATGGTTTAACTGGGTAGGGCTGTAGTCGACCAAAGAAATTCTTGGTCGAATAAATAAAATGTTAATATTTATCTAAGTTTTCGATACTACTACATTTGCTGATCAAAATCAATCAAATGTGTCTGTCGTTTTCTGGGTTTTTCAAGTCAAACCTGCGTTCATGTAAAAAGACAATATTTTATAGACAATAACTCCTGCACTGGGGCCCATCAGCAAAGTTTGTACCCAGGACCCAGACTTTGGTGCTACGCCCCTGTGTGCATGTACTACATCTCTCACATGAATGGGCGGCAGGAGTTGTAGGTTAACAGGATGGATATCTTCCTACCAGTTAGTTCATTTTATCACAGAAGCTCTGGCAGGGAAGTATGATGTTGCAGCTGCTGATCTTACATTCATTCTCCTCAGTGTCTATATTCTGTACTCATGAGATGTGATACAAAGAGCTATCTGTGCAGAAGAGGCAAAAGAAGAGCCTACACAACCGCTATTAAAGAACTAACAGACCTTCTGCTACTGTGCAGGTTTGGTGATCCTGAGGAAAAACCTGATGTGAGAGAACAAGTCTTATCATAAGTGAGGAAATACTTGGTGTCACTCTATGACAGAAGTGATTTTGGTGGCACACTGGATGCACTGTGAGCCCAACTGTTTGCTGACAGACACTAAACCCCTGAACTCAGCCAATACTGCCACTGCAAGAAAAGCATGAGAAAGCTCCTGTGCAAAAGTCGATGTGAAGTGTGACATTGTCTGTGACCGAGAACCCAACAGATGCTCAAGGACTGAACTGCACTTGAAGACATAGCCATGAAGGTAGATCAAGTATGTAATATTATTATTTATTTAGTTTATTTGGTAAAAAACCTTGTTGCTGGATCCTCAGGTGGTGAGAAGTATCTGCCATGTAACAACCTAATCATCCCACTTCACAAGCACATTCATACTCTAAACACCGTTTCTGTTAATAGTTCTAAATTTATATAATATTTATCTAATAAAGTGAATTGTTTGTATTTTATTTCTTGTGTGATATATTTCCTTTGAAAAAACAGAGTTATGTTCAAATTCAAAAGACTTGTAGGCTCTGATGTCAGTCTTTGTACTGTGAGAGTTTCCCATAGGATTCCATTGGGATTCTGAACCTGCTGATGGACAACAGTCAAATCATCACAGTTCCTTTAATTTTGGCTGGATTTTCATATTTTTTTCAGTGGATTGAGTTTACTGTTTGCTGAAAAGAATGATATATTGCTTAATGTAAAAAATTGAAGAAAAAGTTTATTGCCAACAAAGTAAAGATGAAAATATGAGAAAAAGCAGAAAAACAAATTTTTTGGCATTTAATTCACAAAAGAATATATAGAAATGTTTCATAAGATTTATTTTTTCACTGAATTTTATTACTACATGTGTTTTGTGCACGAGGAATGTATTTATTGGCGGCTAACCCAATCCAGTACATTTTTTATCCAAAAATGAAGGATTTATGCATTAAAGCCATATTTTTTTTTCGCGATATTTCCGCCCGAGCAGACCCTCTAATTATTGACCCTTAAGGTGAAGGCTAACAAAAAAATGACAAATAAAAAGTACGTCAGGCCGTGTCAGGTTCTTCCCTTTTTAAATCCAGCTCAGAAAATAACACTCTGACTCTCCTTTCCTTTTTCTCAACAGCTGAAAATGTACTTTTGCTATACATTTTTTTATTTCGTCTTATTACAGTCTTGAACAAATGTTTTAGCGAGTTAATTGGGCGATATTGACAAAAATGAATATCTCGATCATTTTTAATCACGATATTTGGTGATTTAATGTGTTTTAATTAGTTACACTGGAAAAACGACAACCTTAAATCTTCTAATCGGTTTAAAATTGATTGAATGACGTCATGTTTAAAGTGATTTGAGCAGGTTTGACAATAAAGTAGAAGTACATTTAGTTATTACCTCAAGAAAACAAGATGCAAAAAATGAGGAGTAGCTGATTTTCACACTGCAAACACAATTTAGGTTTTAAATCTGACAACTTCCTCATAAATCCTTCGACACATGATTAATATCCACATGTATTCATTTTGGTTGCATTTATGGCTTATAAACATCTTTTTACAAACAACAAAGTGAAACTGTAGTGACCGCCCCGAGCTCAGCCAATCAGAGCGCAGCATTCAGCTCCGGATTAGAACTAAAAATCTTTATTATTCAGTTCAGACAGTACTCAGAGGTCTCATTTTTTCACAAAGTGCTGTTTTTACGACATACTTTTTACTGGAAAGCACAAAGTTTACTCATTTGCAACTAAAAGACTTATCTACCCCACCTTTAATGCACAAATTCTGATACAGTACATACAGTATTTAAACTTGCCTTGTCTTAAAGAGTATAGCTCTTTTGCAGCATGTTTTTACTGCACGATATAGTCAAAATTCAATTTGTGCATATCTTCAAAACAACATTCACAATTTTATCTAAAACTCGATATACTGCCCAGCTCTACAACCAACCCATGTGACAACCAACCCCACTCTCCCCGACATTTAACTGAGTAACTTCAATGCTAAAGCTTGAGTAGTTCAAATACTTAAAACAAAATAATGTCCCGCACCTTTGCACCAGTCAGACACTTTCACTGCTTCTCCAATCTTCTTCCTGCTTCTCGAACCATCACCGACTACAACGCAGAAAACTACCTTCCCCTCCGCGTTCCCTCTCTTTTATAGAATCCCCCGTCCCCGTCTCCGTCCCTGTCCTCCCTGAAAAAGCCCCAGACCGGCCCCGGTATCGCGCATTGGCATCGGAAAACCCGCTAATCCCCGGCACATGCGGCTCACGTGGGGCTCCTGACGCTTGTGTCCGGCCCCCGATAAGCCCCGAACGTGCAGACTTACATGCAGATAACCTACATTCGGCCAAAACAGCAGCATTAGCGATATCAATAGGCGGGATAAGATCGAACACGGTTTCGAGGAGCACGTTCTGGAGCGGGACAAAAGGAGGGAAAGTAGGTCGCCAGGACGAGACAGAAGCATGGCGTGAGAGGAGCAGGGTGTTTGGAATTTCAGTTTAGTAAATCAAATAACCAGTCCTTTTTTTTGTTCTTCGTTTTAAAACAGCAAATTAAATACTGAAATACATTGCATAATTGTTATTTCAGGGTAAAACTGTGAAAAGACAATGTTTATTTTTCTTTATCTACTCGGAAATCAAATGCACAAAAACAAACGCAGCAAGAAACCAAAAAGACATTCTTGGTCGACTAAAAACATGTCCTTTCGACCGATTAATCGACTAAAAAGGGGCGTGGCAAAGGCTCTAAAGAAGCTAAAAGTATAGAAATAAAAAAAAATATTGCAAATCAAATGCAGATAACATTAACGAGACAAAAGTTTGAACAAAATCTAGATAAAAAATGTTTGATCATAATTGTATTTTGTGTTGAAAATAGGGCTGGGCGATATGGCAAAAAATTAACTCTTTCCCTGCCAATGACGATAATGGTCGTCATAATGGTTGTTTTTTATATGCGGCGATAGAGGGTTCTCTGATGCACGTTTTCAATTCACCAGCACTGAAATACAATGATGCAGTTTCATATATCACCACCGGAGTGCAGTATCGCATTAGCACAAGAGCGCAGAGGAAGTCCCCGGAACCGGAAAACACGTCTTCTGTTTACATTACGCAGCGCAGTCGGCTGTGTTTACGTGATCATCCGCCTCTAAAGGATCGGCTTTCTTTTCAAACGGATTACAGGCAACACATCTTGGACTAAAAACACAGTTGAGTAAGTTTAGAGCAGATATTTGATCTTTAAAATGAAGAAAATACGACTACAGGACTAGGACTCTGAGGAGAACGACACATGCAGCGAGTCTGGAGGAGAAAAACTAAACTTCCTCTTCTGTGAGCGATCCAAAGTGTCAGAGTAAAAACTACTGTATTTCTCATGTTTGAAGGGTTAAATATAATCTTTCCCATGAAAGCGTCTGAATCTATAGAATCTGTATCAGAAAGTAGAAAAAGTCTGTGATGCATCCTCGTCTGTAACACAGCTTTTGTTGGTTTAAAGATGAAAAAGACACTCGTCCTCATTGTTTTAATCACGTGAAGCTTGTATTTTTATCCTAAAGACATTATTTCATTGTACTGGCTCATATTCTTTCACTAAAAAGTAGAACAGACAAAAATAACACTGACATGAAGTTTGATTTAGAAAAAGGCGTTATCTCAGAAGTTTCTCGTCAAACGCTGAAATCTAATGAAAACAACGAATTTCAAATGCCTATAAAAAGAGAACGGAATAATGTAGAATAACATTTTTTTTTTAAATGAAAGTAGACACTTGTAGGTCTCATTTGATGTACAACATGTCATGATTACAGTTGCACAAGGTTTTTTGTGGAGCTGTGAATATTGCTTAAAATTAGAGAAAAGGCCTGACAGGGAAGGAGGTCAAAGTCAGAATAGGGCTGGCAGTGAAAGAGTTAACATCACGATTTTCTTTCTTTCTTACGATTTTATCACGGTTTTTTGCAGACCGTTTATTTTCCTATTGTCTTTGAAGAAACACAATTCACTAACAGCTAAATCCAGCTGTCAAAATCCCACCAGTGTTGCCAGATTTTTAAGAGAAACAAGCAAACTCAGCCCTTCAACCAAAAAGTTAATACAAGAATCGAACAATTAGAACATTCTGTGTTGCTGCAAAACAACTTTATGGGTTTTTCTTACATTATTGGCAACTTTTAGAATTGAAAACGTGCTAAAAATCCAGATTTCTGTCCTAATAAATTAATATTTTTATATAAATCAACCCTGAAAAATGGATTTGGCAACTCTGAGGCGAAGAATAATAAGTTGAAAAAAATAACCTATATTTGAACAGACAGATGCATCAAATAGAAAAAAAAGGAAATTATGATGTGACGATTTCACCAAAAAGTATATTATCTATGTGAGCTCACGATTAAATTTTTATCACAATATTGCCCAGGCCTAGTTGAAAATGTCAGTCCATTGAATAAAAATCTGACTTTCTTGGAAGGGCTTCTAATTGTTCTCATTGTGGTTTTGAGAATCAAGTTTATTCCTTCAGTATTTTGTGACAACTCTGTAAGAAACTTTGCTCAAAAAGACTCATAATATTATGTAGTTTATGCAGAAAATGAAGAGGAAACAGTGTGTTTGTATAAAAAAGGCAGATCAGATCAGTGATTCTCTATTTAATGCCTTTGTCTGGTCAAAAACAGACTATTTTCCCATCTACCTCTCATGTTAGTCAGCCTCAGAGTTGTCCAAGTCTGTTTCTTTTTTCTTCTTTTTTCAGCCCTAAATTTTTCCATGTCTTAAGAAGTCGTTTTCGTGTTAAAAATACAATTAAAATATGCCAAAATTATCAACTCCTGTTTTGCAGCGACACGTTTTAATTAATTGATTATTTCTGAAAAGCTGTGGTAGATGGTTTTCTTTTGTCTTGTTGGTCGCTTGTTTCTCTCTAAATATCTGGTCAGCCTTTGACAGCTGGATTTAGACAATAAATCGTTTAAATGTCTTGATAGTTGGACACAGAGTGTCACAGATGTGGAAGTGCACAAAGTTAAAATAATCTTGATTTATGTCTGTCCTTGTACGTCAACTCAGAGCCAACTCTGGCTAACTACATTAGTGCAACATAAGCCTTGATTGACCAAATAAGCCAGGTTTAGGCTTTATCTTGCTTCATGGAATACTCGCAGCAGCGTGAATGTTGTAAATGCTCTACGAGTCTATGTGAAACTGCTCCAGTTCACATTTAGTATTTGTCAGTTCGAGTGGCGCTCCAGCGCTTTTTTCAATGAGGTGTGGGAAATGTCACTTCGAATGCACCATTACACTTGTCCAGCTAAGCCCCGCCCACCTGAACCACTGCACTGTTTACAAACTTGAGACTATGGAAGGGTATTGCCTTTTAAAATAAATGTATATTTCAAAACTCTTGATAAAACATGTGGCCTGATACATCTGTAAACATTGTGCCATGATAAAGTCTTTTTAGCCCAGCAGATCAGATGTTAGGCTGATGTACAGATTGAAGATAAGAGGATAAACAATGTATTTATTGCATGGACAACTGCTTTATCTTCAGTGAATACAAACGTATAGAATAAAGTAGTGGTTGCAGCTCATTGCAGTGCTCAGCCTCATAAGCAGTATATTTTGATTCACCCCAGAAGTTAAAGTCTTAAATCTCTGCCAATCACAAAGTCTAATAAATCACAATTCCTCTCTGTCAAAAGCTTCATGACATCAAACTGCTCGAATAAAAAAACAACATTAATCTGACATAAACAACATACATAATAACATTAGATATACATTTTCTGGAATAAATTGATTGAAATTACTGAATTAACCTAAAAATGCAACAATTAAAATATATATTTGTCAAAACTAGACTCTGTTGAAATCCCCAGTGAGATATTTAGATAGTAGGACAAACAGTTTGCATTTAACAGCCGTGTTTTGCCTCTTCCGCCTGCCATTGGTCAAGCTTCAGAAGAACACAGTGAACCGAAGAGAACGTCCACCCACTGTGCATCTGTCAACAGCTTTAGCCCGGCTAGCTTTCGTGGTAAATGTCACTATTTTACAACAAAACAACACCTTTTAACGTTTACAAATCACCAAACAAAACATCAGCACGCGGGCCTAATCAGCAAAACTCACAATTCATCTTAGAAATCAATAATAATCTCCCAAAAAACTAAATAATTACCTAGCATTAGCATTTTAGCATCAATATTGTTTACTAAACTCCGTCTCAAAACTCTACTTTAAACCAATCAAGAGTATAATTATTAGGTGGAATGATTAGGTGCACGTTAGAAAAGAGCATATGTGGTATTTGGGGATTGTGCTGTGTTAAATTAGAAGAGGCTTAAAAGTTTTATTCGGCACAAAAAGAAAGAAAGTAGACGGGCCCCGCCGCCATAATAATAAACAGCGGGTGCACAGATGCTAGCAGCGTGCTCATGCTAAGCTACGGCCGTGCGCCCAAACTCTCCCGAAAACGAGCCCGTAGAGGCGGATAAAAGTCTCACCATTTAAGTAGAAAGCGGGATCCGAGTTCAATTAAACGTCCACGGGTTCACTTCACGTTGTAAAAGCGTTGTATGTTGCGTAGCGGCTGTGTTTTGCAGGAAGCTAGCGGTGTTGACTCCTGCGCATGCGTAGTGGCGCTACCAGAGATCATTTCGGGAGAGATTTCCAGTTGCGTGAATGAAATATCAAAATTACTTACACAAGAAGTTATTGTTTTAAATCTTTATGTCATTATTAAGTAGAAAAGCACTTTATGGTTTATAATCCTCTACTTTAAGAAAAAAATCGAAATGTTTAATAGCATTTATTTAGTGTAAAACGTCTGTCCAGAGATTATTTTGAGATACATTTTAACTGTTAACGTTTTTTCAAGCTCTAATCAACGGTTTACGCGTTAGTTTTGTATTGAAACAAACACGAATTTTGTATTATTGTGATTATTGCTAAACAGTAGATATCGTTTATGTTTTTTCAGACGGTGCAAAGCTCGGAATCTCCTCTCGTGTCAAACGCTCCTCTGCGGGTGACGAGAAGCGACAGGTGTCCGTGCGTCACTGTGCGTCAGTCGCAGGTACAACGCTCGTAAAAAAACATTTGTCTTTAGAACAGATGCGCCACATTCCTCAGAATTGGTCACGGCAACGTTTATGGCATTAATGTTTATATAGTTTTGTTTTTTAAATATTTTGAGGCACATACATCAAAATCACAATCTATAGTCTATTGAATTAGCCTAATTAGAAAACAGCTTTTATTCTCAATCTAAAAATAAATAAATAAATAAATAAATACGTTTGCTCCATATCTTAAAAGTGTAGGCTGACTTTTGGCTTTACAATGACGGCATCTGGTGGTGAAAGAGTATATTACAATAAACATTTTACTCTCTAATAAACATTATAGTTATGCCTATTAATTAACATTCAACATTGCAAGCAATTATTGTGGGACAACTAATGTGAGTCAAGACTGAGCTGTTTCATGCAAACTTACAATAAATCATTGTACAAAATAACTTTCCCACTTTTTAAGATAAGATATCCTTGATTTGTCCAACAATGAGGAGATTACAGTGTTGCAATGCACACTTCAAGAACAGGAAAATAGAAACACACAGTCAAACAAGATAATAATTTACCGGAACATGTACTTAATTTGCGTGATAGATAGGCTTCTGAAAACAAAAACTCCTGATTGTAAAGAAAATCTTATGACAAAGCCAAATAAAAACTGTGGCTCATCCTGAAGTTTTGTTATAATAGTCCTGTTATATAAAGTATTGGGTTAATGCAGGTGTCCCAAACCCAAAACCGGGCCAAATGCTACTGGGCCCCAGAGGATCTTTAAAGGTGTATTTTATTTTATAATTATCATCATCATCATCATCATCATGTTCCATCCTGTTCAGGGTTGGATGCCACAGTTCTCCAGTCGTCTCTATTCACAGCTCTTCTGATCGCGGCTTCATAATTCAGTCCTGTTCATTGTCTGATGTATCTGTCCACATTAATCGTGCTCTTCCTCTGCTCCTCTTTGCTGCTATTCTTCCTTCTAAAAGGATTCTTTGCAAGCCATTGTAACTACTAATGTGGCCAAAAAAAGCTCAGTTTTCTTTCTGAATATTCTTGAGAAGATCTTCAGATTCAATTCGTCTTCTGACTTCCTTGTTGGTAACTTTGTCCATCCATGTGATCTTAAGCATCTTCATACAGTATTTGTGCTTTAAAATGAAAATATACCACCACTTAAGTCAATAAACAGCAAATTTTTAGCAATAAGAGAGCTAAAACATAATATAATAATCACACATAAATCAGTTGTATGCATTTAATATTATTATTGTTATTGACACAATCCAATTTCAACCAGTCTCTGGAAAAGAAAATTGTGACTGTACCGGTCCTTACAAGTAAAAAGATTAGGGACTGCTGGGAATTTTGTATATTTATTTGTCAGATTTCGTCCAGCTTTACAACATGGCTGCTTGGTAATTTCCTTGTGTGATGTCATCTTATAATAGAGGTTCTGCAGGTGACATGACTCATTCTAAATGTTCACGCTGAGAGAGTTAATGGAGAGAAAGGACATTTTCTCTTGTAAGAGTTCAATAAACAGCTAAAACAGGAAAAATAAACTACAGTTTGATAACAAAGTCAACCCACAAGTCTACTGAGCACTGGGTTTGTAACTGACATGTAATAAGAGAAAATCAAGTCAACAGTTGTAGCAAAGCAGATAAATAACAAGACTTTAGCTTCTCACATTTATCAGACATTGAACTCACACACATTTGAACTTATGACCTTTTTCTTCTTAAAAATATGTTTTTAAGTTCGTTGTTGCAGTGAAAATGTCTTAAATCATTAACTGTTGTTAGCAAACAAGCTGTTGTCACGACAACAAAGAAATACATTGAATGAGTGGCATTTCTTCAATGTATTTCTTTGTTGTCGTGGCAACGGCTTGTCAGCAACAACAGTTGATGATTTAAGACATTTTAACTGCAACAAACGGACTCAAAAATATCTTTTATAAGTGTGTGTGATTTCAATGTTTGATAAATGTGAGAAGTCTTGTTGTTTATCTGCTTTGCTACAACTGTTGACTTGATTTTCTCTTTTTACATGTCAGTTACAAACCCAGTGCTCAGTAGACTTGTGGTGGGTTGAATTTGTTATCAAACTGTAGTTTATTTTTCCTGTTTTAGCTGTTACTCTTACAAGAGAAAATGTCCTTTCTCTCCATCAACTCTTACTCAGCAGGAACATTTAGGATGCTGTGATGTCACCTGCATAACCTCTATAAGGAAGTACAACTTTAATCCTAAAATGGGTAAAATGTTCAATAAAACAAGCTGTGTCTAAACTTTGTCGTCACAGGCACTTAAAATTACATCACAACTAACGTCATAATTTTACTTAAACATGTCTACACAATCTTATAAAAGACCACATGAATCTGAAATCCATGTTTGCACGTTTTATTTCGTCATTCCCGACACAGACGCCACAGACATCTCCGAAGATCGTCGTCACGTCAACTCATTTACAAGGAAAACAATAATAAATAAAACAGAAAAATAACAAAAAAAAACTCTCCCAAAATAAACATGGAAGCTTCTTAAAACTGTGCGTATTTCAACATCAGCAGGCGTCAGAATTCATAAACTACAAGAGCACAAACATTCGGTCACGTTTACCATTTCATTATTTAACTCTGTGTATGGTTTTATTGCACGCTCTCGCAGCAGACGACACGGGGAGGAGTTTATCACTTCTTAGACACGACGTTGTAAAAGGGAAATGTTATTGATTAGTTTGGAGAAGCTGATAAGATATTGATTAACTTTTCCACTCCAAACAACACTTATATTAAAATGTCAGGACCAAATCAAAAATGTTTCTTTAAAGGGGCACTGTGTAAGAAAAACAAACAAAGTAATCCAAGTAATGTCCACTTTTGAACACCAGGGGGAGCATTTCCAGTGCATTTTGCCTATTTACCCTGCTGACATCTAGCGTCAATGATCCACATTCCGGCCCGTAATAAAACATTTCAAATACGTATAAATGTATCACAATTGATGTGATTGGTTACCAGTGCTCTCTTAAAGGAACCGTATGTAAGATTTTGAAGTCAGATTTCATAAACATGACCTATATGTGTCCAAAGATACAAGGTCAACATGTCCAAATATACTATTATTTTACTGAAGTCAATGTAATTCTGAGTTATTCTAATTAAAAAGCAACGGACATGATGTCCCTTTGTTGATGTTTACATTTATTATCCAATCAGAAAGCAGAATAAGCCTCACATGACTCTCTCATTTGGGTTGCCAGTTTGGTTTCTTAGAAGCTGAAGTTAATTTTGAATCAGTAATAAGTAGCTTCCTATCTTCAATGTATGAGCCATTTCACAATCTGGCAACCCAAGTTCATTTGTGATTGTTATATCTTTCTAAAACCACTAGTTGTACATCTTACATACGGTTCCTTTAAGTATTCATGTTGTAAAGAATAAATATGATTTGTGGACTATAAGTGATAATTAAAATTCCTCTCAATCTTACACAGTACAGCCCCTTTAAACTTGGTTGTATTTGCAATTTTTCTTTCTTTTGAGCTAATTACATTATTTTAAGCTACAAATTAAAAAAAAAATCTAAACATAAGATACAGTTTAATCTTGGATAAAATTGAAATGTGATTACATTTAGTTTTTCTGGAGAAATCTATTGATCCAACCCAAATTCATGAATTAAATTTTAATTTTCGTGTCATTTTAAACAATTTTCACATTTTGTAGCTACACTAAAAAGTGTATTGCACCATAAAGCAGATATTAAATAAACTATATGTTTTACTATTTACATTACAATTTAAATTTAGACGCAAAATTGAACATTTTATACAATTTGGTTTGTAATCTGATGGTTAAATAGAAAATTTCAAGGCCAAATCAATAATTTAGCTTCAAATTCTGCAATTTAATTAAAAAAAAAAAACTATGTAGCAGCTTGTAACCATTAAATAAACTAAACATTTAACATTTTAATTCCACACAACACAATTTGAACTTGGGTTAAATGTTTAGTGGTCACACCAAAAATTTCAAGTTTAAATCAATTATTTTGTTTTGAATTTGCCATTTCGTCCCATTTTTAGCTAATTTTACTCTTCTTTAGCGTCTTTTAACCGCACAATAAAGTGAAGTTACATCTTAAAACAGATATTAATTAAAATATAGACACATTTTGAACTTGGATAAAATGTAAAAATGGGTTTAAATCTTGTGGTCGGACAGTTATTCTGCTTTAAAACCGACTTCTTGTCCATTTCGTAAATACAGAAAGTTGCAGATTGCACTTAACAACATTATTATAATATCTTTTCAAAGGAATGGTTTAGATATGTACAAGCTCGGAACAGGCACAACATATTCACAAAATCTCTCTACACCATGAAATACAAAAATAATCTTCGACAGTAAAACGACGCATACAGCTTGTGCTATTATTGTTATTATTATTGCTGGTTTTCTCAAGTCTTCATAAAGTCGTGTGACTAAAGAAATGAAGTAAACTTGTTTTCTACACAGTACCATGTTGTTGTTTTTTTTAAAGTTTGATCGGTTTGTGAGGAAAAAGAGCGGGAAAAGCGGAGCTGCGTTGGTCCAAGTTTGACAAAGAAACAAATATAAATGAGCAAAGACACAAGTATCTTATATAATTACCCAGAATGTACAGTTTTTGGGTTTATTTTGATTTATATTTCAGTAAAATAGCGTTAGTAACTTTAAATTTGTTGTGTAAATCTAGATTGTCACAAAAAATCCAATTTAATTTCAAAAGTTATAATTTTTGCAAGATTACTAGTTATAGTTTTAGCTAAATCTGACAAATTTGCTTTTGTACAACTAGAATGTCTTTAAAAAAATACAAATTCATTTAATTTATTTCAAAAATGTGTATGAATGGTCAAAATTTTTTGTTTCAACAAAATTCTTTGGAAAAATTCTTTAACATTAGTTTTACGTATTTTATCAATTATATTGTTTTTTTAGTAATGCCACCAAATATATTTTAAAAACTACAATTTACCTCAAAATATTTAGTAAAGAAAGTCAATTACATTAGTTATTTCAGTGTTTTAAATGAAGCTAGTTCCTTTACGGCAGTTGAGCTTTCGTTTGCCCGTTGCTATGGTGACAGAGCAGGGATTCAGAAAGTTGCCGGATCTACTTTAGCGCGGCAGTTAACATTGGAATTCTCATTAACCGCGGAAAACGGTGATAAAATGCCACTAATATTTCTTCACATAAAGAAAATGTCTCACAATTAATTAGTAAAAATACTTAGATGACAAAGTAAATAATGGTTTGATATCTTTGTTTTAAATGAAGCTAGTTCCCGGACAACAGCGGTTGAGCGCGTTGCTATGGTGACAGAGCAGTGATTCAGAAAGTTGCCGGATCTACTTTAGCGCGGCAGTTAACATTGGAATTCTCATTAACCACAGAAAACGGTGATATAATGCCACTAATATCTCGTAAAAATATAATAATAATCTCACAATTAATTAGTAAAAATACTTAAGTAAATAACAGTTTGAGATATCTTTGTTTAAATGAAGCTAGTTCCCCGACATCAGCGGTTGAGCGCGTTGCTATGGTGACAGAGCAGGGATTCAGAAAGTTGCCGGATCTACTTTAGCGCGGCAGTTAACATTGGAATTCTCATTAACCGCGGAAAACGGTGATATAATGCCACTAATATTTCTTCACATAAAGAAAATATCTCACAATTAATTAGTAAAAATACTTAGATGACAAAGTAAATAACAGTTTGAGATATATTTGTTTTAAATGAAGCTAGTTCCCCGACAGCAGCGGTTGAGCGCGTTGCTATGGTGACAGAGCAGTGATTTAAGCAGTTGCCGGAACTACTTTAACAGTTAACATTTGAATTCTCATAAAACTTCAGAAATACCGTAAGAAACTTGTGTCTCTGCTCGTTCATTTCAGTAAATAGTTTAGTTCTAAAGCAGATTTAAGCAGCTGCGACAGAAAAGAGAGCCAAACAGATCGATATTTTTCAATCCTTCCGTGTTTACGTCCTTTTACAAACTGCCTTGTGAACTTCGAGGCACTTTTTCCTCTCGTCTTTTAGTTCAAACTCGCGACAGAATTGGCACAAAAAAAAAGGGAAAAATAGGTTCAAAGAGGCAGAAATAAGGAGCAAAAGCTTGAACAAAAGTGATATTCAGATTTACAGAAGTTTTCCACCAAGCGGCATTGGAAGATAGCGTCGCGTTTTTGTGTTTTGTAACTTTTTTCAACAAATGAGCATGATTTTATTTTAAATACATTTAAACAAAGAGCATTATCAAGTTACTTTTACATTGTAGTCGCGTAAAGCTGTTTATATTCAAAGTTTTAGCACATTATTGACTTACAGCAATTCCAAGATGGGAAATTATATCAGTATTTGTAATGTTTAATCATTATTCAAGTAATCAACTGGACAAATTGAGTTTTTAAATTAATTTTTACACAATTTTAGGTTAAAATATGGTGCCTGAAGGCTTGTAAATGGAGAATATTTACAAATAAAGTGTCTTGTATTGGCGTACATCAATAATAACGCTTTATTTAAGTCTTAAAGCTGAGGTACCATTTTGTTCATTTGTAAACTTGTTTTTTTCCATCACAAAGTGCATTGCAAAAGCAGTATATATATAGTTGTTTGTACATTTTGTGTTTGTATCTAAAGATTTGAACTGTTTTTGTTTGTTTTCTCAAAAGCCAAAAGCAGCGTTCTGATTGGCTGTTTTTGAGCGGTCCACTCCAGTTTCACTTTACAGTCTAAAAACATTGTTCTCAAGCCTTTTTTGCAGCTAAAACTTAATTTATGTTGATAATAATGTGATTTACAAGAGCAGGTTTAAATTCTGCTTTTGTTATTTAAAAAGTATCCCAGCTTTAAATTAAAATCCAAATAAATAACGATTAGCCAGCTTTCTTCACGCCGCTTGGTAGATTTTCAAAAATTAGAAATTGTCTTTTGAAATCTTCTGGTTGAAACTGGTCCCAAAGCGTTTTAAGTATCTTCAGTGTTTTGTTAATTTTTTTGTTTTTGTAGAAGAAGAAGACGATGAAGTGATGGAGTTAAATAAAGAGTCTCTGGAGTGAGTGTTTGTCCCGGTCAGATGAAGCGGGAGTGTTCGAAGGAGTGGTCTTCCGGCGGCCCGTAGGAGAATCCGGGGAACGCTCCGGCCGCCTCCCTGACGCTGTTGGTCAGGTGGATCATGGAGTCTGTGCAGAGGGACGAGGACACTGGCAGGTGGGTGAACTCGGGGTCGAAGTGTCGCAGGTCTGTGGGGCCCGACTGGAGGAGAAAGAGAAAGATGTGTTAAAGTGTGGAGCAACTAATATACTGTATGAGCAGGAGACGATGGTTTCCGAGAAGCAAATACAGGGCTTTCCAATATTGTTTCAAAATGTAACTGTTAATTTTACATATTGTGAGGAAGCAGGCCCGCCCCCGAATTTCCCGATCTCCCTCCAATAACGAAAGCACAGTTTAAATATTATTTCACAGCCTCTCCTTGTAGAGTCGGCATCGCGGCTGTTTGATTAGCCCGTGGCCAGCGAATCAGTGCGCAAGAAAATAGTGTGGAAAACCCAAAATGACGCTTATGGAAAAACAGTTTTTAGCATGGATTGTTGTTATTTGCCGGGTTCAAAGGTGACGTAAGTACGGAGAAGAAAGGCTACTATTTGGTCTGAGGAAAACAAAGATGGAGGAGTACCAGCTGCAGTACGAAGGCTGGACTGTAGCGGGAAATAGAAGTTGAGAAATCTATCGCCACAGAGTTTGACAACCACTCGCGCGCAACTTATGTTTTGTATTTTTCGTCAAGCGTTACATCACGTGCATGCTCACTCGGCATGTGTTCACCGACTGTTGGCTGTTTGGATTTTTACATTGATGTTTTGAATGATTTTTTACATTGATGCGCCTCAAAGAGACCAGAACAGACGGTGCGTCGCTCCACTCTACCGACAGCGACTGGGAGTTGTGTTGGTGTGAAAGACCCTTAGAAAAACACTCTAGAATTGCCGTCTCCTCTCTCCTCGGGTCACATCTTTAAATGTCCCAGGATTTCAGCGTCATGTGAGCCGAACTTGCATCATTTGCATTGACAATTAACTCTGTTTTGTACATACTTAAAGGTTTTCTTATGATGTAGTACTGTTCTATGAAGGCAATCATCTTTGGACACATGCACGACTGTGAAAAATGGACCATTTATTGAAGAAATTACATAATTAATATGTTATGTAAGCTGGCAGGGGCAAACAGGGGTATATACTGTACGTAGGTGAGTGCTACTGGTTGCCTGAAAGTAACTTGTGCTGCCCAAAACTTAAAAGGGGACTTACTGTATTTGAAAGTTGTTTTTTTTTCTATTACATAAACTTTTATTATGAGCATTCACTGTAAATAACATTAGGCACACTTTGGCACACGAAAAAACAAAAACGCAAATATTGACCAAGCCTGAATGTGTAATAGAACTATATATATATATAAAAAATAATAATATCTGCACTTAATCTAATTGCTATACTAAAAATTTGAGTGGATTTGAGATGGGTAAGACAGTAAATAGGGCTGCACAATACTTCGAAAACTGAATTGAAATCACATTTATTAGACACAATTGACTGTGGGCATGTAAAGCTTTAGCATTAGCACCGTCAGACAAACACATTTTAGTCAGGGCTTAATTTGAGCCGGAACAAGATCCGGGAACTCTCGTGGGGCGTTCCGGCATCAGTTTTGTCTGCTCCGGTAACGCTTCTTTTTGTCTTTCTTCTACGAGACGCGGTTCTGCTCCTCTCCCGTCTCTCATCTCATTCACAGTGAACAGTGAACAGGCTTATTTGTGGGGGAAACGGAGTCAGACTGTAATTGGTTAAAAGCGGAACTGACAGGAAATTTGACCAATCAGAAGCAGCGCAGACGGGTTTAAGACTTTTCATTGGTTCCAGGCGAGTCCCGCTCTTGTATCTTCTTCTAAAACAGCAAATATGCGTCTAAGTGGATTTTGTGAATATTTGTTGTTATTTGCGACTCGTTTTGATGGATTAAAAGCAGCGGGAGTGTCAGGTGTGTTTGGAGTGTACGGACGATAAAGAGGTCAGAACCAGCGCGGATGTAGCCGTCACAGTTTCTCGTAAGTGCAACTAACTGTGTTACTTTAATGTGTATTTTAGCGTCAGGTTTGATGTATGAGAACCGTGTCTGCTGTGTAAAGGCTGTTTGTGACCTGTGTCTGCTTTGTAAAAGCTGTTTGTCCTGCGTTGTTGTTGTGACTTGTGGAGAGTCAGATATGAGGCGGAGGCAGTGCTGAGGTGCAGGACGAGCGTGTGTGGGAGGGCTACTTGTTGCTGTGGATCAGATTTAGGTGCGCTGATTTCTGTCAGAATGAATGAAAATCTCTGTGTGACGTGTAAAAAAAACGTGTAACACAGACAAAATTACTTTTATATCGTTTAACATCGAGTAGGATGGACAGTTGGGTTGTATTTTAGCATTTCTAAGCTTCT
Source organism: Mugilogobius chulae (assembly GCA_038363315.1). Classification (NCBI taxonomy): domain Eukaryota; kingdom Metazoa; phylum Chordata; class Actinopteri; order Gobiiformes; family Gobiidae; genus Mugilogobius; species Mugilogobius chulae. The sequence continues at coordinate 286,917 of CM076404.1, forward strand.
ATGTTCACTTATTGTGTGCGCTCCGGTAAAGGTTCGACCTTGTCTGGAGCCCGGTCCAAAACCCACATTTGTTCCGGCAACGTTTGAGTTACAAATTAAGCACTGATTTTAGTCGTCTGGTGAAGATTTTTCTTGATTTGTAAAATATTTAACGTGTCATCAGCAAAAAACAATCACAACTCACTGTTCACTGCCTGTCCTTAAAGTTTTTTTTTTTTTTAACCCGAGCTAGTGAAAGCCTGATAGAAATGAAATTAATTGAACAAGAAAGAAAGAAAAAAAACCACTAATCCTGAACTCACCACTGAGGGCAGAAACGGAGGCGTGATCTTCTTGGCCATGAGGTCGTCCCAGTTTATGGGCGAAAAGAAGGAGTGGTATTTGAGCTCCAGCTGCAGAGACAGAGACGACATCAGCGTCAGTAAACGTGTGACTCCTCCTGCTCTGAACGCTAATGTGGTTTTAACTCACAAGTCGTCCTTGAAGCCCAACCTTTTCGTGCGCTCCTTCTGCAGAAGTCCCTCCAGCAGCTCCCGTCCTGCGTTGGACACGTTCGGCTTCAGCACCGGAGCTTTGTTCAGGATGTTGTTGTACATCTCGGCCGTGTTCCTGCTGTAAAACGGAGGCTGGAACCACAGAGGAGAGAGTTTTAGAAGGAGAACACCGAGGAGGAGCTGTGACGTTTGTTATGAGCGTATAGAAGAATCCTCACCAGTCCGTAGAGCATCTCGTAGAGCACAGAGCCCAGGCACCACCAGTCCACTGTCCGATCATACGCCTGCTTCTGCAACACCTCTGGAGCCAAGTACTGAGGGAGAACAACACAACAGACAATTATAATGCAGTGTTTCCCAACCTTTTTTGAGTCACGGCATATATTTTTTAGTTTTATGGCACACAATCTACTTAAATATGGCCAAAAACTACTTTGGAAAGCAAAATTATTTAATTTAGTAAATATTGTCTATTACACTTTAACTTCTTGGCACATTGCCTGCTTTTGCATTACTTTGTTTGGAATCTGTGAGAAGAGAAGCTAAGTGGTACAAGTCAGGTCTATGGAGAAGCAATTCTTTAAGCTTGTTTGAGAAATAAAATGATTTGTAATTAATCAAATACATGCAATGTGTTTAATATTTTACGCTGGAACATGGTCAAAGTAGTGACAGAACATTTGGTAGGAAAAGTTACATAGTGGATCTTTAAATTTTTCATTAAATAGTAAATGGTGGTTGTTTTGTTTTTCATTCTTGGTGAAAATGTTGTTCAAGTCACTCCAAAACGGCAACTGATTCAAATACTAAATATATTTACGTGGAGACTTGGAAACTAGTATTTTTTCAAGGCACACCAGTGTTCCCCGGCTGCACACTGGTTGAAAATCAAAGCTATAATGAGTTTACTTAGGGAGGTCCAGGTACCACCTGGTCTGGTGAGAAGTGTTAAACCGGACTTATATTTACCTCTGGAGTCCCACAGAAGGTGGAGGTCGTCCCGTTGGGCTCCAGTCCTTCTTTACACAGACCAAAGTCTGTGAGAACGATGTGTCCCTGAGAGTCCAGCAGGATGTTCTCTGGCTTCAGGTCCCTGAGGTCACATCACAGCAAAGTGTCAAACACAGTGTAACTAAGTCTTTAAGCCTTGTTGTGTCTAAATATGACCACTAGGGGGAGCTTTAAGGCTACTGTTAGTCAAGGTTTGGAAGAGTATTTGTGCATTACTGCTTCTTTTTAAAGATCCATCAGAGATCAGAAGCATACAGCACTCTCATGTTCAAAACTGTTTACAGATCATGTTTTAACAAACGATCATTATTCAATAATGTCTTTTCTCTTGAGTCTTTGACCTAAAGCTGCTGTTTGCACTTTTCCTCCTCATTAAACTCTTGTTAACTCTTCCGCAGTAACGACACGTCTGTTGTTAAAGTGTTTACCTGTAGACGATGTGCAGCGAGTGCAGGTAGCCCAGGGCACTGGCGATTTCAGCAGCGTAAAAACGAGCTCTGGGCTCTAGGAAGATCCTCTCTCTCTGAAGGTGATAAAACAACTGCAAAAACACACAAACACAAGTTAAAACTACCACCACAGAGAAGCGCCTGTATGTCTCTAAAAGCTGCAGCTCCGTCTAAATAACGAGTGTCCACAGTTAGCAGCGCTCACCTCTCCTCCGTTGACGTAATCCAGCACAAAGTACAGTTTGTCTGTGGTCTGGAAAGAATAATGCAGGCCGACCAGAAAAGGATGTTTGATGTTCTTCATGAGGACGCTGCGCTCGGCCATGATATGCTTTTGCTGGAACAAACACAATGTCTCGCTTCAGATAAAGAAAACACAGATAAAACTGAACTGCGACTAATAAAAAAACATCCACTTCTCTGCGCAATCACTCACCTCTTTCTTCTTCAGGATAATCTTCTTCTGCAGGACTTTGACGGCGTAGTACTTTTTGGTTTCTTTGTGTCGAGCCAGAAGAACCTGCAGAAGAACAAACATGACATTGACACTTGAACAAACACGATTCATTTGCATGTTTTAACTTTGTATGTGAACGTACCTTTCCAAAGCTGCCTTTTCCTATGATTTTGAGGTAGTCGAAATCACACGGTTTGATCCTGGAACACAAGACACCACAAATATATTTACTATTTAGGAACTTATCTATCTAGTTTAAATGTTTGTAAATGTCAGAGATGCACTGCCCCAGCTTTTACAAGTTATTTAAACTATTTAAAAATATGTATATGATTGCCAAAGTTTAGGTTGACAAAGTATTTTACTGTACGATAAGCTGTATTCAAATAAATCAAGTTATAATTCAGTCTCAAAGAATCTCCATCCAACAAAAGAAGGAAAAAGAATGAATACAACTTTTACATTCGCTCTGCCTAAACTGTTTTACGTTAATAAAGGTTCCAAAAACACATTTTTAAGTAAATTATCTTCAGCTCCTAAAGCAAAATTGTCAAAACTAGACCGGTGATCTGGGAATTATGACTCAAATTTTATTCATTACATGTAGAGCTGCAACGAGTTAATCGAATAATCGCAACTAATCGATTATTGAAATAGTCATCAACTAATTTATCTAATCGAATAATTGTTAACTTGTCTTTATATATGTTCCAAACATCCCAGGAGCCTCAGATTAAACAGAAATAAGTATTTCTGATGTAAAAACTTGTTTACCTACAATAAGTGTTATAGACTTGCAAAGGAATAGACTTGGACTACTAATAGAGGTTATGCAGGTGACATCATTTTATTCCAAAAATGCTTAGCAACTTTAGAATGAGTGGCATCTCTTCAGTGTATTTCTTTGTTGATGATTTAGGACATTTTAACTGCAACAAACTGACTCAAAAACATCTTTTTTAAGAAGAAAAAGGTAATAAGTTCAACTGTGTGTGATTTCAATGTCTGATAAATGTGAGAAGCTAAAGTCTTGTTGTTTATCTGCTTTGCTACAACTGTTGACTTGATTTTCTCTTTTTACATGTCAGTTACAAACCCAGTGCTCAGTAGACTTGTGGTGGGTTGATTTTGTTCTCAAACTGTAGTTTAGTTTTCCTGTTTTAGCTGTTTATTGAACTCTTACAAGAGAAAATGTCCTTTCTCTCCATTGACTCTCTCAGAATGAACATTTAGAATGAGTCATGTCACCTGCACAAATTCTATACTGAAGACTTTTGACAAACCTAAAATTTACATTCAAGTCATTTTAAGCAAGTCTAGATTTAGTTTTTGCAGAAAATAAAACATTTTACAGCTGTAATCATGAATAATCTCAAAATCATGATATACTTTGACCTTTATTTAACCAGGGAAGTCCCACTGAGATTCAGAATCTCTTTTGCAGGGGAGCCCTGGGGAAGGGTCAGGGGAGGCATTAATGGACATGTTTTTAGTTGTAGGAGGAAACCGGAGTACCCGGAGGAAACCTACGCAGACACAGGGAGAACATGCAAACTCCACATAGAAAGTCCCCGGGCGGCCCGGGAGTCGAACCCAGGACCTTCTTGCTATGAGGCCAGAGCGCTAACCACTGAGCCACCGTGTCGCCGTACTTTCTCTCAATAAAACTTTATACTGTGACATTTTATTCTTTAGATGCCTACTTATGTTCACTTCTAGATGGATATTGGCTAAATTTCCAAACTGGCAGATAACTGTGCTTCATTTAACTAAAAAAAATTAGGTACCCCATCTTTGAATCCCTGTTTTTGTGTCTGTTCTTGTTTAAACTGTGACTTACTGCGTGTCTTCGGCCAGAGAGCTGCGCGAGTGTAGATACATCTGAGAAACACACGGCAGATTGGATTAGTCCGACTCAGACCGTCATAACTCGATTGTTTTGGAATAATAATAACGTTTGTGTTTCCGTACCGGATCAGGAAGCTCGTCTTTGTCCATCTCCTCGTTCTGGTTCTCGTCGATCTTCAGGAAGTTATTCACCTCCACGCTGCAAAACAAACAAAAGAAAAAAACAAGACAACTGGGTTAGAACAGGAAACTTAAAAGATAGAGACGAACGTTAGTTATAGAGCTAAAAATAACAACTGTAGAAAGTAAAAGTAGTCTGGTTTTATGAGAACAGTAATTGTATTTCCTCTTAGCCGTTGTGCTCTGACAAGAACATTCTGGATAAATATAGATTTTCAAGTCATTTCCTCATCCTGTGTTATAAAAAAACCTATTTGGTAGACTATTGAGTAAATTATATTGTATCTAAGTATGGGTCTTGATAATAATTTGGCAATTTAATACATATATGAATACTGTGCAGCCTGATACAATTTGATCTCTTTTTGGTTCATTTCAATTCAATTATGGGAATGTTTTCTATAATAAAAATAAAAATCACAGCTGAACTTGTGTTGCCAGAGTGTCTAAAAGCCCACAAATAGGGCTGGGTGATATGGCAAAAAAGTAACATCACAATTTTTTTGGAGCCAGATCACGATTTGATTTAATCACAATTCTTGTAGACTCCTCTAGATTTATTTTCCCCTTTTGTCTTTGAGGTAAAATCAAAATCTGACCAGTATTGCCAGAAGAGAAACAAACAACCTCAGGCCTTCAATAAAAAGTTAATAAAATAATTAAGTATAACATTGTGTGTTGCTGCAAAACAAGTGTTGGGATTTTGCCATATCATGTTTTTTTCTTACATTATTAATGAATCCATGTTTCAGTCATATTATAAATTGATATATTTTAATAAATCAAAACTAAAGAATTACTAAGATTCATTCCTTTTATGATTTAAAAGTGCACTATATAAGAGGCTTCAAAAAGAAGCCCAAAGTTGCTATAAAGACTTGGACTTGGCAACCCTGAGAGTAGGTTGGAAAAAATAGATTTCATCAAAAAAGCAGATTGTCACAAAGATGAACTCACGATTCAATTTGCATCACAATATTGCCCAGTCCTACCCACAAATGCATTGGTTTAGCATTAAGAATGACTTTTAGAGCTTAAGTGAGTAGAGACTGGTGAGACCTGTGTGGAAACAAGCGCATGAGCCGATCACAGACAGTTGTGTCTGCGTCGTGGTGCAACATCAGTTCAAACTCAAACACGTTCCTGGTTCAAAATCAGCTTCAGGCTCAAAGAAATCAAACTGGCAACGCGAATGAGAGTCATGTGAGGCTGACTCTGCTTTCTGATTGGATAATCCTCTTGAGAACTAAAACACCAAATGGAAACATCAACAAATCATGTTCATTGCTTTTTAAATAATGTTAATTTCCTTCATAGATCTTTTATTCTATGCTGACTTTGCCTACAGTCAAATATATGATGCAGTTTCACAGATTCACCAGCAGAGGGGGGAATAGTGTGAGCACAAGGACGCAGAGGAGGTCACATGACAGCTCTGTTTTACGTTCACAGCTGCTTCTAGAGGCTGTCTTTCTTTTCAAACAGATTACAGGCAAAACATGTTGGACTAAAAACACAGTTGAGTAAGTTTAGAGCAGATATTTGATCTTTAAAATGAAGAAAAGACGATCCTACTGGACTAGGACTGGACTAGGACTGGACTAGGACTCTGAGGAGAACGACACATGCAGCGAGTCTAGAAACGTCCTCTTCTGTGAGCGAGTGAAAAGTGTCAGAGGAAGTCAAACTACTGGATTTATTCAATCTAATCTCTGCTCCCTGAAAGAGGCTGAATCTACAGAATCTGCATCAGAAACACAGCGTCTGTTGGTTTAAAGATAAAAAAGACACTCGTCCTCATTGTTTTAATCATGTAAACCTCATGTTTTTATCCTAAAGACATTATTTTATTGTTGTGGCTCATATTTTTTCACCAAAAAGTAGAACACTGTGCAAACCTGCCCCTAACCACAAGACTCTCGACCAAACCCCAGCTCTACTTCTGTCCTCATCCGTCAGAACAGGTCAGACACAAACCTAAAGACGTCTGTAACTCAGCAGCAGAAGAGCAGACAATGACACAGACGGCTTTAGTTTGAGCAGCAGCTGTACAGACAGAGACAGACGCTGACCCGGAGCCGGCACAGAGCACAAACCTCACCGGCTAAAACGAGAAGCTAACGTCGCTGCAGAGGTAATTCAATTAGAGGAATTACAGCGGGAACAGGTGAGCGCAGTGACCGTGACCTGAGCACAAGGCAGAAGCCAGGTTATGAGACTTTTACAGGAAATGCAAGTATTTCACATGTTTAAGCAATTTTAACTTGACTACCACCAGTAATATAAAGATTTAATAGGTTGTGTTCACCTCAAAACAGAACTAAGTAACATTTTTATCTTGCTAAATGTCTTTGTAAGTCTCTGTGATGATGGTTACTTAAGTATTTTGGGGCATTTGAAGCTTGTTTCAGCTCTCTCGGTTGTCTACGGCAGAAACTACGGCAATTGCAACCTGCTTCCCGACACATTCCCGACCCGAATTACTCTCCTAAGAAACCCTGGCTCTTTAACTTTTTTTTAGCAGTGTAAAACATGTTTAGATGTGTTTTTTGCTGCCTTATTTCAAACCTAATCACACAAAAATGAGAAAATAAATAAAGAATGTTAGGTTTTGATTTAGTTTACTGGTTTAATTACACAAAAGAGCTCTACGGCTGAAGTGGCATAGATATTTCATGTCTTAGTGCAATGCTATACATATAAAAATTGTTTTTTGTCATCCATCTAGACTTCATTATCAAAATCTAGAACTAATGTTTGCTATAGAAAACTGGTCTAATACAGTGGTTCTTCCCTCAAAGAAAGCGCAAAGAAGCTCAACTTTAGTCACACATCTTTACATTTCAAGTTGTTTGACTTTATAGACATAAGACATAAATAAACCATGTATGTGTGGGAAATAACACACAAAACTGTTTATACAAAAAGCACCAGGAAACAATGCTACACAGGGTTTAAACTCTGAAATATTTAGCTGATAAACTCATAGTTTCTTCCAGGTTCTGCTTCTGTTTCATAGAAACAAAAACGAATGTCAATTAACACCAACTAATTGACCTTTATTTAACCGAGGAAGTCCCACTGAGGGAAAGGTCAGGGGAGGCATTAATGGACATGTTTTTAGTTGTAGGAGGAAACCGGAGTACCCGGAGGAAACCTACGCAGACACAGGGAGAACATGCAAACTCCACATAGAAAGGCCCCAGGTCGACTGGGAATCGAACCCAGAACCTTCTTGCTATGAGGCCAGAGCGTTAACCGCTGCGCCACCGTGTCGCCCACGAGTCAGTTTCATTTCACTTTGTAGAAAGTAGAAACTGTCTGACATTTAGGGTTTGTTCTCTTCACATTTGGTGAAAACTTTTAGCTTTAACCAATCACTGCCTTGGCCTGAAAACATGAACGTAGTCCAGGAAGTAGAGTGTAAACGCTTCATTGACTTGTCTGTGAGGTGAAATGACAAATCAAAGGTACAACATCAAATTACACGACTCAGAGGTGGACCAAGTCAAAGAGAGACAAGTCAGTCAAGAGAGACAAGTCCAAGTCAAAGAGAGACAAGTCTTAGTCAAAGAGAGACAAGAGTCAAAGAAGACAAGTCTGAGTCAAAGAACAAGTACAAAGAGACAATTGAGTCAAAGAGGACAAGTCTGAGTCAAAGAGAGATCAGTCAAAGAGAGACAAGTCTGAGTCAAAGAGAGACAAGTCTGAGTCAAAGAGAGACAAGTCTGAGTCAAAGAGAGACAAGTCCAAGTCAAAGAGAGACAAGTCTGAGTCAAAGAAGACAAGTCAAAGAACAAGTCTGAGTCAAAGAGAGACAAGTCCAGTCAAAGAGAGACAAGTCTGAGTCAAAGAGACAAGTCAAGAGAGACAAGTCTGAGTCAAAGAGAGACAAGTCGAGTCAAAGAGAGACAAGTCTGAGTCAAAGAGAGACAAGTCTGAGTCAAAGAGAGACAAGTCTGAGTCAAAGAGAGACAAGTCTGAGTCAAAGAGAGACAAGTCTGAGTCAAAGAGAGACAAGTCGAGTCAAAGAGACAAGTCTGAGTCAAAGAGAGACAAGTCTGAGTCAAAGAGAGACAAGTCTGAGTCAAAGAGAGACAAGTCAGTCAAAGAGAACAAGTGAGTCAAAGAGAGACAAGTCTGAGTCAAAGAGAGACAAGTCCGAGTCAAAGAGAGACAAGTCTGAGTCAAAGAGACAAGTCTGAGTCAAAGAGAGACAAGTCCAAGTCAAAGAGAGGAGAGAAACAGTATACTACAGTCTTATCTAAACTCTGGTTGGTTCTGCTTCGTCTCTGGTCACTGATTGGCCGATTGTACTTCCTGGTGTTCGAGAATCGTCTGCAGTTCTGTGACACCTGACCTAGAGCTGGCGGAGAAGCTGATTTTTCCATTGATGAGCAAACAATATGAGTAACCCGGCTTTAACGGTGATTATTTTTGAGTGTTTGTTGAATATAAACCATGTTGAATGACTGACATGTGAATATTTGACCTTTCTGAAGATATTTTGCAAGCCCAATCAACTTGAATCTGTTGTATTACTCATCTGTGTGTTTATATCTGCTAACGAACACCAGATCTGCGGTGACATTTAGCTCGCCCGATGAGTTTTTTTCCATGACGCTGCTCCGGTGTGATGTGAGTCTCCTCTGAACACCTGAATGAGCTCCAGTGTCCAGGCTAATAGCATTACACCAGAGAACAGCGCGGATTAGCCTGGCGCGGCGAGGTTAGCGTGATTAGCCCGCGCTACGCTAGCTTCTGAATGGACCGGCTATTCTTCGACCCGGGATTAGCTTCTTCTGCTGAATGTCCTGCCTGATTTGGAGCATTAAACCGATTGGCTCGTGACCAGCGAAGTAAAACAGGATCTCCAAATGTAGCTCTTTCCTTATGCAAGTGTGAAATATTTTACAAGTTCAGCTCAACAAATAATCGTTCTTCTTACTATTAAGACTTAGACTACTAATTATTCTGCCTCAAAGTTTGCCTTTTGCTCCAAACTAGACATTTTTATTGACTAAAGATTAGTTATCGATCTTTTAATTCAAAACCCACCACCAAATAATTAATTTTTTGATTAATGGCCCAGCCTATAGTTGCAGCGGCAGTTTTAATTGTAGTCAAAAAGTTTAATGGGTCGACTTGAGTCACCTGTAAAATTTTAAATTTGTGAAATATGTTTTAGATATTTCATGATAAAGTGCAAAGTTATTAATAGAAAAAAAAAGCACCAGCAGATCTTATGTAGGCTGGGCAATATTGACACATTTTCTAAAATAATTTTTTGTCATATTCTGATGGAAATATTCAGCCAATATGAAGTAAGTCTAACAGAAATGTGTAAAACAGGTCTTTTTTTGATCACGTTAAACAGGTTGCGTACATATTCCATTAATGTCCTTCAGATGACAAGTGAAAGTCAATTCTTTTATGATTACCTAACTGTGCTTTGCCATGAAAGATGAAAGGTCATTTCACATTTTAATCTGGTGATTTCAATGACAGACTCGACCCATTCTTTGGGTATTAATATGAAAAACTTGCGTTTAAACAATGTGTTTAACCACAAAAGTGCAGAAATTCACTCTAAACAAATATACCCAATATTCAGATTATGGATATTTTAAAAATATTATATAAAACATTCACGGTATTATCTAAAATCCAGCTTTTTCTGTTCCGATACCGATTCCGATACTTTGGCTTTAAGTATCTGCCAATTCCAGATATCAACCGATACTAGTGTAAGGACTGAAATACCTTATTTTTCAAAATATTAGACATTTTGTGATGTAGTCTAATGTAACTGTTATTTATACTTGCGTGCCACAATTTAGCAACTTAATCTGAATAAAATGTCAAACACTATGAGACATTCTGGATCAACATCAGCCAATACATTTGTCTCATTGTGCCCAATTAAAGGCACAACAATAGTATCGGCTGAACCGATATCATAGAGCCGATACCCAATCCAACATTTCCTAGATTGGCACTGATATTGTCTACCTTATGATAACGTCACATAGTACAACATCTATCTATCTATCTATCTATCTATCTATCTACAGTATCTATCTACAGTATCTATCTACAGTATCTATCTATCTATCTACAGTATCTATCTATCTATCTATCTACAGTATCTATCTATCTATCTATCTATCTATCTATCTATCTATCTATCTATCTATCTATCTACAGTATCTATCTATCTATCTACAGTATCTATCTATCTACAGTATCTATCTATCTACAGTATCTATCTATCTATCTACAGTATCTATCTATCTATCTACAGTATCTATCTATCTATCTACAGTATCTATCTATCTACAGTATCTATCTATCTACAGTATCTATCTATCTATCTATCTATCTATCTATCTATTATCTATCTATCTATCTATCTATCTACAGTATCTATCTACAGTATCTATCTATCTATCTACAGTATCTATCTATCTATCTATCTATCTATCTATCTATCTATCTATCTATCTATCCATCTATCCATCTATCCATCTATCCATCTATCCATCCATCCTTTTGCTAATGTAGGTCATGATGAGGAAACTCTAAACCACAAATCATCTTAACGTGATCACGTGTTGCCCAATAAACCACAATAATCAACCAAAAGCTTATTAAGCTCATAATTAACGCTGTAATTACACGTTGGCTCATATGTTATTATTGTTCTTATAACTTTGCGCAATGACGTACTTTTAATAATTACTCAACTGTCGGTCGCCATGGTGATGTTATTGCTTTAGATTAGAAGAGAATGTTCCCAACGTGTGAGGACATTATTTCACAAAAAGCACCGTGTAACTTTCTGGAAGTAAAGAGTCGACTACACAATGAAAATGAAGCAGGTAAAAAGCTAAAACCACACTTTAGAACATTCTTAACGGGGATAGATACACTTTAAGCCAGGGGTTCTTAACCTTTTTTACCTCGGGGCCCGAATATTCATGTAGAAAGTATTTTGGGGCCCAATCTCATATTAAATGTATTGTATTTTAGTGATTTTGTGGCCCTCAAAGAGGTGCTCGCGGCCCAACTTTGGGCCCCGGCCCTATGGTTAAGAATCACTGCTTTAAGCCATAATGTGAAAAAACACAGCTAAATTAGTTGCTTTTTCCACAGTAATGTTCATTCTGAGGCCATACACCTGATTAAAATATACACATGTCGTTATTATTCATTTAGTTCGACAAAAAAAATCTAATTACAGAAACATGCTTTTTTAATTTTTGGTCAAAAAGTTACTAAGTGCGCCTTTAAAATATCAAAAAGTATTTATCTTCTATCTATTATCTTCTATTAATAAGTAACAGCAGAAAATAATACGATGTTTTGAAGTTTGGCAGATCAAAAATTGTTTGTGATTTGCCAATTGCGTCCATTTAAATTGCAATTTAGATTTGAAGAAATCAAATATCAGTATTAAACTTTTTCATGCGTAAATTAGCCCATAACAAGGTCTGCAACCTGCCAATCCAGGGCCACATGTGACTCTTTATGACCAGTACGGCTCTTCCTCTACATGAAAATCCTTTGCAAGTTGCCTAAATGCTTCAGACTGGATGTGCCAGTCTGGTCTTTATAAAAACTATTAGCATCACTCACTGAGGAAAAGAATGGAAAAGCACTGAAGGAAAATACTGTCTGACAGAAAACATTCTGTCTGATGTTCCGAGTCTATGATTATTATTACTTACTTAGGCATTATATTATTATTTTTAAATGCAGTTGCGGCTATTTTTGACATTAATTTGTTCTGAATTGGGCCGATTGCTGTTAAACAGGAGTCTTGAACTCATTTTGACAAAGGGCCACATTGACATTGTGGTTGTCCTTGATTGCCAGTTGTAAGTAAAATTAACCTCACTAATCTTTTACAAACTACAAATAACAGTCTGTGTATTTGATTTTTGTACTTGTATTGAAGTGACAATCTGCATTACATCTGCATTTGTCTGAAAATGACTTACTCTCTACGTTTCAGACAAATAATTTCATTAGGTTAAGACAATCTGGCTCTAATATACGATCAAATAAAAACCTCATAAGACTTCAAGAGCTGCTTAAAATAATGTGGAGGGCCGCATCAGGCCCTTGGGCCTTGTGTTTGACACATGTGCTGTTAAAAGTTGCAGATCACTGGCCTATAACTAGCATCAATTTAACTTTGGTGTTGAGTCATGGATGGGACAGGTGCAAAGTTTTGATCAGGGTTTAGAAATTCTAAAGAAGCATCTGAATGCACAAAGAAATAACTGTTGACTGATTAAACTATAATAACTAACTATTAGAATTTTAAATCCATCACTACAAGAGACTAAGAACTTTAGATTTAACTGCTCTGATTAGATTGTGCAGATGTCATTAAGGACTGTGCTTTGGTGTGACTAATCAATACGTGTTGATTAATCCGGCTGCACTTGAAGTTTGGCCCGGCGCCAGTGGAAAAGTACTCACTGTTGGCAGATGTGAGGCGTAGAGACCAGCTTCTGGATGAAATCATTCAGCCCCATCTTCCTCTCTTTGATGAAAGCTGCAGGACACGACACACAAAGAGTTAGGATTATTTAAAAAACCTTCTGATGTAAGAACTCAAAAGAACCTCAGTGTTGTTGGGTTTAATCTGCCAAACGAACCACATGAGTCCGGTAATAATAGGACAGATTTGCGTGGAGACTGCGGCTTATTGCGCGTTATGCAACCTGCTCTGGGTCAGCCATTCACAAACCCATGTCAGGTCTGCACAAAGCATGAAGTGTACAAGGGGAATTTCACAAGGAAGCATCGCCAGGACAATGCACTTTCATTTCAGACGCATATTTCTGCCTCCAAATGACAGAATGACTAAGTTTCATTGTCCAAATGTGAGTCATCACAGCTGGAAAAACCCACAAAGGAGCTGCTTTCACATTGGAACTCAAAATTGTAAAATATCATGTGCTAAATGCAAATTTGCTAGACTTTTATTGTCAATATTCTTAATCTACTTGTTTAATAATCAGGATTATTCTAATTTTTGGACCAAATTTGTCACATGCAGCTACAGAAATCCCTTAAACGTACAAATCTAAACTAGAATTTTAATATATACAACCTGTTTTTGTATTTGTAAGACACATTGCTATTTTAGTCTGTGGTTCTCCGGGGAAATTCCTGTGTTACACTCCATTATTTCCTCATTATAAATACAGTGCATGAACAAGCAGCTTTAGCAAACACTTATAAATCAAACTTCACTAAAAACACGTTCGTTTAAGCGGGTAATTGTGAATTCAGCCTCGGTTTTGCTGAAGTTTGCGTCTTTTTTTTCCTCCGCTGGCTCACCTGTCAGCACAGCCACGATCCCACGCATCTTGCAGTAAGTCAGGTCGCATCCAGCCTCGGTCACGGCCATGTTTCGCTGCTCTGAATCCGCAATAACACCGTCAAAAGCCTAAAACACTGTCGCAGTCCCTGGTCGGGTCCGTGGAGAAGCCCAGAAGCCGCCGTGACGCTGGTTTTAATCTCGTTTCCACAGATAAACTCCACGGCACTTCACGGGAACCTTATCTGTCTCTAACTGACGCGGGGAAGAGCTGCGGAGGTTTATATACCGGCCACGCCCCCCGCCTCGCGTACGTCAGCCGCGTTGCCCCAGGAGACGGCGCAGCGCAGCGGGGGGAGAGAGAGGGGGCGTTGACGTCACGGGATTCCGCTGCAGCCATTTTTTTAATGAATATTTATTTAATTTGTCGTGTTTTTGGCACGAATCTCCGGCAAAACGAGCCAAGAAGAGACGAGGATGAACCTGGTGGTAAAGATTTATCCAGAATACGCATAATTTGGTGCAGTTTAGGCCTATATTTTACTATTATGTTTACGTATACGAGGTTAACCACATTCGTCACTTTCAAATGTAATGGAAATTGTAGGGGAGTTGAAAACGTGCAGATCATTTTATTAAAAAAAAATAGTTCAAGTGCTTAAATGAGGCTACACGTAACAATAACCTTTTTCACTGCAAAAGGGCCTTACAAAATAAGAAAATTTAGCTTATTTTGAGTTAAAAATGTCTTATTTTGAGTGAAATAATCTGCCAGTGCAGTAAGAACATTTGACTAACCTTGTTGTTTTGAGCAGAAAACGCTAGTTTCAAGTTGTCTTGACAAGATTTTTTAAGCAAATCTATTCTTGACTCAAACAATTGACTTAAAACAGACACAAATTTGCTTAATATAAGTTTTTATATCTAGATAAGGTAAACCGGGATAGAATATCTTAAAGTGAACCCTGTATATAATCACATGTTTACCCTAAAACACTTATAATACCATCACTTGTATAAATACAGGACAAATACCTTGGACGTGTTTGTAGTTTTACTAAAATAGTGTTTTGAAGAAATGACATGGAGGCTGACATTTTTCTGCGGTGGTGACATAAAATAGTGTTGTCAGGGTAACAGGCAGTAGCAGGTAACTAAGCAACATGAATTCCTGGGTTAAACCTTTTCAGTTTGAGCCGGAGCAAAGCCAAATACAGAACGATTATGTGGAATCTAGTGACACTGAAGATAATCAAGAGGAAGAGGAAGAACTGGACACTGTCAGTGGTGTTTTTGTGGAAACTGTACACAGATGAGTAACCATGGAAACACTATTTTATGTCATCAACCAAAATGGCGGCTCCCAGTGGCTTGAAAACAACATAAACAATGACAATTTTATAAAAAATAGTAAGCAGTTATACATTTGTTTGTAATTTATTTTAATAAGCATGACCAGGACTAGTGTTTTAGCCACATTTGTCTTCATATCCAGGGTTCCCTTTAAAGGAGGTCAAATAATTTTAGTAGGACTTGGTCTTATTATGTGAAGAAATCTTAAAATTAGTCTTTTAAGATGAATATGCTTAATTCAAGTCATTCAATCTAAGTTAGATTTTCATTTTTTGCTTTGTTCTTTTGCATATTTATTATGCAAACATCAGGCTAAACTTTGATAGCCTATGTGTAGCAAAA
The DNA here is from genome assembly GCA_038363315.1 of Mugilogobius chulae. Classification (NCBI taxonomy): domain Eukaryota; kingdom Metazoa; phylum Chordata; class Actinopteri; order Gobiiformes; family Gobiidae; genus Mugilogobius; species Mugilogobius chulae. The sequence continues at coordinate 302,388 of CM076404.1, forward strand.
AATAATGTTATCCAATTACAGGCAATATGTATATTGACTAAATTATTGAGTAGTATCACACTTACTGTTTTGTACCGGTCAAAAATATGTCTTCTACTACACACCAGAAGTCGAAAACATGCAATAATCCAACTGTTTCAACACTAAATCAGAATTAATCGTAGATTAATTAGGTTTCATAATCATAATTAACTAGCACTGTGGTCATTCAAGGTTAAGGTCATTCTTTCTAAATGATATTAAGCCCACATTTCACATTTAACTTATTGTAATTACCGCTTATTTCAATCCAATGTGTGTTTTTATATATAGTAGGGCCTATATCTATCACTGTACATTTTCTTTTCCATTCATTCATTTTTTCGTCCGTTTGTTGTGCAGCTCAGAGGAGACACAGTGTGATGACGTCAGACCCGGGACCACCTCCTCCTCCTCCTCTCTACCCCTCCTCTCCTCTTCTCTCTCCTCCACTCAGAAACACCCCTCCCACGCTCCCACGTTTATCTCAATGGAAAAGTCCCAGATCCACTGCAGTCATTGAGTAACAAAGGGATTCCAGCCGGCCGTGAACCAAAGCCGAGAAAATCCTCTGAAACGGAATATGCTCGAGTAATGTTTAACCTCGGATGCTCTGTCAGTGTCGAGGCAAAAGGCACAAGGTCGTTTATGGAGAAAATCTAAACAATCAACATATTGGCGTCTACATGAGCAGATATTCGGGTTGGAAAAGGAATAAGCCAGGGCTCATATTCGGTTTATTAATAAACGGAATATGAGCATATTCGGGTTTTTGCAGGTGTTTACATGACCGTGCGCAATCGGGTTATTGCTAATATTCCGTTTATAAACGGTTTATTAAGCTGCATGTATACGCACTGATTAACTCAGATGTAAAAGGATCAAATTACAGCTTCAAACAGTCAGTGACAAATATGTTCTTGAACAAAGTAAATTGACTTTGAGTGAACAATATACAGCTGTATTTGAGCATTAAAGAGGACGGACGTATTGTGCATTTGTCACAAGAGTATGGTCATGAAAATATCAACTTTATTTTTTGGTATTATTTTAACAGGAAGTTGCTGCTGTAATTAGAATGTATTTTTCAGGAGGAGCCTATTGCACATGTTTTTAGTTGTAGACACGAGAAGAAAATGCAATCTTCTCTAAAGCAGTGATTCTCAACTTTTTTCAGTCGTGACCTCCAGAAAAACAATCGTGAACATTTGTGACGCTTAAATACAAATGTCTGCAAAGTGAGTAGTTATTAGTCCTATGTTTGATTTTATTTTGAGACCAAAAGCTTAAAGAAAGGTCAGCAAATAGTGATGTACACGTATAACGATGATGTAAAATATACTTTTTTAAATTTTCACATATCATTAGGGAACCCCCAGAAATCATGGAGGTTTAAATCTCAGGTAGAGCCTGGGTTGCCTGGAAAATCCAGAAAATGTATTGTCTGGCCATGTTTCCTTCTTTCGAATTTCAGTGAGCGTGATTGACATATTAATTAGCCAATCAGAGACACGCATCGTCTCCCGAATGAAAACTAAACCTCTGCTTACAACAAACGAAACAAAACATGGGATTTCTGCAGAATCAAACAATGAGTGAAGCAAAAAACTATTTTAACGTGAGGTGAGACAAACGACCAATCTGCTCCTCTGTTTCATCTGCGTCACACAAATAATCCAATCTGATTGGACGGTTTGTTGTGGATTTGATCTGAAACACAGGCGAGGGGCGTGGTGACCAGACCCACTCTTTGCAGTTTGCTGAAGTGTGGGTTCTGGATCCCAGGCAACACACTCATGTCTCCCAAACACAAAATACAGACGACTTGCAAGTGATTATGTAGTCATTCGTGTCATTTTGAGGATATAAGATTCCAAAGAGAAAGGTCCGCAAATAGTAATTTATACATCCATAACGGCATTTAAAGGTGTCAATCTTATGGATATTTGAATTTTTAATTTTCACATATGATCAGGTAACTTCCAGAAATCATGGAGTCACAAAAATATAATTTGTATTTGATTGCTATAAATGTCAATGAACAAAATGATAATAATAATAATAATAACCATTTGACCAGCTGCTTTCAAAAACAACTCTTAACTGCAGCAGTTTTTAGGTCTTAACGTGTTGCTGTTACGTTTCCATGTTTACGACTGAAATCAAATTCATGTAAAGCAGCCTCTCTCATAAACGGAGTCGCCATGCAAATTCGGGTTTCCTGCAAAACTGGGTCAGGCCTATAAACGTCGTTATAGCAGTTGTGTAACATAGATTCACTGCTTGTGTTTTAGCTAATGAGCCTCATCGTTTAGCACATTTTTCCTGCGTTCGTGACTTAAGCGTGCGTTCGTGTCTTCTCTGCAGAGACGACGATGATGATGATGATGATGAAGAGGTTATGTCATTCACAGCAGCAGCAGCAGTAAAGCGGTTACACAACGACAAGCAAAAGTGGAGCGTGCAAGCAAAAGAGAACGAGAGAGAGAGGGTCCGGATCAGACGCAGAAGTGGGCCAGTGATACTCCGGCTTATGAAACTGAGCTTTAGGACGACTTAGAGCTGCTGCAGACTCTGGAATGCACTTTTACTGGATTTAAACTAGACATTCATGTTAATATTATGCTGGCAACTTGCGCAATACACGTAAAATTGTAGCGCTATAATGACGTTTTCTTTCACTTTCTTAGCAAAACACAGAATTGATCTAAAGCGGCGTAGAAAGATAAACAGGTTCTTTGACGTCCGGTTCAAAAGTCCAGAACTCTTCATGATCTTTTTTTTTCTGTAACAAGCATCAGATTTTAAATTATTTCTTTTTTATTGTTGGAAAGTGGGTTCATGACTCTTTTGAACCGACACGTTTTACGCTGAGTCCGATTTTTTGGAGTAATCACAAATAAATACAAACAAATAGCAACATTATTAAAATTCTAAGATGCACAAGACACTGATAAAAAACACCAACTATTGCTTAGAGCAGTGGTTCCCAAAGTGGGGGATGGGACCTCTCGGGGGTCGCATATGTGAGTTGTAAAGTGACATAAGGATAAACAACATGACAACAACAAAACACTTCCTAAAGTCTTCATTTTTTGCAATGTATTAATATTTCCATCTGCAACAATAATGTAATTCATTAAATTGGATAAAAACAAAACAAAAACACATAAGTTGAGTGTTTTTCTCAGCAATTTTAGGTGAGATTAAAAATAGATTAATTAATTACAGATCATAATTAATTAATCTCTTCAATTTTTTTTATCGTTTGACAGCACTAGTATTTTTACATTTATGACTTGGCATTTAATAAGTTTTTTGGGGGGAATTGGGGTCATAAAATAAACACTATTAAGCCTAATTTAAATGGTAGCTTAAAATTAATACAAAGGTGCATACATTTGCCGTGGGGGTCGCAAGATGGTTGCACAGTTATTTTGGGGGCCCCGGGCTGAAAAGTTTAGGAACCCCTGGCTTATGCCTCCCGTACACAGACTGTGAGGCGAGTTTGTTCCGAGACGTGTCCGAGTTTCTTGCGAAGTGCCTTGTTCACCAGCTCCAGTCCAATGCGGTCTGTATTTGCCCAAAGTTGCACGGATTCACATGGAACCGCTAGAATGCTCTTATTATGACTTGAAAGTTGCATCAGACCGCTGCGACCTCCAAAACTCTAGGATTCTTTCCGCACACTCGCACTGCACCGACGTCTGTGTACAAGGACACATTGGTTTTAAGCACTTTGTAAGTCGCACTGAACTCTGACTCAGTGTACATCAGGGGTTAGAGCGTTGGATGTGGCCCACTAAGCATTATGTTTTGGCCCAGCTTGATGAAATATAGGACATGGACCAGATTATATTGCTTGATAAGATGAGTTTGTTTTGCTCTTTGTTTAAGTTAGCTCTGTTATTCTGTTGATCATCAGGTTAAGACCTTATACTGTACTTGTGGTTTAGTCTCCGCACAGATTTTGTGGTCCAGCCTTGTTCAAGATGTAGTTTAGATTCAAGATTCAGTTTAATCCAAATGTAGACTAGATTTAGTTTTGGTTTCTGTGTCTGACAATAAAATCGTAGACTAGGAAATACTGATAGTAAAAGTAATATTGAAAGTAAATTTGTTTGTAGTTCAGTTTTGCTGTTCGGCCCTCAGATCATACTCTCCTGAAAAACCTGGTCCACTGGTAATATAATTGAACAGCCCTGGATTAGAACCTGCACTGTATTTTGTATATTATAAATGTGACTTTATGCTTTTGCAGACAGATTTTAAATACTCTAAGCAATGCCACTGTTATATCCCAATAAACAAACAAATAAACAGGCTATTGACTTAAACTTGTACGATAAGGATTTGAGTGACAAACTTGAGATCGTATGACTGGACTCGACCCTGGAGCTGTCTTGCTGCTCTCCATCTGCCCCAGGGCATTCATGGCTACTTGGGCAGCTTAACATCGAGCTCCAAAAGCATACAAACTCTTTATAATCCACAATATTCCAGCCGCACTAAGCACCAGGCTCTGCTCTGAGTTTTCAGCTCCACAAAAGCAGCCTTTGTTCACACAACGTTACTGTTGGCGACAAACAAAGGTTTTCCTGAAACATGGAGCCACTGTGTCTGATCACCTGGAGCTGGACGCTGAAGGCAGAGAGACGTCTGTTTACCCAGGGCTGAGTCTCGTGTCCCAGCACATGGATTTAAAATACTGATTTGTCACAGTTTACAGCGTGTCACTTGACCTATTTCTTTACCTGTCATCGCCAACATGAGGAGAACGTTCACACACTTCTCTGACCTAAATCAAGAACTGGATGTCGTGTTAGACCTCGGCATTTTTCTGTACAAACAATATGAAGTCTTTAGCTTTTAATTACACAATGGCAGCCTGTCATCATATAGCCTATTGTCCTATTTTGCTGCTGCTATAGGTCAGTTCTGGTTTACTTCAACGATGTGAATTTTTTTATCGTTACAATCCTTCGTTATGAAGCTTCAAGACCAAATGTTTGGACGTGATTTTGTTTACCAATGAAAAAAAACACTAATGTAGTACAAAAAGAAGAACCGCCAATGGCTGCTCTTCTCATTCAAGCCTTTACTTATCGTCAGGTTAAAATGGTTGTGCTCGCTCCGAGGTCAGGAGCTGATTGTAGCGCCCAACTCTCGCAGATGTAAAATTTATACAGTTTGGACCAGTAACACGCTAATGCTAAGCTTAGCAAAACTACTCTGCACTACTTTGGACCAGACATTAATGCAGCATTTAAAGTCAAATTGTGTATTAGGGCCCAGACTCAAAAATTACACGCATGAAGTAGCAAAACCACAGCCCTGCGTCCACGCATGTGGCCACTGATGTGTGTTTTTTCTGGGAAAACTGTCCAGACGTGTCTGTGTGTGTTTCTGCTCTAGTATCAGGTCTATAGTGAAAAAAGTCACATGATTAGAATTATAGTTCCCCTCTGGACAGTCTGATCACGGCAAATGTGAGGTTTTCAAAAGTAAATTAGAAAACTCAGACAGTGGTCCTGAAGCTGGATCCTTCATACAGTCCAGATCTGTCCCAGGATGTGTAGTGTTCTGTCCAGATTGGTGTCCCCCCCCTCGTTTAAAGTTAGTGCTAGAAAAACATATATATTTTTTTAATTTCAAATGACTTTTGCTAACCTTCACCTAAGCCCCAATCCTAAACATGGCTAATTGTAAACTATTTACAGTGGGAATTAATTAATTAATTCATTAATTGATCTTTATTTAACCAGGGAAGTCCCACTGAGATTCAGAATCTCTTTTGCAGATGAGCCCTGGGGGAAGGGTCAGGGGAGGCATTAATGGACATGTTTTTAGTGGTAGGAGGAAACCGGAGGAAACCTACGCAGACACGGGGAGAACATGCAAACTCCACATAGAAAGTCCCCGGGCAGCCCGGGAGCCGAACCCAGGACCTTCTTGCTATGAGGCCAGAGCTCTAACCGCTGCGCCACCGTGTTGCCCAAGCTTGGTACGTCACAGTCACAAAAGTAAGAGAGGAGGTCCCATCTCAACACACTACACGGGCACTGATGACAAATACAACAGCACAAGTCTGATTTCTCTGTATTCTACGCTTCTGCGCGCCAAGCACAAGGGTCGCACGACGTGTTGCTTGCTTTGAGTGACAAGCGCAAACATTGTGGCTGGTTTCATTGAGTTTGCATGTTTTCTATCGCGCAAAGTGAATGCATGTAACACGTGGTCTTTTTTTAATCACACGTAGGGCTTGCGTATAGCGTGAGAATCGCTGTCTGTGACTTTAAACTTTACCCGCCTTCTGCATCTGTCAGTTTCATTTCATTTTGTGGAAACTGTCTGTCAGCTCACATTGGGGTTTGCTCGCTCCAAAGCAGGTCTTAGCCAAACGCCGCTTTTTGGTCTTACACGAACTAGTGAAGAGGTCAAAGTAGGAGAACATATACAGTCTGCTCTCTGGTTTATCTCCACAGGCTGGTTCTGACCAACACACCTATTTATCTCTCTTTACTGATTGGCCAATTGTACTTCCTGGTTTGGGGAAGTACAATCCAATCTAAGAGTGTCTGGCTGCCCACCTCCCTCTGCAGACCGGAAACCAACTCTCTGTGGAGACTGGAAGCAAGCAAATGTTTATATTTTCAACATTTACACCCCAAAGACAAGTAAGGTCAGGGCTAGGATTAGGACTGGGGTTATAACAGGTCATTTGAGTGTTTATACAGTCTTGAGAAAAGTCGAAAGTTGCTAAATATCCATGTCCGGTCTGTGCGAGGAGCTTGTGCGTGGCTGCGTGTCGTCTCGAAGGACACTGACAGACTTTGACCTATAACACAGAACCTTCTTAACGAGCTTTCGGGGACATTGAGACTCTGCAGTGACCTGTCCCACCGCTCCGACGGAAAACCTGCTATTTTCAGCCCGACCTGATTCTGCGAACGCGTCATCTCCTCGCTCATTCAATAAAGTTTGTACCAAAAACAGGTTTATTTAGACGGTAAACAGAGCGGAGGAAACACTGGGTCAGGAAATACATTTACGATCACGGAGGATTCGGAGAACATCCAAGTGACAATAATTACGTTTGTGAAAATACGGAGAAGGATACGAATGCCTCTATCAGGTTATTGTCTCTTCCTGCACCTGCTTTTTATAGTTGTTCGTTTTGTTGTTTGTTGTCAGTGCAAACAGGAAAACCACAGAAAAAAAACAATCCCTCGCTTTGATCAGTTACAAGTTTTGTAGTTTTTACAGTCTTTATTGACTCTGCGGCCTATTTCACCTTCAGATTTGAACTAAAACATTATTAGGCCTATTATTCGCCGAGGAATAATTTTTCAATGAAACTGTTGCTAAAATGATCAACTCTGATATAATCCGTGACCTGAGTACAACCCCATTGTTGTGGCAACAGAGGGTCGAGGAGAAAAAAGATGTTTGGGGAAAGTTTGGATTCAGTATTTCTATCTTAGCCACAGTGGTCGCTCCATTGGTTCTGCAGCGGGAAAATCTCTCTACAGGCTCCCTAAAGCTCCATGCAAACACAAACTGCTCGTGTTCAGCAGAAACAGCATCTACAGTTTTAATTACAGACGTTTTTTGTGGCATTTCTGACCTATTTTCCAAACATAAACTTTTTTCGGTTCATGCAGGTTTTAGTTTAGTGTAAAACAGCTTTTTAAGCTTTAGCTTCAGCTCCTGCTGTTCCCTCTGTAACTCCCACTCTGATTGGTCAAAACGGAAAGGCCTGAGCTTTAGGCTTCACTCTTCGCACAAAGAATCATGTCAGAAACACAAAGGCCCGTGTTTGTTAGCCTGTAGTAGAGCACCTAGCAAAAGCCTGAAGCTAACGGCTAATATGGCAGCAAATGCATGTGACCAAAAGCCATTGTGTGCCAGACGTACGATAATTATCGTATTGCTCACAGTATAATATATAAAGTTTGATTTGTACAATAATTTCACCTCCTGTACGATGTATGATCAATAAATCTAAGTCACTGTAAATTCTTTATGTAAATGTACAATTGTTTCAAAGCACCAGGTGTTTTTCATTTAGGCAGGCGCCTAAATGACCCAGAAGCTGATCCAGGTTCAGCACAAAACTTTACACAGCATGCGTTTTAGTGTTATTCTGTAAATATTGATTAACAGCACCAACAGTTCCTCATGGCTGCATCTGCCCATAATGAGCTGAGACCAAACGTAAATACAACCATGACGCATGAGCAATAATGAAGACATCGGATGAAGGAAAGAGTGAGTGATCAGTGCTTATTTTACTTATAGGTAAATTAATGTTTATTAAGGACAATGTACAATTACATTAAGCACAAAGGCAGAGATGCTTGTACCAGATTCTAGCTTACAGCTAATTTCCATCTGTAGTCCTGGGGAGGGGAGGCACATTGGACATGTTTTTAGTTGTAGGAGGAAACCGGAGTACCCGGAGGAAACCTACGCAGACACGGGGAGAACATACAAACTCCACATAGAAAGGCCCCGGGCGGCCCAGGAGTCAAACCCAGGACCTTCTTGCTATGAGGCCAGAGCGCTAACCGCTGCGCCACCGTGTCGCCCATTATAATAAAGTATAATTATGTTCTATTTCTATTAATTTAAATCATTGATTTGGGTGTGAAGACGAGAAACCTCACTGTGTGCATTGAGATGTTGTATTATTTCACCTCATAACTAAGTGGAACATATTTAAAAATTCATTTTTGGAATAATTTAGCATCGACTAAAGAAATGTTTATCTCATACAAATTGCCCAGGTCCAAAATAGAACACAGTTTTTATGTGTATGATAATGTTTAGCAAAATACGATCATTTTGAGGCTCTGGTCCGATAATTCAATATTTTCAATCTGGCAACACTGGACGCACAGCACCCGCCGTGTTTGAACACCGGGGCTTGGTTTAGAGAGCTGCAAAGTTTGGATGGAGAGACTTTATCAGCGGAAAAGGACCAGAGCCACATTTACGCTGCCACAGCTCAGGTCATTCACAATAAAACAAACCCAAAACACAAGAAACGTGAACTGCCATGAATGAAACAAAAGCTTTATGTCATAAATCAAGTCATATCTGTCACCGCTTCAGAATTTATTTATTTTTTTAAACAACAATTACAGCCTCTATTCTCCTTTTGTGAATGTCAGTAAAAGACTCAGACGTCATGAGGTAATTTAAAGTTTACAGACGTATACGTGAACAGGACATAAGCCTCAAACTGATAAAGCTGCACTATGTAACTTTACTGAAGAGTCCACCACCTGCTTGTTTCACGGCGATGGTTTCTGTTTGCTAAGAATGTCCCAGTGCGCTAATCAACTCGTCTTGTATTGTTATCTAATTATTTATTATTTTACCGAGACACACAGACACACCCCACAGTCTGTTACTTGTGTAAACATTCTCGTACGTTCATTTATTTTAATTAGGCGACAAACAGACATGAACTTTACTGTTGGTAGACTGTGTAAACAAATGGCTGTTGTTTGGTTACTTGGCAATAATGTGAGGTCAGCATTTATCTTAAAAAAATAGCCTAACTGCAATGAAACTGGAAACTTGCTGGAAACCAAAACTTTTAACAAAAAAGTCGACACGGTGGCGCAGTATTTGGAGCTCTGGCCTCAGGGATTGACTCCTGGGCCCTAAAGCTAAAATCATCTCTGCCATTGTTCTTAACCCTAGAACACTATCGCCGGGTGAATTTCACCCGAGCAAATGTATTTACATGATTTTCAATATGTTGTATTTTTCTGAGTGTCATGAGTCCCTGGGCAGCTTCACCAGTGTTTTTGACTTCTGTGAAGGTGTGGGTGTTTCTCTCCCCCAAAGCCCACTTTTACCTACAGACTTGCTTTCGGGTGATTTTCACCGGCGATAGTGAAAGAGGGTAATGTACGTTTTGGGTGGATTTCACCAGCGATAGTGTTAGTGTTTAAAATCAAGAGATCCTGCCTCATGTCAAGGGTGACAACATTCAGGCTCATCATATTTTCACCATATTTACTGTCTCTGGTCAACTCCAGCTTCATTCTGTTGCAGGATTAGTGTCTCTGACATCTCAGTAGTGACTAACACAGGTTTGCTTTTGGGTGATTTTCACCCGACAACAGTGAAAGAGGGTAATGTACGTTTACTTTTTTTTTTTTTTTGCGAAAAGTTACATTATGTAGTTAGCTATTTATATGAATTATAAACATATATCACAAAGTGGTGTTTTCAAAGTGAATTCTTAGGGTGAAAACAATATTTTAATCAAGTGGTCATTTTTACACAATGAAAAAAAATACCACATTTTTGTTCCTCTCTCCTGTGGCTGTTTGCGTGCCCAGGAGTTTTTCCCTTCATCAGGGAAGTCTCACATGTCTCAGGAATGGGTGGACCAAAGATCAAGTTTCCTGTTTCAGTATTTTTTTTTAGGAATTTTTGTGCTCGAAAATTACTGAAAAATTTGGATTTGAGAATTTAGGATCTTCCTATATTTGTATTTTCCATTTTGTTACACATAGCACAGTTGAAAATAAAAGAAAACCACTCTAATTTATCAAGTGTTGTCATATTTTGATCTATTTTTTATTACAAGTACTTTTTTTTGGGGTTTATTATATCAGGTGAAAATTACCCGGAAAAAGTGATGGTGTAACTTTTTATAGCGATAGTGTTCTAGGGTTAATATAACTCTTGACTCGAGATGTAACGATACGGTTTAAATTGCGTCGATCGCGAATAAACTAGTCGATCTTTGAGTCAGTGGGTGTCGATCCCAAAGCCCTGCAAGCTACACGCGCAATGTATACTTGAACTACGCGCGCGACTTACATGCACAAGCGCAACACGCGGCAGCAAGAATTCTCCACTGTCGGCTCACTGGAGCGCACAGTGTCCGCACAACGCCAGCAGACAGCGCGACTCCTGAACACACGCGCTCAAAGGAGGAAGAACAGAGAGAGAAGCAGGAAGAGGAGACAGGTAGATTTTAAAAACTTTTTACCGCCCCAAATGCTTCAACGATGTTTAGCCTAGCTTTACGCTCTGCCCGCGCTCTCTCCGCTCCCACCCGCTCAGGGCAACACAGTCTCACTAGATGGCGTACTTTTACCACGACACAAAAAACAGCGTATTTTGATCACGAGTTCACAGCTGTTTTTAGTACTTATGTTACGCCGTACATTTAGCACGATATGAAAAAGAGTAAAAATTACGTTTTCTTCAGGTGAAACAGGTAAGTTTCAGGCATAAGTTACTAAGGGTGTACTCACACTGGCACAACCGAACCGTGCCCAGGCCTGGATGGCCCCTACAGCGCAGTTCTTTTGTGCAGTGTGAGTGCAACGAACCGCGCTCAGACTCGGCACGGTTCGTCTCTGGCACGGTTGGAGAGGTGGGCCAGAGCTCGGCACGGTTACTCATGTACACGCACACGCGCGACTTTAGCACACAAGCCACTGTGACCGCTGATATTGTCACAAGAAGACAGAAACTCTGCACCAAACTCCGTGGAAATGCGCTTACCTTGAGTTAGCATCATGGCCCGGGGCGAAAGTTGTGAAGTCTCTCGTCTTCTGTTGTTTTTGCTGCTCCGCGTGGTTTTTAATCCAAAGCCTGACAGAGGAGCGTCATCGCGGGTAAAACTCGGGTCTGCCTCATTATATTAAAGATATAACGGCCCGCTGATCTTATTTTTGACGCTACAGCAGTAGCACTTCAGCGCGTGATCCAGATCTTCACCGCTACATGTAAACAAATGGCGCTATAGGATGACGTCACCGCGGCGACGCTCAGATCGTTTATGCTAGTGTGAGTGCGGGCCGGCGCGGGCCAGAGAATTTTCTGCAATCGGGTTTGAGCGCGGCACGATTACAAAGCCTAGTGTGAGTGCGCCCTAAAATGGGTAAGATTAGGTCTGGGGCTTGAGGCAGGTTAACATTAGAATCAGGATTTCAAGAATATTCATAAATAAGAAACGTCTTAACAACCCCATTGAAATGAACTGGGACTGTGACACCTGGAATATTTACACAAAACAGCTGTGAACTCGAGTTAAGCTGAGACAAGCACGGCACTAGACAAACCTGTGCTTTGAGAGTTTGGGCAACACACACTAACACCGGCACTGATTCACCAAAAGAACAAGCCAGGTCACTCACCAAACGATGCCTGCGTAACACAAGTTTGCCTCAGGGGCTCGACGCTTTTACACTGACTCTTTCTACGCCTAATTGTGACCCATAGAACGTGATGTGCCTTTTATACTTGGGGTCAGTCCACGCTGTTACAGTCGCATAATCTGAATATTGCTGGCCCTCTTTAATATCGTGATAAATATGATAGTATTGATATATATAAAAAAGTATTGTGTGGTTTGCAAGTTGTAACTCTTGACGTTCCACCGTGACACCAACAGTCTCCCATCCAAATACTGACCAGGCCCTGACTTACTTAGATTCTGACGACACTTCTGACACTGATCAATCACAGTTTTATTGATTAAAATCTCATAATGAATTGACAGAAACAGATAAAGTAGTTGTCTCTCTTCTCTCCTCTCACGTCGGAGCGTTGAAGGTGAACGGGTCGGCACACTTACATAAAATCAAACCGGTGACATCATTCTCTTTAAGCCTATGTAGATGGACAGCTGTTCCACTGACCCTCTCTCCCCCCTCCTCTCCTCCCCTCACCCTCCCTCCCTCCTTACATAACTGTGCCAACGTCGTACAATTAACACTGCTGCTGCTGCTGGGCGTTCACAAAAGAACAAAGGCGTTTCCGCTCAGACAGATACGCAGAAAGTGAATCTGACGTTGGGACATTCTGTAAAGGACACTGGCTTTGGGCGGTTTGTGTGCGTTTAGTGTAAATACACAGCGTTATGTAGTCGGTTATTTCACAGAAAGTGGAAGTAATGATGGAGTTATGCAAGTGTGATGCAGGGCAGCAGAGTGGAAAGACTGGACTTTTGTACATTTATATGGATTAACTGTAAAACGAATGCTTCCAAATCTGTAAAGTTCACATATTCTGCGTTAGCTGTACAGTTTTTCTGCGTAAAAGTGAACAATATTTAATTTAGCTGCCAGAGATGGCAAAAATACTGAAGTTCACTACTCAAATAAAAGTACAGTTACTTGTGTAAAAAACAACTCTGGTAAAAGTCAAAGTCCTGCTGAAACTGTTTTACTTGAGTGAAAGTATAAAAGTTATTTTCTACTCTCGTTTAAAACTATAAATGTGTCAGATTTTACTTGTTTCAGGACATTTCTGATATTTTCAAGATATTTGAGCTTGAATCAGATTTGCCAATGAGGTGAGTAAAATGTCTTACTTCAAGAGCAAATAATTTAGCTTGAAAAAAGAACATATTTGTTTCTCAACACGGGCGATGCGCGTGCACCCCACCTGTAGAAAGAGCCGCCGCTCATTGACACAAACAGTGGAAACAAGCTGAGCCAGCGCTGTTGTCAGTAACTACAAGAGTTTATCACTGTGCTGCTGCTAAATCAACATTTGTGAATGAAACTCGACCCTACGACCCATAAAAGTTACATTCAGGTGAAAACGACGAGAAAAAACGCAGTCTCAAGCTTCAGGAGACAGACGTCCGTCAGACTGGTTCAGACCTGATCCAAACAGCTGCTCTCGTCTCGTGTCGTCGTTTAATTCAAGAAGTTTCCCCATGTAAACAGATGGAGACGAGCTTTTTCTGCATAACGTATTCGAAGTATAGATGAACGTTTTTTTACGTTTTACTCTCGGCATTTGGAACGCCCAGCCCTCCTCTCTCATCTTCTGAAGTGAAAGTGTCTTTGCTCCGACACTTCGTCTGTCACTCACTCTGGGCCTGTTCATGTGAGAGAAGTTGTGGGATAAATCCATAAAAACAATAATATAAAGTCCAGCAGCGTGTTTGTTTCTGATGAAGCAGTAGGAGAAGCCGAGTGTCTTCTTTGCTTCTGACGTAACGTGTTTCTGTCACAGCGCCTCTACAGGAGAGGAGCAGATGTGTCTCTACTGCGCTGGTTCAAGTCCAAAAGAGTGTTTTGTAAACAGAGCTGGGCAGTGGGGCAGTGTTGCAATTTTGGTTCCCAATAGAGCCGAGTCGGGTTCAGTTTGTATTGTGAAAGCAGCAGAAAGACTCAAGACTCAAGTGAGTTATGTCTTGAAACGTTGTTTTTACTTTAACAAAATGCAACGTTTTTGTGGCGTAGACATGTTTTGGTGAGGCCACACAGAGGTTTACAATGAAACACATTTCCACGACACGAGGCTGTATTGTCTGGAGAATATTGTGATTTCATGTGAACCTTTTGGAACCTGTTTCCTTTTTTTTCCTAATTTCTTCCCTGAGATCCATATCTAATCATTGTACAGCGTCACACTTCCGGTTGACTTGGAAACGTTTTGGTTGTGTATTATACAATAACAACTCTGGATGTTCTTGTAACTGTTTCTCTGATGATTAAGAATAAATAAACTCATCTCTTCTCGCCCGGAGGTTTTATGTTTCGGAGGAAGTCAGACATGGAAACAGAAAAAACACAATTTATAAAACAAAATCTGACACAACTCTGATGATGATGTAAGTTGTTGGAGCAGATTTTGACACTTTAACTTAAAAATGTAAGTTCAATGTCAGTTTTAAAGTTTTATGTCGATTAAACTCGTGTGTGTGACTTTGTCTGACAGTCTCTCTCTCTTTTCTTTCTCTTTCTTAATTGTTCTTCCTCTCTTCCCCCTTTTAAGATAAGATAAGCCTTTATTGTCTCCCGTAGAGAAATTTGTCTTGGGGACAGGGGAACACGTGCTTTAAACACATAGTTTACACAAACACCACCACAAGTGAACATAAAAAAGACCAAAGAATAAAAAGACACAAGTGACTGCAGTCTCCCTAGAGATTTAGACTAGTTCCACCTTATTTGCACATTACTCTAAGCCTATGATGTGCATTTTTATTGCACATTCCCTAGGCCTATGATGCGCAGTTTTTATTGCACATTCCCTAAGCTATGATGTGCAGTTTTATTGCACATTCCCTAAGCCTACGATGTGCAGTTTTGTTGCACATTCCCTAGGCCTGTGTTGTGCAGTATTTTATTGCACAATTCCCTAAGTGCAATTAACTAAATGCATTCCATTCATCTTATTTTTGACGCGATACTCAATTAATCAAGTTAATGGCCAATGGTACAAAGAATTCTTAAATCTGTTTAATTTGCAATTTGAACTCTATATCTTCTTCCTGATGGCATCATCTCAAACTGACTGTGGAGAGTGTGAGTCGAGTCATTTGCAACTTTCCAGCCTAGTTTCCTAACGCTCTCCTCAAAGATGTGCTGAAGTGGACTAGCATTGTGCCAATTATTTTACCTGCTCGTTTGGTCAGACTAAGAATTTGGCGATTTAAGTTTCACTGACAAGTTTCCAAACCAGGTGGACATTCCGTAACGTATAATTGATTCAATGCATGCTCTGTAAAACAAAAGCATAACATTTCTATCCACTCCATGTAACCTAAGCCTTCTTAGAAAATACAGGCGCTGGTTAATTCTCGAGCAAACAAATTGTACATGCTGGCTCCATTGCAGCTGAGAGTCTAAATAAACACCCAAGTATTTATAGCACTCAACCTGCTCTATGTCCCTCCCATTGATATTAATGGGGCTGTGGTCTCCCACCGATCGGGGGTCAAAAATAATCTCTTTAGTTTTTTCTACATTTAGGACCAAGTTGTGCTTGTCACACCACTGAACTACTTCATGAATTTCTGTCATATAGACCATGACATCTGTGTTTTTGTTCAGTAGGCCAAGGATTGCTGTGTCATCAGAAAATTTAAGTATATAATTGGTCATCTGCCTACTCCTGCACGCATTAGTATACAAAGTAAAAAGAAGAGGCGAGCTAACACAACCTTGGGGAGCCCCAGTATTAACAACAAGAATGTCTGACAAGGTTGTGTTGACTTTAACTTGCTGTTGCCTTCCTGTGAGGAAGCCCAAGTACCACTTAATTATATGACTGTTCACACCCAAATCTAACAAAGTCTTCATCATAATACTAGGTAAAATTGTATTGAACGCCGAACTGAAGTCCATAAACAATAATCTTCCATATGATGAAGGATCTTCTAAATGTTTCAATACTAAGTGGGTAACAGTAGCAAGAGCATCATCAGTGCTTCTGTTGCTGCAGTAAGCGAACTGATAAGGATCAATACAAACTGCCACATCTCTCTTCAGAAACCCCACCATGACTCGTTCAAACGATTTCATTGTCACAGATGTTAGGGCAACCGGCCTAAAGTCATTGTTCTCCTTTGGGCAGGGCTTCTTAGGTACTGGTGTAATAATTGTCTTTTTCCATAACAGGGAATTTCTCCTGTATCACTGAAAGTTGGAAAAGAGGGGACCATGCTGGGCTCAGTTCCTCAGCAAATGTCTTAAGCAGAAAGGCAGAAATTCCGTCTGGCCCGCTTGCCTTTTTGGTGTCAAGTTTTTTAAAGATAGTAGTGACCCTCGCGGGTCCACCTGAAGTCTGTTCTGAGTAGTGTTGTCAGCCATGGCTAAAACTTCATCGAGCAGGCCTAAAGGATCTTGGCACTCAAACCGATTATAAAAATTGTTCAGCTCATTGGCCTTCTCAAATTCATTGCACACATGCAGGGTGCCTGTCTTTGAATTTAGGTTTGTTATATCTTTAACAACATTCCAAAGTTTTTTAGCATCTCTGGAATCAAGAGCCTCTCTGACCCGCCTGTTATGCTTCTCTCTTGCTTCTGTAATCTTCTTTTTAAGCTCTCGCTCTATCTCTTTCATTTCATAAATGTTTTTGTTCTTGAAAGCTTGTTTTTTCCTCTGTATACATTTTTTTTATATCCAGTGTAATATAGTCTTTATTATTTGGGTAAATTTTAATATCTTTTTTGGGAATTATTGAATCTACGCAAAAAAGAATATAGTCTGTCAATGCTTCAGCAATATTATCCACAGTCTCATTCTGGTAGAAGACGTCCCAGTCCGTGGCCCAGAAACATCCACTGAGCTCCATGATACTGGTTTCCTGCCACACACTAACCGTTCTGGTCACAGGTTTGTTCCTTCTAAGAGCAGATTTAAAGGTGGGAATTAAGAACACAGTCTTATGGTCAGAGTTTGATAGTGGTGGCTTAATCTGAGCTGAGTATGCACCACTAATGTTCCCATAGCACTTGTCTAAAATCTTTTCCTTTCTTGTGCCCCCTTTCACATATTGGAAAAATCCAGGAAGTGCATAATCTAGACAGCAATGATTAAAATCTCCTAGAATTAGAAAAGGAGCGTCTGGCTTAATAGTCAATTGTTGATGCACACAATCTGCAATTAGGGAAGCAGCCATGTGTGCTTTTCCGCTAGGAGGAATATATACGGCACAAATAAAAATATTCCCAAAGTCTCTTGGCAAATAGAAGGGCCGTAAGCTCAAACAAATAAGTTCCAAGTCTGGTGTACAGATGGTAGCTTTAATAGAATAATTACTGCACCAGCGTTCATTGATAAAGACGCAGATCCCACCGCCCCTGCTTTTCCCGGAGCTTATTTTACGATCCTGACGAACCAATACAAAGCCTTGTACCTGAGCAAGCTGGTCTGGGTCGTCCTCTGGAGCCATGTTTCCGTGTAAACAAGAAGGCACGACTCGCGATATTCATGGCACAGTCTCGTATTGATACGCAGCTCGTCAACTTTATTTCTCAACGAGCGGGCATTGCTAAACAGAATAGACGGTAGCGGTGGTTTGTTGCGTCTCCGGCGTAGCCGCTGCGGATACCGCCTCTCCTTCCTCTTCGCCTCAGTCGCCTCTCTCGCTGTCCGTGAGGCTGGCGTAACAGCTCTCTCGGCACGTCATCCAGGAATCCTGGTTCTGGCGCGGCTCTGTTTTGGAGCGTCAACAGAAACTCCCTCTCGTAGATCCTCGGAGATTGGTGGTCACCCCGGGCACACCTGTTGTGGCGTTGTCAGTGTGGTACATGCTAACTAGCATCCACAGCACCAAGAGGGTTAGGACTCTTTTTTTCATCCCGCACCCGCTGCTTCCACTCGTGGCTCCTTTGGTCATCTTTTAGTCACCCTTACAACGTGTCACCATTCATAGTTTCCCCCAACAATACACAAAAACATACAAAATACAAGCACAAGGAGGCCTCCGTTCCCGGTCGCAGCAGTGCGCGCCACGGAATCTGTGTCTCTCCTCTCTCTGTCTCCTCCCTGGCTCTCCACTCTGTGTCTTTTCTTTCTTTCTTTCTTTCTTTCTTTCTTGTTTCTCTTCTCTCTTCTCCTTGTTTCTTTCTCTCCTGTTTCTCTCTCTCTCTCTCTCTCGTTCCTCTCTCTCTATCTCCCCTCTTCTTCCCTCTTCCTCTTTCTCTCCCTTTTCCTTTTAGCTTTCCTCTTACTCTTCACTTTCTTTCTTTCTCTTCTCTCTCTCCTCTCTCTCCCTCTTCTCTTTTTCTCTTTCTCACTTTTTCTTACTCTATCCTCTTTCCCTTCCTCTCGGTCCTTCTCTCCCTCTTCTCTCTTTCTCTCTCTCTCTTCTCTTCTCCTCCCTTTTTCTTCCCTCTGTCTTTCTCTTTCCTCTGGCGGGAATTCCTCTTCCATCTCTCTTCTCCAGCCCTCCTCCCTCGGTCTATGTCTTGGCTTGTGGTCTTCTCATTTTCTACCTCTCTTCTCTCTCTCCTATCTCTCTCTTTCTTTCCTCTCTTCTTCCTCTCCGCTTTTTTTTTTTTTTTTTTTCTTTCCCTCTTTCTCTCGCCTCTCTCTTTCTAGCTTTCCTCTCCCTCTCTTCTCTCTCTTTGCTCCCTTTTCTTTTCTCTCCTGTTTCTTCTCTCCTTCTCTCTTCTTTCTCTCCCTTTTCTTTTCCCTCTCTTTTCTCTCTCTCTCTTCTCTCTTTCTCTCTCTCTCTCCTCTATTTTCTCTTTCCTCTCTCTCCTCTCTGTTCTCTTCTCTCTCCTCTATCTCTTTCTTTTCTCTCTCTTCTTCTCTCCCCTCTCTGCTCCTCCTTCCTCTCTCTTCTCTCCTCTTTCTGCTTGAGGAATTTGTTTTGGGTATAGATATAATCATGTTTTTGGTTTTTCGTTTCAAAATCAAAGTAAAGACTCAGTGAGTGGGGGATTCCTGTTGTCACGGCAAAAGGAACTGGATGCCACTCATGAATAATGTAGCTTAACACGAGTAAAGGAGAAGAAGAGGAGAGGAGAGAAGAGAGAGAGAAAGAGAGAGAGAGAGAGAAGAGAGAGAGAAGAGAGAGAGGAGAGAGAGGCGGGGTGAGGAGCGAAGGAGAAGAACTGGACAGGTTAGAAGAGAGAGAGAAAGAGAGAGAGAGAGAGGAGGGTGAGAGCGAAGGAGAAGAACTGGACAGGTTAGAAGAGAGAGAAGAGAGAGAGAGAGAGAGAGAGAGGAGGGAGAGAGGGAGGAGAGAGGGAGGAGGGGATGAGAGTGAAAGAGAAGAGAGAAAGTATGAGAAGGAGGGAATTGATGGAAAAAGGAGGTGAAAGTAGGTTAAGAGAGAGAGTAGTACCTGGTCTGGCACAGTTTTTTCTGCCCAGATACTAAAGATGTTAAGATGTTAAAGAATGAAGTGCTATAGTAACCACCATGGGACAAACCTCATATTTGAGATTGGTTTGGTCAAATTGCAAATGAAAAAAGGGGAAATTTACAGATATATCTTTTTTAATTGCAAGTGTCAGATGTACAAAGAGAGGGAGAGGAGAGGGAGGAAGAGGGAGACAGGGAGAGGAAAAAGACAGGTAGAGGAGAGAGAGAGAGGAGTGAGAAAGAGAGAGAGAGAAACAGAAAGACTGAGAGAAAGAGAAGAGAGGGGAGGGAGAGAGAGAGGTGTCAGTGCAGAGAGCTCATGTTACTGTGAGTAAACAGGAGCAGGTTTTCAAGTTTAAAAAGGAAAACAAAACTGTGACGTAAATCATCAAACCAACTCTGAGGAGTTTGTTTAGAGGGAAACACAGAGAGTGTTTAAGAAGAAAATAAATACTGCTAAAGATGTCAAAGTGTTTTGTGACTTTTATGTCCAACTTGTTGTCCCAGGTCGGTCCAGAGACATCAGGCGTTTTCCCACATGAAAGTACCAAGAACTAGTCCCCAAATTTCTCCAGTCCCTGTTTAATCAGAGGAACTACCCTGTCCCCATGTTTGAGTTCACACGGCAACAGTTTCTGAAAGTGGGTCTAACTAGCTTCAGCATTAGCACCTATAAAGTCTGGAACATTTAAATAATTCATTAAGTGGTGTTAGGAAAACAAAAGTTGTCTTTTTTCGATTCCACATAAAACCATAATGTGCAAAACCTAAAAACATCACTGGTATTAATAATAAAACAAATGATTCACTGTAATTCCTAATAATAGTATTATAGGCCACTAGTATTTACAAATTAAATACATACATTTTGGGGGTTACTGCTTTTAAATATTTTTCTTAAGGATAAGGGAGGTTAATCTAAATGTGAAATGTGTAAAACATGTTTAAAAACAAAGTTAGCAGTGTAAAATGTGCTTGTGTCACCAAAAGGTTCCTGGTCTGAATGGAAGTACCTGCCCCAGAGCAGGAGCTAAAAAAGTCCCTAAAGTGAGGCCCCAGTCCATAGTTCCTGCTCTGTGTGAATGCTCCCAAAATGGGGACAGGAACTGAAAAAAGTTCCAACAGTGGGAAAAGCCTATCGTCCTGGGGCTTCCTGATGGAACCAGAGAGACTTTGTCCAGGATGCGTCCAGAACAGATCTGTGAGCCTTCTCCGCTGGTTCCTTTTGACATGGAGGAGCAGCAGCTCTACTCCGAGTTCCTCCAATATCTGTGACCTTGTCTTCTTAGTAGTTTCAAAAATCCTTATAGCAAGTATAATATTGAGTAACATTACACACCTGTATTGGTGTTACCCTGGATGTACAGTGAATGTGAGTTTGGTGCGAGTTAAGTTCAGATTGGACGGTGGTTGCAGAACTTAAAACAAATGCCCATGTACACAGACCTCTGAGGAGTGTGGAAGTGAGTGCAGGAGCTGTGCGGTCTGCAGAAAGAATCGCATGAGTCTATTTTCCGGGACCACAGCAGTTAGTGTGACTTTCTTCTTTACGAGTGTCTTACAGAAATTTAGTAATCTTTGTGGTTTTGGACGAATCTGACCAGTTGCGCAAGGACGCCGCACATGTCCTGAACCAAACCAGCCTCCAGTTGTGTAATCCAGCGTTAACTGGACTCTACTCGTGGGAGGATAAAGCTCTAAAGATACTAGAATGAAATGACTAGCATGTATTTTTATAAGAAAGTGAATTAAGAAAAACTGTCTCTGTGCTTGTGAACCACCTTAGTCTTGAACTTCTGTTGGTCTTTTGGGTTTATCCAGACCATCCAGAACAAACTCAAGCACTGCAACCAGTGACCTTTGTGTGAGAGGTTAACCACTCTGCCACTGCGGCTCTGATCTGTGTGTTCTGTCCTTATGTTCCTGTTACAGCAGTGTTCCAGACTCAGACTCTTCTGGGAACCTCCACTAATCCTCCTATAGGACTTTACATGTAACTCCCCCTCTCTCTCCTCTTCTCTCTCTCTCTCTCTTCTCTCTTTAATCTGTTCTCGTGCTGATCACCTGATGTTCATTCACTGACAGAGCAGAACAGTTTGATTGACACATTTCGAGCTGGTGGGACATTATTGTGAGGTTTTAGGGGTTTCTAAACTTTCATTGATGCATTCTGGTGAAACTTGAATGCACAGTTGAATGCTTCGTTTGCGTGATATGTGGTTTTACGGTTAAAAGTTACAAAGTGCTGGACGTCTGAGTTTCTTTCTCCGCCGCTGCAGCTCTCTCTTTTCTGGACAAACACGTGCGAGTCTTCAACATGGATATTTAAATAAAGGTTTTATGATCAGAATTTCCTGCTCTGCACACGTGAGACTCTGAGTCGGAGCTTTTACATTAGACACAGTTTTTACACAACACCAAACATCTCTCCGTCTGTTTATGTTGTAATATAAGAAGTATGTGGATAAAAAGCTGTTTTTGAACTTTCTGATCTGTGTGTTTGAAGAGAATGGAGCTCAACTGTGAACGATGATTCAATAAGTACAATGCTCCATTGTTAAATCCTAAAGGGATTTGGAAAAATGTGATTATTATAAATATTTATAGACATGTCACAGGCTAGCTGGCTATGTGACAACTCAGATCCACAGATTGTTTTGAGTAAAATAACACATCTATAACTTGAAATTCAACAATCGACTTAACATAAAATGTAAGTCTTATGCAGCCAATTAACTCGGAGGACGTTTTATTCCAATTTTTATTTTTTTTCTGAAATCTGTTTGGAGATTTATAAAGGAAGGCTCATACTTGTTGAACGAGGAAGTGGGCAATCACTTTTGAGCTCAACTGTAGATTAAAGTGATCCTAAACGCAGGTCGGTCAGAGACTTACTCCGCCCACAACTGCACTCCAAACAGACTTGCAAAGTGAGAGATGCCAGAGGCCTTTTAAAGACACTTGATTGGCAGCGTGTCGAAGCGGTTCTGATGTGTGGTGAGGTTCACAGTGAGGCTGCGCAGAACAGTCTGTTTCTTACTTGCACTTCAAGATTCCTTTTCATTAACTTTGCAGACACATGTGCTCTCCTTGTACACTGACTGAGTTGAGGTCAGTTCAAGGCGTGTCAGAGTTTCCTGCGAAGTGCTTTGTTCACCAGCTCTAGTCCACTGCCAGAATGTTCATATTATGACTTGAAATCAGACCGCTGCGGTCTCAGACAAAACTGGACTCTCTATGGATCCCTTCCACACACTCATGCGAGTGTCTGTGTACAAGAGCGCATTGGTTTTAAGCACTTTATAAGTCTTGCAAGAGTCATGCTAGTCTCGCCTCGCATCGAACCCACACTCTGCAGGGTTGAAACCTTTATTTATTTAATTGACAGGCACAATGCAATCATACATAGTTACAAGGCAACTGATGTGACGCATATAGAGTGTAGCTAATTCTAATTTTCAACTCCTGTCCCTGGTTGGGCTTTTATCTTCATAATAACAAATAAATATAACATAAACATCTTAATTCTAAGATTTACAGCAGTGCAGTTTCATATTCAACATGTGCACATTTAACACTCTCACATAGTACACGCTACAATATTTACAGAGGAACATGAACACGTGTGAGTGTTTTGTCTAAAATAAAAAAAAAGAGAAAAACTGACTGGAGTTTTCCTGGTCCCTTTGCACCTCACATCATCATCTGCTTATCACCTGAGCCCAATTTTTTTTCCACACATAACTGCAAAATGAGCCAGTTTGCACAAAAATCCATAAAGAAGAATTACTTTACACATCATATTTTAGGTTGCTCTAAAAGAAAAAAACATACAAATAAAACATAAAAACTACATTTGTTTTTGTGTTCTGGCTTGTTTCAGATCAAAAATAAACTCCTGAAGCTTGACAAACTCGATTGCCGTCTTCAGAACAAACAGTGTTGTGTTTCTTCTTCTCTCGTCACAGAACTCATGCGTCGTCATTCATTATTCAAGGACAATTTTGCACTTAGAGCATTAGCGACGCTGAAGAGTCGTTTCAGTCAAACAAGAGTAAACAGTGTCAGAGGAAAAGTACACTCTGTCGTTCGATTGTCTGTGTGAGCTTTTGTGTCATGTATATTTCACGCTTTTTCATACCGAGCTTTATAAATACGACGTAACAAAGGCTTGAAATTGTGCTCATCGTACGCTGTTTATGTGTGGTGGTATATTAACGCTTTCTTGACGTGTCTCGTCAACTGACAAACGCAGTGTTTACCTCGTGCTCAGACGCAGCTCCGGTGTAGTCACCTCAGGCTTTAAGGAGACCTGTTGTGTTTTTCTATAACCTGTCCAGCCAGATGGTTTATCTCGCGATATTTATGAATTCACAAACACAAGATAAACCATCTGGCCTTCCAGCCGCCCGATTGGTTTGGGAGTCTGAACCAGCGGTGTTTTCGGTAGTGTTAAGACAGCTGTTAGCGCCCTGGCGCCGCCACAGAGTCTAATTCAAGATGAACACAAATGGCGGCACAGAGTAATTTCTTTTTGAAAGAAGAGCCGCATGTGTGACATGTACTTGTTCTATCCCACACGGACATCGGTTACACCATTACGAGTTGTTGCTTTGGCTAAGCTCAAATAAGGTCGGCCCCACACCCAATCAGCTCTAAGTATTTCACTAAATGCCCCTCCTTCCCGTAAAACAGCTTTACTTTCTGTGCAAAACTACAGAATTGATAAGTCACACCTCTTTATAGTGACAAGCCCCGCCTCTTCATAGTTAGATTTTAATGCAACAACTGAAGTGACTTTGCACAGACAAGCAGGCGGGGATAGGTGGTAGGTGAGGATGAGGCCTTTTCTGAGCTGCAGGACAATACAAGATTACTCAACATGCAGGAGTCATTCTTATTCAAACTTTGAGTGAACTAACGAAGAGAGAAGGCAGTTAGAACTTACAAATGTAGATTTTACATAATAGGTTTCCCTTTTCCCTGCACATTTCACACTCCTGAGAGAGTCCGCGTTCTCACGTCCACAATGTCACGTCCACAGTGTCACGTCCACAATGTCACGTCCACAGTGTCACGTCCGCAGTGTCACGTGTGCCCGGGTCAAAGGTGGTGACAGTGGGATCACCGGAGGACCAGTCACTGAGTGTGAACTGTCCTTCGCACCTGTACTAGATCAACGCAGGTAAATATTCTGAGGCCAGGGTCAGGACCCAGAGCAGTTGGACGGACGAAGCAGAGGGAGGGAGAATCCCCCACACCCCCTGGCAAATCGCACCCTGAGTATCAACATATATTAATTTTGATTGCATTTATGGCTTAAAATCACTTCAAACAAACACCAAAGTGAAACTGGAGAGGACCACCCAAGCTCAACCAATCACAGCGCAGCATTCGGCTCCTGATGAAAACTAAAAATTCTTTATTATTCAGTTCAGACAGTTTTCAGTGGCAGAGGTTATATTAACCGACAATTTTCCTTCCTCTATGGATTGTATTTTGCTTTGTCAGAACATTTTTACGGCTCTCCGTCTTTTTGACAGACTGAAAATGGAGCTGCCCTTTTAAATAAAGTCTACTGATTTAGAGAACTGTATCCCGACTGGACTCGTGCACAAAATTAGAATGCAACGATAGACAAAAGCAGCTTTCAATTCCCATAATGCACTGCTGTTCAAGCAGGGAGGCCGCGAGACTGACGCCTGCAGAGCTCGAGGTGCTGCCACTTTTGCAAATACCTTACCTAATCACTCCACAATAGTCTCAGTTTTGCATTAACTATGTTTGCTCTCATTGAGTGATTGGACCGGCCCAAACCTCAGGTCCTGCAGGTCCCGGGTCAGTTCACACTTCACTCTGCAGAGCATAAACTCTTGATCCTGACACTGGAGCAGGACAGACTCTAAGCTGCAGAATCTGGACCAAAACTAATGAGATCAGTCACTGATTTGTTGAACTAAACTGTGTCTAAAACCTGGAGATAAACCACTCTCTCTGCAGTACTGTATGTATCTAAATCTGTCTCTCTCTCTTTACGGGACAAACCAGGTCAGAGGGGTGAGCAGACCGAGATTCTGACAGAGAAGTGTTTGATTAGAAACATGAGGCAGTCACCTGAACACGGCGTGAGCTTGTGGAGGTCAGAGGTCACTTCTCAAACTCTCCCTCATGATCCTGAACGGTCCGCTGTGTGAGAAACGATCTTGAACTTTAAACATGTGATCACGGTTAGTGCAGTGTTTGTGAGTTCAACATGATCACCCTCAGGTCAGGTCAGAAGGTCAAACTCACCGTCACTGCAGAGCTCACGTGTGTTTGCAGGTCCAGTTTTTAACCTTTTTTGATTTATACTCTTTCGTTGTAATTTTCCGGTGCCACCAAACTCCTAAAATATGCTCAAATCAAACTATTTCATTAACTATGGTTGGGTCCGAATCTCCACTCTATTAAAATCTACCACAATGCATCTGCAAAGTGAGCATCAGTGATCACTAGAATGATCAATATGGACCACAATGCTCTGAGAGTCGAAAAAAACACAGCGGACAGTCGGCTGGACGAGATCGAAGACTGTCTTTTGG
The DNA here is from genome assembly GCA_038363315.1 of Mugilogobius chulae. Classification (NCBI taxonomy): domain Eukaryota; kingdom Metazoa; phylum Chordata; class Actinopteri; order Gobiiformes; family Gobiidae; genus Mugilogobius; species Mugilogobius chulae. The sequence goes on from CM076404.1 coordinate 328,588, forward strand.
CCCAACACAAGCTTTTGTGGCTTTTGGGAAAAAGTTCCCTCTTTAGGTCTTGTGCGTTATTACACTCAAAATGTTTTGAAGTGCGTAGGTTAGGTCATCTGTTTTATAAGGGCTAGCCCACACCCAAAGCGCGATGCTCGGCGTTATTTTTCAACGATCCGCGTCGTAATGGGTGAGTAATATGATCATTTTGTCTTAAATAATGAAAGGCATTCCTCGTTCATTATTGTTAACGAAACAGCGCCGACAAGTGAAAACCGTTAACTACTGTACTTTTATTAAATCATAGAAGAAGAAACTACGGATGCCGGGAAGGTATTTCCTGGAGCGGCGTCGCGACATAAACAAACAAAACCGAATCACCGCGCGGTGCGAGGCGCCGCCGCGAGCCCGGTGTGTGTACATTCATAGAAATGAACGGCGGCACCCAATTTGCCGTGTGGCAGAGCGTCCCGGTGTGCGCTGGCCTTAAGTGTTCTTTATCCGTGTGTAGTAGTGATGCAAGGGTCAACTCTTTTCGTGACCTGCCTCGCCCGACCCACTTGGCCCGAAAAATGTGCTTAAAATTCAGGACTCGACCCAAACCTGAACTCGCCGACAATAAAACTAAATAAAACTTGTTTTGTGAGCTGCTGCTGCAGGTTACAGCTGTCTGTGGAGTCACACGGTCCTAATCCAGGTCTACTTTGTGCTAATTCTCATCAGCGAGTCAAATCACTGAAGTAAACAGGTTCAATGTAATTCAGGACTTCTGCTGCAGCCCCGGTGATCAAACATGACGGTGTTGTGTGTCAATGGCCGTTAGCTTTAGCCTTTCCCTGGGGGCTCTACAGGCTGTGATTGTAATTTGAATGCATCTTTTCCTGCTTTGTAAAGTATTTGCAGTTGTGTTCGTGAACTGCAACAGGCGGGACGATCTCGAGCCGAGTGAGGCCTGACCGTTCTGACCAATCAGAGCGAGAGTTACAGAGAGCCGAAGTTAAAGCTTTATGACTTGTAGGAATCTGATTATTCTTATAGCTTTATTAGTGGTGCCCAAACTCAAACCCTCTAATGGGATTATGTTTGGCCCATGAAGAGGGGCTGGTGTTTATTAGAATGTCTGATAACATTTTTTCAAAAGATTGTCAAAGTACATTAAAATGCTGTGACATACCGACGCGTTTCGACCCCTTACGGGTCTTCGTCAGGCCCTGACGAAGACCCGTAAGGGGTCGAAACGCGTCGGTATGTCCCTGCTTTATTAAAGGATTTTTATACTTTTGTACATCAGAGTGCCTCGGTTCCTCCTTCTCTCTGCCGTTCCTTTCCATGGATCTTCGATGAGCACCTGATTTTACTTTATCCTCGGACCCCGTTAGCACTCACTTCTTGGTTACTACATTAAAATGCTGTTAAAAACATGTTAAAAATACATTTTAGTCACTCTTTTTGGAAATGACTTTTCTAGATGCAAGATAAAACTGATTAGCAGCAGCTACAAGCATCAAGATCATCTCCAGATAATATAATAGATCCAGAGTAGGTTTACTTAAGACAACATTAACATTGTGAAAGCAACAAACAAATAAACAAATCTTGATAGTAATACATTTTTTGGTGTACCGTGTATTAATGGCCTTTTTAGTGGACTATTCTATAATCTAATCTAGTCCAATCTAGTCTAATAGTCTGAGTTTTTATTCAGTTTTGACTGATGCAATGAAAATCCCACAGAAATAAACCAAACAGGAAATGCTCATAGATACAGCTGAGTTTCCTGTTTTAAATAAACAAGCTAACCTTCCCTGCAAACAACCTATTTGCTTTAGTTAAACAATATTATTCAGTTTTTGTTTGCTGAAAGTGTCAGGTAACAGTATTTACGTTGTATTTTCGAGGTCAGGTTTACTGTGATCCACCACTAAACCGTTTATCCAGAGAATGTAACAGAAACTCATCTCAGAATATAAATATTAGCATTCCAGCGCTAACTCTGCGTGAAAACCGCCGCGTTAGCCACACTCTGCGGTCGAACGCAGCACACAGGTCGATATTCAGCTGCTACAGGCGCTAAAGCTGTTAGCCACGGCTCAAGAACCAGAATAACCCAGAGAAAGAGCAAACAGATCAACAGGAAACGTGATTATATTTATTATTAGGTCTGGGAAATATCGTGATAAAAACAGAATCGTGAGCTCACTGTTGTGACAATCGGCTTTTTTGGTGAAATCGTCAAATCGTGATTTCCCATTTCTCTGTTTAATGAGAAAATGTGTTTGTTAAAGTACAGACAATTATTTCCAACTTGAACCTCAGAGTTGCTGCTCTTTATAATGAGTTTGTACGTCTGTTTTGAACAGTTTTATGAGTTTTGAAGATCATGAGTCTTTTGGCAGCACGGTGGCAGAGCGGATAGCGCTCTGGCCTCACAGCTAGAAGGTCGCGGGTTCGATTCCCGCTCAGGCCCGAACCTTTCTGTGTGGAGTTTGCATGTTTCTCCTCGTGTCTGGGTGGTTTCCTCCGGGCACTCCGGTTTCCCCACCAACCAATAACATGCATGTTAGGGAACACTTGGTGGTAGTCGGAGGTTGAGGCGCCAGGTGTTAGGTGAAACGCCTCTGCTGAGCTGCCCCAGGGCAGTTTACTGTCACTGAGTGGGAGGGGAGGGGTTCATCTCACTGTGAAGCGCTTTGTGACTCTGTGTCTGTGAAATGCACTATACAAATAAAGATTCTTTACTTACTTACTTACTTACTGCAGCTTCAAGTCAAGTTCCAGGTGAATTTAGCAGATTTTTAAGTTTGATTTACAAAAATGTCTGTTTATGAACGAAACATGGATTTTAGCATTTTTTCAAAAGCTGTTATTAGTGTTAGAAATGTCTGAATTGTATTATCACACAATGTTCTGATTAATTGATTATTTGAATAACTTTATTTATAGGACGGTGTAGTCCCTCATTCATCCAGGAGTGATCCATAGTAGAAGTCTTCAAAGTAGTCATCTGGACAGTGTTTCCGAAGATCAAGACGTTTCGACTCTCATCCGAAAGTCATTTTCAATCTGATGGAAAACATCAGATTGAAAATGACTTTCGGATGAGAGTCGAAACGAGAGACAAGGAGACAGAGAAAGACTTTTGAGAGAGAGAAACAGGAAGGAGTGAGAGATGGAGACAAGGAGAGAGAGAAAGAGAGTGAGAGGAGGAGAGAGACTTTTGAGAGAGAGAGGACAGGAAGAGAGTAAGACAGGGAGAAAGAGAGAAGAAAGAGAAGACAGAAAGAGAGAGAGAGACAAGGAGAGAGAGAATGAGAGGGAGACAAAGAAAAGGAGAGTCAGAAGTCAGAGAGAGAGAAAGACAAGGAAAGAGGAGAAAGAGAGAGAGAGACAGAGACTGAGAAGAAAGAAAGAAAGAAAGAAAGAAGAAAAAAGAAAAAAGGGAGAAAGAAGAAAAAGACAGAAAGACAAGGAGATATGGAGAGAATGAGTGAGAGAGAGGAAGAGAGAAGACAGTAAGAGAGGGAGACAAAGAATAGACAGGGGAAAAGAGTGAGAGGATGGAGAGAGAAGAAAGAGACAGAAACAAAGAGAGGATGAGAGAGAGAGAGACTGAGAAGAAAGAAAGAGAAGAGAGGGAGAGAGAAATAGAGAAAGACAAGGAGGTAGATAAAGAAAGTGAAAGAGAAAAGGTAGAGAGAGAGAAGGAAGAGAGTGAGAAGAGAGAAACAGACAGCTTGGGAGAGAGAAGAGGAGAGACAGAGAGAAGACAGATAGAAAGAACAAAGAGGGGGGGTCAGATAGAGAGGGAGAGAGAGAGAAAGAAGAGAGGAGAAAGAGGAGAAGAGAAAGAGGAGAAGAGTGCGTAATGAAGAGCTTTGACGTCAGGGAAACTTCAGTGAACAGGAGCAATAAACATCATTAACACTGAACAGAGCAGGTTTGGAGAAGAGAGAGAGAGAGAGAGAGACAGAGAGAGAGAGAGAGAGAGAGAGAGAGGGAGAGGTTATGGAGCAGGCTTCAGTCTGTCCCAGGGCCAAAGTATCTTCAAGCTCACCTCCAGAACCATGTACATGTCATTCATTCAAGCAATTCACTTGTCCCAACCACAGGAAATCATTTACAAGTCTTGACAAGGGTCCTCAAAGCTTCAAACTTTGTAAAGAGAAAGTGTATCTGAACCTTTTTAAAGCCGACTGCACTTTTCAAACGCAGAGATGGATAGACACAGGCCAAACACTGAATGTGAGTTTGATGCCAGTTTGAGTTCTTCCTCGGTATCCCTCTAGAACTTGACTCACTGAAAGCGTTTGGGAAAAGGTGGGATGTTTAGTGAAATACTTCGAGCTGATTGGGCGTGAGGCCGACCTTATTTCTGCTCAGCCAATCACAGCAAGAACTTGTAATGGTGTATCCAATGTCTGTAAGATAGAACAAATGTCACACACTTCTCAAAACCACGCTACTGTGATGTGAGTGGACCAAAACACCGCTGTTTCAGACTCTCAAACCAATCGGGCGGCTGGAAGGCCAGACGGTTTAGCTCGAGGTGTAAATTCACAAATATCGCGACATAAACCATCTGGCTGGACAGGTTAGGACAAGACTTAGAAAGTGCTTAAACCACTGTCCCCGTTACACAGATCTCGAAGCAGTGCAAGTGCTCGTCCGAGAGTCGCACGTGTGTGCAGAAAGAATCTGTAGAGCAGTGGTCCCCAACCTTTTTTCTTGTAAGGACCGGTACAGTCACAAGTTTCTTTTCCATGGACCGGTCGAGGTTGGGTAGTGCCCACAACAACAATGTAAAATGCAAACAATCATTTATTGTGCATATTTTTAGCTTGCTTATTGCTTGAATTTGCTCTTTATTGGATTAAATTGCACTATATTGTCCTAGTAAAGTACAAGGAAGTAGTGAGAGACTATGAAATAAAATTAAAAAAATATTGAAGAATCCTCTGGGGCCCGGTAGCAGATGGCCCGCGGACCGGTTTTGGGCCCCAGACCGGTGGTTGGGACCCCTGCTGTAGAGAGTCTGTCTTTGTCGGAGGTCGTAGAGGTCTGATGCAACTTTCAAGTCATAAAACGAGCATTCTCAGAAAAATCCACGTGACTTTGAACAAACACGGACCGCAGTGGACTGGAGGCACTTCACAAGAAACTCACGTGTCTCGCATCAGACTCACCTCACAGTCAGTGTACGGGAGGCGTTATTCATTCGTCAACACGGTGGGCAGCACTAGCCTCATATTTAGCAAAAAGTTCCTGAGTTCTACTGCCAGGCTATGTGGAGTTTGCACGTTCTCCCGTGTCTGCGTAGATTTCCTCCAGATGCTCTAGTTTCTCCTACCATTAAAAAGTAACACTCTCCTGCTAAAGAGATTCGGCCTCTCAGAGGGATTTTCCTGGTTAAAATTATGCATGATTCATTAATTTTCTCACTCTTGTTCCCATTAGAGGTGGAATGCGACTGAAGCCTGTGACTTTGGGCCTTAGGTGGGCAACACCCCGGACAGTGATTACCACATAGACAGACTTATCGAGAAATTTTACATTGATGCGAATGACTCATAAACGTTTTTGGTGGTTACATCTTATTCTCCACTACTGAGCACATATTAATAGGCAACAGGTAACATAACTGTTGTGATAAGTCCAACATTCTCAAGAAGCATTATTGATCTGCTACTTCTCTTTTTACATCACAGACTCAATTCAAATGCATTCTTCCACATCTATCTATAAATAAATGATCAAACATCGTCACAGACAACACTAAACAGTCGAAGCAGAAATCCTACATCAGTACTTGAATAATTCTGCTCAAATCCAAAGCCAAACTCACCAATGAACGATCTCTTCCCACTTTTCATCTTGATCGAATCCACAAACGCCGGAGTCAAAAAGTTAAACCAGTGAAAGAAGCGTCTAATCTTCCATGCGTCCCGTCTCTGTCTCTGTTCTTCTTGAGTCGACACCTCCGCAGCTCCGGCTCCACGCAGAGGCAGGTGTCTGGTTACGTGTCCCAGCGGAGAGCAGCCTCGGTCGGGCAGAGTCGTTACCAGGCCGGGGCAGAGCTGGAGGTCCCACCGGTGAACTTTCCAACACACGCAAAACACTGGGGAATAAGGGAAATAAAAAAGTCAGTTTGGAGTAGATATTTTGTATTTATATCTTTTATTTCTTACATGTTTAACTCAATTTAGTATGACAAGTGAAGGGTAAATAATTTGAAATACACAGAATAATTGATGAATGAACTTAGCCGTAACAAAGTAAAATGAACAAACCAACAAGCACCACTGGGATAAACTAAGAAAAATAAAACAATTACACAGAGCCCCACAGTTCAGCTCCAAGTGTTGGACTTCACCCCAGTGGACGTGAGCGTGGCATCACTGTGTTTTCTTGTTCGGCAAAGGTCTCTCGTGGTTTTGGCAGCCTACGGGGAAAACATCAGTGCAGAGAGAGTACCCGACCTTTTTGAAGTCCACCCTTGACCGGAAGTCGATGATCAATTTTGTTTGCGTCTCATGGGCTTGGTGAGTGAATAATGATACTTGCATCTGGAAAACAGGGACTTGTCTCGGCAAGGTTGCACCCAGGTCTTACTTGAATGATACTCATGGTTTTATTTATTGGTGTAACAGAGTTGAATTTAGAGTCTCAGAAGCTGGTGCTGTTCTAGGGGCGAGGTTAGTAAGTATCGCCACAGGATCCTCTTGTTGTTCTGCTGTGAGGTTGAGGTTGTGACGATAAACATGCCTGCACTTACTGCCCATGATGCTACAAAAGGTGGCCGCCTGTATTTTCTTGTCTTTTTCAGCTATTCAGTCACCAGAATGTAGTCAAACCCCGCACAAAAAAACTTCCCAGTTTGCGCTCCAGTCACCGGTGAAGCTCATCGAGAAGGTAGGGAAATATTAGTCGCCATGCTAACTCTAGCACCGTGCGCTAAACTGGATGGTCTGCTTCAGCCTCTCGCTGACAACAGTGCTGGAGTTCCCAGTGTCGTGACTTACTGGCAAACTCCAGCCACCACTTCTGACACCATGTTTGTGTCTCATGCGGTAACTGCATTAGCTAAGTTTCAGACAGCTTTATGAAGCGACTGGTCAACAAACCTATACAACACTGACACGACTGCACATCCGTTCCAGAAGGGCCTCTGCTGTCAACCTCAAATCATAACAATAGACCCTGTAACAAGTTTTGTCATCGTGTTTTAACAGCCCGATCTCACAAGAAAGCGTACATATACCACGACATAACGCAACATGTAAATTGCTTATGATTAGCACGAGTTTAAGGCTCTTTTGCGTAATTATAGTACGCGTCACAGTCCCCTTTCATTTCAATGGTGGTTGTTAAAAAGTGTTCTTATTCATGAAAATGAACAAAATCCTACATCTAATCTTAACCTACCCCAAGCCCCAACCCTAATCTTAACCATTTTAGTAACTTTTTGCCTGAACTTAACCGTTTCACCTGAAGAAAACGTCTCCACGTGGCTTCAACCAAAACTCGTGGCATTTTTACGCTGTGAAATCTCGTGGCATTTTTACGCTTTTTCATATCGTGCTATATGTACGGCGTAACATAAGTATGCAAAACAGGACTGATATCGTGCTAAAAATACGCTATTTTTGTGTCGTGCTAAATGTACGCCTTCTTGTGAGACCGTGTTGGTTTTAACCACTCAGGTGGAAAGGGCTGGAGCTGTCAGACGATCACCACCTGGTGTCTTGTAACTGCTGGTAGAGGAGGAAGTCGGACAGACTTGGCAGATCCAAGAGTATAGTAAGGGTCTGTGGGAAGGTCATGCAGAGCATTTTGTCAGCAGGAGAATCTTCCACCAGCTCCCGGGGGACTCCTTGTATCTGTGGTTTTAAAGTTTCTGCTGCCTGTCACAATCCTCAAACACGGTGGTAAAGAGAAAGGGATGAAGGAGTCGTATCAGGAGCTGTTGGATTGTGGGATTCCTGAAGCAGAGATGGGTGTGGACAGGCTGTGTAGTGATTGTGCTGTTTTTGAGGCAAAATCTCAAGACTGGGAGAGTCAGGAGAACCGTGGAGGATTGTCAAAGCCCAATGTCATTCTAGTTGCCAGACACATACTGATCACAAACACCTGCTGTAACACTGCACTTTACTCCTTCTTTCACTTTCTCCTGTGCTTTTCCAGCAGCCAGGCTCTGTTTGAAATGTGTTTGCAGAGGTTAACTTCTCTTTAAGCTTCAAACAGAGACTGAGGATTACTATGTGACTCCACACCAGATCTCTCCATGAGATTGTCCTCTTTCTTTCTCTCTCCTCTCTTTCTCACCAAATCTTCGCAGACTTTTTGCCAACAATCATATTTTTTCTCTCTCGTGACTGGGATCTTCACCACACGACGTTTTGACACAGAAACTCTTGTGTTTTCAGTCAAAACAGAAACGAGACCAAACTTAATCTGGAATAGAAAACAGACAATCAATTAAACCACAGATCACATGAGGTAGACTTGTTAATCCTTTTGTTTTAAATCGTAAAAAGACCAAAAACTATATTTCTATGAGTCAATTTTTTATCTGTGTTCAAAGATTTTTTGGGCCATTTTTTGTTTGATGCAAAAAGATCCATGAACCATTTCTCCCACATCATCTCCACTTCCTCCGGTGTTCGGTGGATGTTGTTTTGTCACGTGATCCACACTTTTCTGACTTGTAGCCGCAGATTTGCCTGTGATTTGACTGAGGACGACCCGGGACACAAAGCAGCAGCAGCTCGTGACGCACAGAGAGGACACTGTTTCATGTGGACGCCTTTGTTTGTCGTCAAAAGGTCTTTCTGTGGAAGAGAGGAGGAGCTTTCTGTGGAGAAGAGGCGGAACTTTGGACTCTTCTAGGAAACATAAATAAGCTTTAAGAATTTGACTTTCCTGTGGCAACATTTTGAGAACCTTTAATCGTGAAAATAAATTGAATCGAGTTTGATGTGGTGCTTTTCATCTTTTTGAAACCATAATAGATCAGGGTTGGGCCATTACTTTTTCCCCGAGGGCCATATTCTCATTATTGCAATGCATCTGTTTATGCTGTTTAATCTTTTTTTTTTTTTTAAAGAAATACTGTAAAGAGTAACTTTTATCCTTAAAAACTTTGTCTTGTAAATTTTGATGAAGCAGGGTGACGTACGGACTGACACAACATAAAGTGATTTTTGTCCAATTTTTCAGGTTTGATCCTCGAAAAGTATTGCTTGTTAGCGTCTAACGCCAAGCCCTGAAGATCAAATAAAGCTGGCGCTGTTCATTAATGGTTTTTGATCATGGGTTAAGCTGCCATCTTGGCTTTAAGCTTTAACCTTTTACATGTGCTGTTGTGTGATTCTTTGGGCTGAACAGAACTGAAAGTGTTGGCGTGACTGTTTTGACCAATCAGGGCTAGGGTGACCAGATGAGATAGCCTGAAATTCGAGATCCTGGAGGACGCTTGGATTTCTTCAAAATGGGAGGTGGGGAGAAAAGAGCAGTTCTGTTTGAGTGACAGAAGTGTGGAAGCCTGCCTCATTCGCAGCACATGATAGAGTGGATAGATTGGATGGATGGATAGATATTTTATTGATCCCGAGGGAACATCAGTTTATCAGCTGCATACAGTACAAGTTGATGGCTGCCTGTAACACATGCGGCAGAATCAGAAACCCTGGAAGCACTTGACAAAAGAATAATGCTCTAGCCCCTAAGAGGTATTAAACAGTCTTCAGTTTGTGTCAATCCGTCCCGTATTGACTGAATAATGACCATAAACACCTGATGAAGTAATACATCTGAGGATTTAATTAGGAAATGACCGTGGCCAAACGCAGTGGCAGATTTCATCATTTTTCTGTTTAAATCTTTTACAAGCCACACAAAACACAAGAATGTTTGTCATGACAAAAGTATCTGACTTTAGTATTTCTATGGAGAAGGTCTAGTGTGAGGAGTAGTGAGCAGTCATCTGTGCTTTACAGAGTGTGTAGCCCCTGCTTAAAACCTCTGTGCCCTTGTACACAAACCTTGGAGCAGTGCAATTGCACGTCCAAAAGTCGTGCAATTGTGTGAAAAGAATATGTAGAAAAGGTGAGAATTCTCGTGAATCTGAGTGGCTTTGAGCAAATGCAGACTGCAGTGGACTGGAGCTGGTGAACAAGGCATTTCTCAAGAAACTCGCATGTGTTTGCGTATGTTTTTCACGCGTTTCTGTCCCAGTTCATTTCTAAGGTGATTGTAAAGACGTGTTATTATCCATGAAAACGAACACAATCCTAACCCTAAACTTAACTAACTCCAAGCCTCAGACCTTAACTTATCCGTTAACCCCCCAAAAAACCTCCTGTTTGTCCTCACCGACATCGTGTGTCCAGACCACGCCAGAAAAAACGAGCGTGTAATTGCACTCCAAAACAGGCAGAAGCGTCGTTGGGACACGCACTTTGTCATGACGTGGTATTTACACACAAGCCATGAGAACACGTTGGTCACTCAGGGTCAGGATGCTTTTCGGGATGTAAGGGGCAAGACTAGGGACACATGCATGAATTTTGGGACTGTCCCAAATTTTTGGGGATGTGTGGTCACTCTAATATAGCCAAAACTAAAATTTAAAAAGCCGTTTTATACGAAACAAGAAGTTTATGATGTGAAATAAGTCAAAAATACCACAAGATCCGACTGTTCTTAAAGCTGTAGATGCTGCTCTTTTCTCATTTGTGTATTTTTTAGTTTAAGACCTGTCGTTGTCTGCTTGTCCAGCTCTCCCAGTGCATTGTGGTCTATATTGACTAGTCACGTGACCGTCGACGCTCAGTACTTTTCCAGGCGCATCGTGGGAAGTTTTGAGCGCATTACGTTTTGACCTGCTGCACATTCAGACGCCGCTGAGAACGCCCCGAGCCCTGAATAGACTGAGCTGAGTTTAGCTTTGACCTGCAGAGGATCAGGGACAGTCCAGGACCAGGATGTGCACTGTAAAAGTCTGAGTCATCAGTCTGAGCCATGTGCACTGTAAAACTCATCTTCAGACACGAGACTCCAGATAAAGAGATTAACACATGCAACACGCAGCAACCTGACACTTATCCTGGATGATTTAACTTTAGGACAAGATGCTACGGACACAGTACATCTTCTGTTTTCTGTTTGATCTGAAATTGAAGATTCTCACGTGGAAAAAACACAATTGTCCAAACTGCTGATAACGACGTAACATATTTGATTTAATTCTTTGGGTTTAAATGAGGTTATGTACTTGTTCTTTTCAGGCAGACATAAGCCGTGTTTCTAGTCCTGATCCTCTGACGGTTCACTGAAAGCTTTTAAGGACAGTTTGTGTTTCTGCTGCAGATCTTACCATGGAAGTACACTGACAGTGAGGCGGGTTTGGTTCGGGACACGTGTGGTTTCTTGCAAAGTACGTGTACACCAGATGCGGTCAACTGCGGTTCAGTTTTGTCCAAAACCACGCAGATTCACGTAATTCACACAATAACGCTCGTATAATGAATCAAAAGCCACACCAGACCTCTGCGGTCTCCAGGAAAAATAGACTTCATGCAGATTTTCACCAGCCAAGACCCACTTGGCTGGTGAATATAAAGATGTTCTGTTATTTATAAATATTATAGGCGCTAGCCGAGGCGACACGGTGGCGCAGCGGTTAGCGCTCTGGCCTCATAGCAAGAAGGTCCTGGGTTCGACTCCCGGGCCGCCCGGACCTTTCTATGTAGAGTTTACATGTTCTCCCCGTGTCTGCGTAGGTTTCCTCCGGGTACTCCAGTTTCCTCCTACAGCTAAAACATGTCCATTAATGCCTCCCCTGACCCTTCCCCCAGGACTCCCCTGCTAATGAGATTCTGAATGTCAGTGGGACTTCCTGGTTAAATAAAGATCAATTAAATTAAAAATTAAATATAATACAAATTATAGGGACCGACCAATTTATCAGCCAATTAAATTAGTCGATATTGCACTCTCACAAGTCATGGGCTGTGTCCGAACATCCACACTCATTCCCTATCCACTCAATTACTATATAGTCCTGCCCTGTTCAGTGGACTGGTCAGTGAGGTTGTCCGCACAGTTTTTTTCTATTCTCGCAATGAATTGTGTCCATATTGATCGTTCTAGTGACATCAATGCTCACTACTTTTCCAGATGCATTGTGAGAAATTTTGAGTGCACTACTTTTTGACCTGCTGGACATTCAGACACCATAACAAAATGGCGTGGAAACGCCATTTTCCCAAACATCCTTCCTCCGCTCGACCCTTGTTGCCACGACAACAAGGCTGTACAACTTACAGGTCACAGTTTTTATTGTAGTTTGTCAAATGTTTTTGCTTTATATCATTTTTAGTAGTAGTAGTAGTTTCTTCAGACATTGTCACAGTCACATACAGAGAGTTCGTTCATTGTGACTGAAAGGCTTTGGCTGAAGGAATGTTTATTTATGCCTGCCTAATTCCACTTAAGAAAATCCATTTACAAAACAAGAAAAAAAATTTCAATAATTTTTCACAGGAAATACTAGTGTCGTAGTACTTGAGACCGAACTTGAGATCGTTTTTAAGGTCTTGGTCTCGTCTCAAACTCAAGCGCTCCGGGACTCAATCTTATTGGAAATGAATGACAAGTGAAATGCCTCACGCAGACAGGCGCCAGGCCCGTTTCACTTACACGCCTACTTCTGTGAGTCAGATCTCGCGTTGGCTCAGTTTTAGTACATTCACTTTTGAAAACATACAAAGGACCAAGACAGAAGCGTTGCTGCACAAATATGTAAATATTTTGATGCCCTCAGAGAGTTTCGTAATGAAGATCCTCTCATATGTATTACTCCGTAATCTCTGTTGCGATCTCCTGTAACTGTTCAATGTAAATATGTAAATATGTATGAATGTTTAAGGACTAGAGGGCACTCTGCAAACTCCAGTGTCTTGGTCATCTCTGTGCAGCAGGAGACGACCAACACGTGGATACGAACTGGTCTTAAACTAACTTACCTAACTTATTTATTAGATTTAAAAACACAGCACTTTAAAATTACTCAATGCACCTTAACCAACGTCCGTCCGAATTCATCAAATTGTCCCCATAGCTCCTAGCTCCTTAAGCCAAAACCGGATGCACGTGACCACACGCCATATTAAGTGCTGTCCGGATTGTCAGTTCAGTTAGGAAGGAATTAGGAGAAGGAGCCTGTATGCTTCCTATGATAGCTCCTTTAGCATAGGAACCATAGAAGCTTCCTAACGGCAGTAAGGAGCTATGAGACATCCCACAATGCACTGGCACAGATCGCTCCAAAAATGAAGGAATATTTATGACAATATATGATCTGTGAATGATGAGTTTGTAATGAATGAAAAGTTTTACTGCCTCAGACTTTAGACACACTACATAAAACAAACTTTATAAACTTTGAAAATATAAGGTTTTAGTGCAACATCGCCTTCACTAAATGTATTGCCGCATCTCTTAACACTATTTACGTGTGAAGAAGTGAATCTTACGCCGGGGCACAGACTCATTTGCATAAAGTCCGCTACAGAGGGAGAGAAGGGAAAAAGGAGAGACGCGCTTGCTGCTGCTGCTGCAAAGCAATACTGGAATATATTTGTCTTTTCTCACACAGACTGATGATGGTGAGTCTGTTATGTTTATTCTGACCTGTCCTGTGCATATATAGGTCTACTGTTTGTGCTGAAACGTGTTGTTGAAACTTCGTGTTTAAACTTTGCACAAAGATGGCTCAGTCTGAGGCTTATTGCAGTATTTTTATTAAACAGCAGCAGATTCGTGAACAAATGCGTTGTTTCTGTAACTCTCGTGTCATTCAAATCAGCGCATTAGGTCCGTGTTTTGTAGTCCGCTGGTGGATGTTGTAGTTTTTCATGAACAGCTGTAGAGTCACGTCATTTCCCTCGTTGTTTCCCGCCGCTGGTTAGGACGTTCGGATTCACCAAACGGAGCTAAGAGCTCTTCTCTCAGCTGTCTAGTGCTCTTACTGTTGACCTCCTGACGACCTCCACCGATAAGGAGCTAGAGGCTAGGAACCAGGAGCTAGGGGCTATAAATTAGGTTATTCGGAACCAGGGCACATTTGCACCTTAGAAAATGTGCGCTTTAGTACCTTGAGTGAGTGTGGCCTTTATGAGTCGTTGTCTTGTTGTGTTGTCTTGTCTTGTCCCAATTGTAAAGGGACTACGAATGTAAACTAGCTGTACGCTAACTTCAGCGCATTTACACGTGTATCTTGTGTACTGGTGTTCATTAATGTGCATTGTCCCTTTCAAATAAATAAATAAATAAATAAAACATCATGTTCTGGGCAAAAGCCAAACTAAATTCCCACAACTTCATAACCTTGTATTAAAGGTATTGGCTGTTCCTGCTTCCTCAACTTAAAGCATAATAAATGTGTTATTTATAAACACTTTCAGTTAGGGCTTATTCTTGAACAATGTTTGTCACTGGGCAGAATCATTTTTAATTGGTCTTGGCCTGGTCTCAATCGGTCTCTAGATCTTTTGGTCTTGATAATGTGGTGTGATGTGGTCTTGGTCTGGATTAGTGTGGTCTTGGTCTGGATTAGTGTGGTCTTGGTCTGGATTAGTGCGGTCTTGGTCTGGATTAGTGCGGTCTTGGTCTGGATTAGTGCGGTCTTGGTCTGGATTAGTGCGGTCTTGGTCTGGATTAGTGCGGTCTTGGTCTGGATTAATGCGGTCTTGGTCTGGATTAGTGCGGTCTTGGGTCTGGATTAGTGCGGTCTTGGTCTGGATTAGTGCAGTCTTGGTCTGGATTAGTGCGCTCTTGGTCTGGATTAGTGCGCTCTTGGTCTGGATTAGTGCGGTCTTGACTACTACACTATCAAATACCACCTAAGATAATATTTAGTTTAACAAAAAGCGGCAGAGCTATAACGCTGTGGGACGTGTGGGTCTGGGTTGGTGTCTGAAACCAAAGCGTCCCAGGACTCTGACCTCTGACCTCGGAGCTCTGGAGGGTCTGGATCAGGTGTGGGTCTGTGGAAAGAATCCAGGAGGAATGTATTTTTCCCAAACGCCTGGACTGGAGCGACAGGTATGTTCTCATGTCAAGCTAACATTCTTGTACAAACTGTGATAAAAATGCCCAGGAATTAACCCTTGTGTCCTGTTAGACTTTTTTTAATCCACTTCTGTTCTGACTAAAAAACTCTTCAGTGTTTTATTCTTTGTCCAGACTTATAAAAAGCAGATTCTCAGAGGTGTAAATGTGACACAAAATGTTTCATACGGCGCTCCATAGTACTCACGAAAAAATAAATATTTATCTCGTAATTACGAGATAATTTTCTCGTAATTACGAGATAATTTAAATGGCTTTTCCCGCATTCTGTATATCCACACGCTTCGTACAGGCTAAGCTAGTGACTTTATCCACACGAGTAGTCTTTTCTGTGCTAGCTTGATGTTTGTTCCTTTACAGAAGAGCTAAATGTGTCATGTTTAGACTTTTAGATGAATTGTGTGTAATTTTAAAGTTTGTAAAATCACACTTTTCTAGAGGATTTTCAGAGTTTCTAATGGAAGTCAATGGGACAAAATGGCTCCAACAGAACAAGAGACAAAACTACAACTGCTTCTGCACAAAAACTACAAAATCATCCAAGTCAAAGTTGATTTTGAACATGTCCAAGGCTGGAATAAAAGCTCCAAACAAATCCAGTTTAGATTCACATTTTAGATGAAAAATAGTCCACACCTTCTCTGAGAATCTGCTTTTTTATATATAAGTCTGTACAAAGAATAAAACACTGAGGAGTTTTTTTAGTCAGAACAAAAGTGGATTAACAACTTCAACAGAACATAAGGACACTATTTGTAAATGATAAGACTCTGGGTTTAGCAAAATAGCGAGTTGATTCTTTGAAAATATGACTTTATCTAAGTTTTGTTTTGACATATCTCCAAAACAAAATGGACTCAAACTCCTCAATGGGACACAAGGGTTAAAGACAAATTCTCCTCGGAAGCAGCAGGAATAGTTCCAACTTTAAAATCATTAAAACCCTGAGTGTATTTTTGGGTTTGAAGCAGCTGCGGTCCAGAACAGTTATGTAAAAATGACATTATATATTAGATTAAAACACCATCTGCTGGAGTCAGACATAAGGCCAGAGGAACGACCCAGTTTGGAGCAGTTATTTAACAAAGGTCTCTTCCTCTCAGTCAGGACCAGGTTGGGAGTTAGATCTGTCCTGTGAAAAACACAAAATCCCTCATAATCCTGGTTTGGTCTAGTTCAGCGCTGGTCCTTGGAGTTCTGAGTTTAAACTAGTTTTTATTGGCATTTTTCATCCGTGTAAGTGGAGAACAAGGGGAAATGTTTCATGTGCTTCAACCACTCAACATCGCAGTTATTGTCAAAGAGTCTCCAAATGTTTTGTCAGGAAATCTGCAAGAATAGGGCTACTTTTGCCAAAAGTTAACAGTGGCATAGTTAACCTTTTAGCTTCTCTCTTTTCAGACTTCAGATTCTGTTTTTGATTCATAAACTAATACACAGAGAGATTAGTTTTGATTCTCCAGGTGAAGGTTTTAAGACTTTATATTTCCAGAAATGTAAATTGAAAAACTCTGGCGTCTAAAGAGTTTAATGAAAATGTAGTCAATTTAGAAGTGGACACAAGGACATCCATAAGATCTATTTACAGTAGAAATAGGATAAGATTTGAGTAATAAAGCATAATTTGAATGATTCTAAAATACCTTGAGGTTAAGGTGGTGGCAAACTACTGTAGCTCCTGAGCTACAGGTTGGAGACCCCTGGTCTAAGGGCTCCTTTAATCAATCCAGACTACGCAAGTTGTGTGGGCCTGCATCTGTGGAGAACCCTGCCTTCTGAACGCTGATAGTTTTTTTTAGTTTATGTCAGTCCAGTCGTCAGACCTGTTGCCTTCACCTTTCTGGTTTGCGCTGTACATAAACCCTGTTTGACCAATCTTACAAGTTTAAAAGTGATGGACCTTCCCTCTTCTGTTCTCTCATCACAGAACGCAGAATCAAAGACTCTGGAACAGTTTGAACAACAAATACATGTTCTGTATCTCACAACTTCTCAGCCAAACTATGTTCAGATGTTAGTGTTTCTGTCCAAAATGTCCAGCGTAATGATGCAGTTATCAGCTGTTCCAGGTTGAGCACAGTGAAGAGGAAACAGAGGCGGAGCTCACAGGGAGAGGGACAGGGCCGGGGCCCCATTTGGAAACACTGACCCCCAAGTAAAACTTGTTGGTCTAAAATAGCTCACTCCAAATTTAAGGAAAATGCATCTGTTTTAAGTTTCTGGGGCAAAATCTTAGATTATCTCTTTATTGCAATAAATACTATTTAGCCTACACTTTTTTTTGTCTGTCGCTTTGTGTATAGTTATAAATTATAATGAAAAAAGTCAATTTAAACGCTGCTTTGGCTTGACTGATTAAGATTCGTAGAAAAGATTCAAGTGCCCCCGAAGCTGATTTTTGCTTAGGGCCCCTAAAAGGTCAATCAGAGTCAATCAATCAATCATTTTAGTCGACTTGTAATAAGTTGTGATGTCAAGTGAACACAACCTTACGTTCGTATTTCACCTTGGACACTCTCTGTTCTCCGTTCGTCAGCGATGGTCCTGGTCATGACTCTGGTTTGATCTGCAGTGTGTTCAGGAGTTTTTTGTATTTCACTGACAGTGTTTTTCTTTGTTGTTTTTGTTCGTCCGATGTCCGTCATATCTTGAAACGTGTTGTGCAGTGGAAGAAGAGTTTGTATTACTTGGACATGGTTTGTTCTTTGTTCGTTTGTTCGTTCGTCAGCGATGGTCCCGGTCATGACTCTGTGACTTGAGGTCGGTCTGATGTCGGTGCAGTGTGTTTCAGAGAAGATTATGTTTGTATTTCACCTTGACACTGGTCTGTTCTTTGTTCGTTTAGTTCATTCGTCAGCGATGGTCCGGTCATGACTCAGTGACTCTGAGGTTTCTAAGTGTGACAGCTCGAGTAATAATCCTGCTGCTGCTGCTTCGTTAGATAAGAGACTTTTACATAAGACAGAACAGAGACGGACGACTGCGCTAATCCTGAGCAACAGACACGCAACGAGCTTCAATATACTACTTGACAAAAAAAGAAAAAAAAAAACGAATACTCACTTAGACTGAGAGAGGAGTGGGAGGTGAAAATGGAGCATGACAGACCTCAGACTGAAAAGGACTGAGAACTGGGGAAGTGAAGGAGGGCAGAGAAGGAGGAGGAGGACGAGGTAGAAGATAGGAAACAAAGAGGAAAAGGGAACCCAACAGATGAACTTGGACTCTAGAGAAGCATCCAAGAGTTACTAAACATTAATAAAATGAGAGGAGTAGGCAGAAAACAAGGAGTGAAGGACTAGGAGTTAGGACATATATATGTTAGGACATCGACTCTAGAATGGGCAGCTATAGGACAGAGGTTGAGCTGAAGTTTTTGTTTTTTTTTGTTAAGCTCATTGAAATAAGCACATTTAAAAAGTGAATGATGAATATAGCATATTCTATGTTGTTTGTCCTCGTTGGTGTTGCTGTAGTAAAACTCTAAAGTTTATGCTTGTGCAGAAGCTTCTGGGCTGTGACCAGAAACTTCTGACTCAAATTCGGCTCTGACTCTGAGCTGGTCAGGCTGATGCTAACCAGCCAGTCCTACAATTTGACAGAACTTTACAACGTGAGGGTCTGAGACGGAGCACCGAGTTCAATTTGACGACCTTTCCGGAGGCTGAGACAACCAATCAAGACCGGAATTCCCAACACCGACACGATGTTTTCGTAAACATGTAGCGCGAGGATTTTTTCAGTCTGAAGCCTCTCAACACGGTTTGCTGCTCAGGTTTTAAGGGAATGATACATTCATTGTTCAAAACTGGAGCACGAGCCGAATCATACGTTCCCATCTTGAATGTTTTGAAATGGGGCTTGCAAACAACTTCGACTTTAGTGTCACGTGTCAATGGCTGTGCTTGATTGGATCGTCTTAACTTTGGGAGACGACTAACCCTTCTGCATTGAAACAGAATGTAACAGAATGTAGGAGTGGCTGGCTGGTCGGGCAAGCCGTCTGATGCATCAGGCTACAGAACATTAGCTGTGACAGGGTTTAAAGATTTATCTCCATTTTATAATATATATCAACCATTAAAGGGACTGTACTCGATTTTTTTGCAACAAGATAACTTAAAAGCAATTTCCCCTAGCACTGATGCCTTGTTAATGTATCTAATCAGGTGGAAATTAGTCCCCAAAGTCCTGTCTATGTCTAATAAAATCCCGTTTGTGTGCAGCTTTTTCTGTTTTTGTTTTTAGCATTGTGGCTAACTGTTGTTAGCATAGTGACTCACCTCGCTGTTAAAAGCTGTGAAAAAACATTAAAACTCATCATGATGAACAATTCTGAAGCTCAGAATGCATTAGCTACGTGAGGAAATCATGTAGCCTGAAGGAAAAAGGTTAAAATTAATGATTTCTGTTTGTTTACATTTTTAGGATGCAAAAATCAGGTACAGTCTCTTTAAAGTTCCACAACAACAAAAAAATGAAATTGTGTTTTTGTAATGTAGATGTCTTTGTCACAGTACATATATAATTAAATATCTGTCTTCACTTTGAGTGAGCTTTTATGACCACAAAAGAGCCTCGTATAAAAGTTTAGATCTTTTTACTACATTTCTTTAGCCAGGCTCACTCCAGCTCTAGCCAAAATATGATATGATATTGTACCTTTTATTTAACAAGTTTACACATAGAAATGGCAACAATCACAAACACTTCCTGGATGACAAAATGACCAAAAAGCAGTGATCGGTTACAGTAAAAAAAAAGCTCCCGCCTCATGCATCAGGCTAACGTTTGTTCACATTACAACTAAAAATGCATTGATAAAGAAGGTCCCAAAGTAGGATTTTATCTTCTTCTTCTTTCATGTGTATAATGAAGTTGACTTTTCACCTTCAGAAAGTTACACAGTGTTTAAAACAGGCCTATACAACTGACTCTGAGCAGGTATTCATCACAGAGTTAGTATCCCAAAAACTAAACTTGATCAAACAAATCTCTATATGAGGTTCGCCGTGACTCCTGTTGCCATAGCGACTCCGGCTACTGCTCCAAACCCTGTGAGCCTGATCTGTTTGACTAACGCCATGACGGATCAGGTAATGACGCTGGCTTTGATGTAACTCCTGGCTCCGCTCTGGCCTGAGTCTGACCTGCAGTGACCCGTGACCTCTGACCTGAGCTCTGATCCAGCACACTTCAGGATTTACTCAGGCCTAAAGTAAGACCCAGAGCGAGGTTTTTTTTTTAGCTTCGTCACAGTTTCTATTCCGACTCTGACCCACAAACGTCTCACACTTCCTCTTTCCCAGAACTCTCCAGGAAACAGAAGTGGGTTTTAACACATTTATAGATCCTCGTTAGATAATTTCATGTGAAGTCGTTGGATGTAGCTGTTCAAATATAAATCTGATCAGCTGCACACGTCAGTATTGTCCACAGGCTGGTGTTTTGGGCTGATTTTTTTATTTTTTTCGCCACATCAGAAAGACTCACCAAACCAGTTTATGAAGAGTTAAGTGTAAATCAGTCTCAGGTCACTTCCATCAGATGAAACTTTGAAGTCTTTCTATCAGTGCTGAAGCTGTGACTCATTTTTCAGCAAAACTTATAAAGCCTCGTTCATTTTTCCAAAGCTCTATTGTATTATTGCTTAGTCGCACCACATTTTAACTGAAAACTGTTGTGCACGGTAGCCAAGTGGTTAGCTCTGGCTTCCCATAAGGAGGTCGAGGTTCGACTCCGGGTCGGACAATAACAACATCTTACAATCTCTCTGGGTGGATTGCATGTTCTCCCCGTGTCACGTGGTTTTCTCCGGGTACTCTGGTTCCTCCCACCTCCAAAACATGCATGTTAGGTTAATTGGCATCACTGTAAATTGGCATTCACTTTCCCTTAGTGAGTGAATGGAGAGTGAATGTTTGTCTGTCTAACCTGCGACGAGTTGCACTGTCCAGGGTGTTCCCGCTAAGGCCAAAGTCTGGATAGGCTCCAGTCACCCGCGACCCTAACGGGTAAGCGGTAGAAAATGAAAATGAATGAATGAAAAAAATGAATGTATGTTTTTTATATTATTATGACATTTATTATAACTATTGTATAATAAGGTGAAATATCAAGTAAAGACTGACAGAAGCGAGGCTGCCATTCTGCACCATGGCCCTTCAAACACCACCGACCATCCACACTCACCAGATCCAGACTTAGGGGCACACTCACACTGGCACAGCGCGGTTCTTTTGTCCAGTGTGAGTGCAAACAAACCGCGCTCAGACTCAGCACGGTTCTGTCTCTGGCACGGTTGGAGGAGGTGGGCCAGAGCTCGGCACGGTTACTCATGTACACGCACACGGGCGACTTTAGCGCATAAGCCCACTGTGACCGCTGATATTTGTCACAAGAAGAAAGAAACTCTGCACCAAACTCTGTGGAAATGCGCTTACCTTGAGTTAGCATCATGACCCGGAGAGAAAAGTTGTGAAGTCTCTCGTGTCCTGTTGCTTTTGCAGCTCCACGTGGTTTTTAATCCAAAGCCTGACGGAGGAGCGGGCATCATGGGTAAAACTCGGGTCCAACTCATTACATCAAAGATATAACGGCCCGCAGAACTTATTTTCGCAGCGACAGCATTAGTACCTCAGCCCGTGATCCACTCTTCAGCGCGACATGTAAACAAACGGCGCTAGAGGATGACGTCACCGGCCTGTGGCTCAGATCATTTATGCAAGTGTGAACCAGAGAACTTTCTGCAATCGGGTTTGAGCGCGGCACGATTACAAAACCCTAGTGTGAGTGCGCCCTTAAATCTGACAGGATCTAGCTTTGGCAAAGTGGTATAACCACACTAACCTGGTCACCCAGATTAACCCCTTCTCATTCTGGCCTGTTTTACCTCACACGTCTGACTAAAATCTGTAATAATTCAAACTAAAACTGTTCCTGAACCCTTTGGAGCTCAGGCAAATGTCTGGGGTCTTTGTAAAGCTGTGTCTCTGTAGTTTTTGCTTCTGATGTCCAACAGGCTCATCAGAAGTGAGAACTTTCTCCAAGCAAAAGAAAAACACAATCTAAATTCCGCTTACATTTTTTTTAGTAGATATAAGAATTGTTAAAGCTGCTGTTACAGCTGAGACATAAATGACTCTAGATTTTGAATATTTGGGGTTTTGACCATTCCTCTGTAAAGCTGAAGGCAATTGAGGTAAAAATGAGTTTTAGGGACCCAAAATTACTCCAAAAAATGTAGGCGGAGCCAATGCAAAAGTCCTATTAAAATTTTTGAGGACTTTTTTTCATTTGGAGGCTTAGAGCTGAAATCTGAGTCTGAATCGTCCCAGAGGCTGGTTTTGCTCTAAATAAAAGAGATACAATGGTATTTTTGTATTTAACCTTTCCAGGTGCTTCATGGTATGCTTTTTTCAGACACTCAACTGTCTGAAAAAATGGAATTTTTAAAGAAAAAGTGGGAGGGCCCTTAGAAGGGGTTTTAATAAACTTGATAGACTTGAGATAATCCATCTAGTCTTCCAGCAGCCTGATTGGAGTCCAATAGAGGTTATGCACTGACATGATTTTGCTTAGCAACATTTAGAATGAGTGGCATTTCTTCAATGTATTTCTTTGTTGTCGTGGCAACAGCATGTCTGCTACAAACTTGTCTGCTACAATAGTTGATGATTTAGGACATTTTAACTGCAACAAACTGACTCAAAAACATCTTTTTTAAAAGAAAAAGGTAATAAGTTCAACTGAGTGTGATTTTAATGTCTGATAAATGTGAGAAGCTAAAGTTTATCTGGTTTGCTACAACTGTTGATTTGATTTTCTTTTCTTACATGTCAGTTACAAACCAGTGCTCAGTAGACTTGTGGTGGGTTGAATTTGTTATCAAACTGTAGTTTAGTTTTCCTGTTTTAGCTGTTTATTGAACTCTTACAAGAGAAAATGTCCTTTCTCTCCATTAACTCTCATGCATCTTGCCACTCAGCATGACAGTTAGAATGCTGTGATGTCACCTGCATAACCTCTATACAGTGGTGACCAGCCCAATCACATCACAGCAGTTGGGTTGACTGAGGTTGGTTGCAACGACGACAGGTTGTTTCAAACAAAACAAAGATGGCAGTTCCCGTGGATATTTGTGTTTCTGATGAGTTTGATTCTGTTTTAGCAAAAATACTGAGTGTTTTCTTTTTGAAAGAAGAGCAGAGTTGTGTCTGTGACACTTGTTCTGTCTCATGTGGACATTGTATACGTCATTACGATCTTGTGATTGGTTAAGCACAAATAAAGTCGGCCGCTCATCCAATCAGCTCCATGTATTTTCTTAAACGTCAGTGAGTCAGGTTATGACCACACAGGCTGGTGATAATAACATGATCGCTTTTGTTTAAAATGTGATACAAAATTCTGTTTTTTATTAACATGTTTGTATTACCTTTAATTATAATATTATGAAAATACCTAATAAAATACAGAAACAATGATCACGTTTTTACCAGATTTTTTTTTATTATTATTACCATTAAAACATTTTCATAATATCACATAAACTCTCACATTGCAATTCATGGTCCTTTAAACCATAGTTTTACAATGTTTTTCTGCTGACACAGTTGAAAGCACAGACTGTCAGCCCTGAGCTTTAGTTTGTGAGTTTTATGTAAGAGTGAGACACCCGAGCAGCAGAACAAGAGGAACCAGACACATGTAGGTTACACTGTCCTGGCCTCGCTGTATTCATCCAGCTCAACACGACACTACTGTATTTCACCTCAGTTTCTCTGCTCTCTTCAAAGTGTGCAAGTGCGTCGTCATTAATCAAACAGTTTCTGTCACTCTCACTCCACAGGTCCGACCGCTGCTCCAGAGTTCAAAGTCGTCGCACGATTCCAGAAATAGTTCTCGTGTTTGGTGAAGGAGGCGTCACAAGAAGTGTTTGTGTTTGAAGTGTGAACATGATTGATTAATGGTTGCGATACCGGGTCATCTATAAATAATAAATGAGATATTATGTTGTCACGGTGTCACTGAAATTTGCCAAATTTGAGTCAATTATGCTAGGTATAAAGAGCTATATTTTCATTATCTAAACCAGGGGTCTCTGACTCGTGGCCCGGGGGCCAAATGCGGCCCCCGCGCTGATTTTTTGCGGGATGATTTCAAATTAACATTGAATGCGGCCCGCACCATATAAGTCAGTGGCCCCATAGATCCATGAGTGGCCCGCACGTAACAATTTGAACTACAGGTCGCACAATGCACTGCAGTGTAGCGCAGCCCAGCTCCTCCCCCGCTGCCCCGTGCAGCAGCAGCACAACACAAGTTGAATGAGAACTCAGAGGCACTTTTAAACTCTCCACAACAAAGAACCAGACAGAGGACCGAAGGATTATGAGAGCAGAAGCTCTCATAATCAGAAATTTGATCTAATATCTCGGAGAAACGTGCAGAAACTCCTGCTGAAAGAGACGTTTTAGCGATGCGAACCGGCACCGCGAGCGTAACAGCGGCAACACGCACACGTCAAAATATAGGTCAGTGGGCAAAACACACGCGGCGACACGCACGCTGCAAAACGCACACAGCTCTATCAGTATCTAATCGTCATCAATATAAACATGTGTTGAGGCATCCTGACAAAGGCTCACTTCTGTAGTGTTTGTGAAACAGACTGAAAGTGTGAAGAGCACAAGAGACACACAGACCAGACTGGAAAATGAATCTATGGAAATATAAAGGCTTTAACTGTTGAAATGTGACTTGAAAACCTCTAAAATGCACCAGAATACAGTAAATTACATGCAATTTGGTCAAAAATTTCCTGGGGAGCACAATGTGACCCTGGTTAAACACTTTTATTTACTTTTTTCATTAGATAAGAGAGAGTATTGTAAAATGCATTATATAGGCTAAAATAATACTGTTATTATATTGTAGGCTCTATACTGGAATAACCTTATTTATATTGAATATATCAGAGCCAGGTCAAAATTTTTAAATGCGGCCCTCGACCATTTGCCTCCGATCATTGCGGCCCCAGCTCCATTTGAGTTTGAGACCCCTGATCTAAACTGAGAGAAACAGTTAAAAAATGTTGTGTCTGTTACGTAGAAGCTTCTGGCCGTGCACACATCAAGTTTTGACTCAGATTGATGAAAGACAAAGCTCTTGATTGACACCAGTTTGCGTTTGTTCTCTCTCTCGCTTTTGTTCATGAGCTTTGGTGAATTTTGTAGTCCCTGCTCAGACTAGAACTAGAAGAACAGAGACGACACAGACGCAGAGAGCAGTGTCACGTGATCGAGCGCAGAGTGTTATCTTTAATAAAAGGGAAACAACAACAATGATGAAACCCAAGTGTATTAAAGCAGGTTTATAAACACATGAACATATTAAAGTGGCCACACATGGAAGCCTGGAAGGAAGGATCGAGTTTTTGCTAATATTGCGATTATAGATTATAGGTTTATTATTTTTTGAGATTCTGACACAACCCAAAACACATTCATTTTAAAATAAACAAAAAAGACATCGTTAAAAACAGTTACAGGTTAATGATTCCATTTCCAGGTCTTTCAGAAGAGAGTCGAAATTAGCCACAGAGACAAGAGTTTGACGTTTAAAAACTCTCTGTAAAGAATTCCAATCTGTGGGCCACAATACTGGGAAGACATTTTTCTTTTTTCTGTTTTGACTTTGGGAACAATCAGTGTGTAGACATCCTGAAAACACAACTCATGAAGTCCATCAGGCCTACGCTGAAGATACACACTAAGGTCTGAAGGAAGTAGACCACAAGTCCTTTACCCCTGGGACACACTGCAAGGGTATTTCGCGCTACGCAAGCCCAACGCGTGTTAAAAATAGCCCAGCGATGCACGCGTATCGTTTAGAAAACATGCAAATCAATGAGACTGGCCACACCACCAGCACTTGTCGCGCGTAGTGAGCGTGACGTCGTGTGAGCGTTGGGCGCGCGAGAATCGGGAGCGAAAGAATCCAACCTATTTTTTTTGTCTCTTGACGCTGGCGTAGTTGCGTAGAAGTGTAAAATACAGAAAATACAGAGAAATCAGGCTTCTACTGTTATATGTGTGTACTTGCCATCAGCACCACACGTCCTGGGACAGACCTGGGACAGACCTGGACTGTGTGACGAAGCCCTACTTCAATAGAACTATCTGCTCAAGTTTTCATATTTACTTTTGAAAACCTCGCGTTTGCCGTGATCAGCCGGTCCAGAGGGGAATATGAACCTAATCGTGTTTTTTTTTCATTACAGACCTGATACAAGAGCATAAGCACAGACAGACAAACCTGTACAGCTTTCCCAGAGAGAAACACAGGGTGAGTGGCTCGCGATGACGCACCACAGGCGCGCACGGGGCACGCACACATATTCTGCTGCAGCTGGCGGTGTGATCACCCATGCGTGGACGCACGGCTGTAGTTTCGCTTGTTCATGCACGTCATTTTTGTCGCTTGCTGTGTGTCTGGGCCCTTATACTGTATATACTGTAAGTATTAGCTACTAACAACTTGATAAAGGATTGAGTTGGACATAGGGAGATCGCGCAGCTCCCGTGTGATGCAAAATAGATGTAGGATCATCGTAAAGACTCATTATGGAAGATTTAGGGCAATCACAAGAATGCCATACGGCTCCATATTTCCCCAAGAAAACCATGAGTTGTTGGTGAGAGCTAAAGTCGATCGTAAGACAGCTGTAGAAAAACGGTCTCACCTTCACGATCGTCATATGAACTCCAGATTTCATACGACTACGATTCATCCGTACACGTCATTGTGACCATATAATAGCTTAAGATTGTGTTTTTTTCCAGTAAAAGCAGCAAATTTACACATTTTCATTGTCATTGCATTTTTTTTTTTCAGTTCTTGCACGTTTGGGAACCTATAAAGACCAGGTAACGATTGATTCAATAATCGATTAGTTGCGGTTAAGTGATTTACTTGTTGCAGCCCTAAGTTCATTCGATTTGAGCCAGGTTGTGCTCCAACATTTCAGTCTTGGTTAAACTGATAGACAGCTTTGGTTGTCCGTGCTTTTGTGGGGATAAACTGTTTTCTTTGCCCTCATGTCTTCTGTCATACTGATTATTTAGCTTTCAGTTACTTCATGTACAAATTGTGTTTTTAAATAAACCGTCTGTGCTTTACTTTCAGCAGAGAAACATATATATTTTTTAAACATTATTCTTTTACTCAAACGTGCAGCTCCTCTAACTTCTGAGACATTTCAACCTAAACTGTCCTCCCGCTGCGTCTCTTTCCTCTGTGAACGTAAAGACTGTCACAACACACTTATGTAATGCCTCCTGCGGGGGTCGGGGGGCGCTCTCTCTCATCTGCAGCTGCACAAAGACTAAAATAGCTCCAAAACAAGTGTAAGGAACAACAGAGTCCAGGCATCTGACTGTGGAGAGTGTTGTGTTGTTTAAAGTCCAGATGCAGAAGCAGCTGTTTCACTGTAAAGACACAAGTACTGGACTCATGCGTAGGTCTGAGCGGTATGGAAAAAACAAGAGTCTCTTATAGTGCGTCTCAATCGGAGTGTCGTGTGTTCCACTGTCAAGTCAGATTGATTTTACAGTAATGAATTGATCAAGAAATAAATAGAAGTAGCTTGGAAATTGCCCGATACAGCTCTCTTTATGTTAGTTTATCAGCTTAAACAAACATCGCAAAAGAGTGAATATTGGGTTTTTCTTTACAGTTCTGTGTAGCAACATTAGCTTTGCAGCACAGCAGGTTTATAACAACATAACGTGCTAATCTCACATACAGCTTTGTTCCGACTGCCGGTCAGCTGTGCAGCTGTTTTAATGAATGAAGACAGTTCCACGTCCTCCGTATCAGCCGCGCAGGGCTCCGCTTCAGCTCTGTTGCTTCGTCACCGTCCGACCAAAATACAGATCAAGGCTATTTTCTTCTCCACCCGAGTCAGGCCAATTCTGCCCAAAGTCAATCTCGGCAGATCAGAACACACCAGATAGGAAAAAGAAAGTAAACTGCAAAGTAAAATCACTCCGCACGTACTTTGATTTGATCAGAAAACGAAAAGTTCGTATTTTACATAAAGTTTCTTTGATATTTGAACACAGCAGACTGTTAAATACAGACTATGTCACTGACACATGGACAAGAAACGTTCTTGAGTTCATGGTCGTACCAGTTTAAACCCTCTTTATCCTCAGCGGAGGAAGAAACACGTCCTACTGTTGTGATCTCATGAGACACAGTAGTCGTCTGTGCTCCTGATATAGTTATTTGATCTTCAACGAGGACTTTTATTTCACAAACTCATGTTTTTGGCGCATGCTCTTCTTGAGTTCCTCGGGATTATACATGAAAATATATGAGTAAAGATAAAATACCCCTAAAAAACACATGACATAGGGGGTACTCCGTGTGTGAGATCATGATTAGGGGGTACTCAAGACAAAAAAGGTTGGGAACCACTGGTCTAGCGCGTTGAAATTCGCTTGTTCGGTTGTCTGCCAACACCACGTCTTGCGAAGTGGACACTCCAAGCTGCGACTGCTGAAGGTTGGAGCCTCATCAGGCGTCAACGCCCGAGTTGGGCTCTGCTGAACTTTCAAGCATCAACCCGTGTTCACCAATCAGACACTGTTCTCCTGTGATATAGTGACACCGTTCTCCTCTCACATCAATGGAAAAGAAAGACTGTTTACTAAAGTCTTTTAATAACTTTTATTATCGAAAGGTCGCTTGTTTTTGGGCTGATTTTCAAAGGCTTGGTCGTTTGTTGTCTGAAAATCTGGCAACACATTAAAACAAACAACACAGGACATGATCTGGACTCACATAGATCTTTTAAAATGTTCATTGTTGTGTTTAAACCACTGCAAATACGACATGACACAGGAGGAACACAGAGACAAAAACTACCTGGAGGAGAAGAAAGTTGTGTTATCGGGTAAGCTACGTTTTATTAAGGCAGCAATCCTCTATCTCTCTCTCCCTCCTCTCTCTCAACGTGATCTGCTGACGTGCAAACAAATCCTTTCGCAAAGAGGCGGGAAGGCAAAGAAGCACGTCTGGACGTTTAGGGCGCCTGTCGGGCGTCAGCATCAAAAATATTCTGCGTCAAAATTCAATTAAACAAACAAGATTGGACGCTTTGACGCTGTCCGGTCTGAACGTAGCACAACCAGTTTTGGCTTTCGATCAACATTTCTGCACATAAAAGGCTTTTGAGAAGAGACAATGGTTAAACTGTCTTTTTAAAACATGTTTCAGAAGATTACACTTGGTCTTTTGACAGTTTTCTACACTCATGCTTGACCTCACAGGAAGCAAAAGTTTGGCTCGCAGGCTCCACTGTGGGCATCCCTGATTGAAACAAACATTCTTTTAGGGGGCAAACATCTGTATCAACTATTATTGACCTGATATTTTGAACAGAACATGGAAAGTATCAATCCATTCAACATGAGTTTAACTTTGGGTCATAAACAGCTTGCTGACAAACTGTGAAACCAGGGCAGCTGAGGATAAGTGTGTAGTTATAGTAAAATGACATAATCCAGCTTTAACAGAATAAAGGTGATTTCCTAAGTGTTTTCAGCTGAGCAGCGCCTGAGCAGCGCCAAACAAAGAGACGTCTGTTTGGAGTTAAGTCTGAGGAGTTACATAAGCGGAGTGAACCTGAGCTAAAGACCAAACACACCAACACAAACCAGGGTAAGCTGCAGGTTACAATCCATCTTTTTAGCTGGAGAGGTTGGTCATAGCTCTGTGGGTTCTAACTCAGCTTTACCAGATCTATTCTCATATTTTTGGTGATTCGCACAAAATCTGGAGAAGACCCTGACCAACAGTTAATTGTGAATCATTGTAATGTGGGTGAAAGCGCTCATTAGAACTGAAACCAACATGGCAGCGCTGTGCATCGATGACTTTTGCTCACTGGTGTTCGCTGCCGTCTGGTCGTTAGCTTTGTTAGCTTTAGCCTTATGCTAGGTGTTCTACAGCAGGCCTATTCAACTTAAAGTGCCTCTGACAGGTTGAACTACTCATTTCAATAAAACAAAGTCAAGACCATTACATTCAAGATTCCACTAAACATTTTGCAAAGTTCATCTCAGTTTAGTCATTTTTTAGGGTTAAAAATTGACTTCCTGTTCATAGATGATGACATCACGCTCGGGAGTTGCTTAGCAACAACGTCATAAATTGAGTCAAAAACTCTTCTAATGTAAAAAGTTTTAACTTCTTGAGACATTAAAATGTATAACAACACGCTCAATTTGTTAAATGTATGTTTATAGAGTGATTAAATATGTTAAATGCAAGAACATTTAAAATGTCTTGTTTCCCTAATGTGATGTCATCAGTTTAGAAGTCTCATATTTCATATTTACTTTTTACTTTTCTTCACAAACTTGTTCTTAATTCATAAAAAAACTATCATTTATAGTTACAACTAGTGTTAATCTACTAAATTAAACTAAAATTGGAAATTTGCAGAAACCTGTCATACGCACTTTAAGGCCCAGGGGCAAAGTTGGCCATCCAAAAATCAGATTTAGCCCTCTGCCCATCTTCTAAAGACTGCAAATATGCATAAATGTCTTATTTGCAGACTTAATTCTGGTGATGTGCTTTATACCTTAGTTTGTCCTTTTTTAGTTTTGGTGTAATTCTGCTTTAGCTCTAGCGGCCTAATGCCAGTTACTCATAGTTCAAACGAGACTAGTACTTGACTAGTTTTGTTTTGTATTTCTGGTTAAGGGCTTGGACAGTTGCAGCACAGTTTAAATCAAACAGAGACTAGTACGTGACTAACTTTACTGAGACAGATGAATACAACTAAACTTTGGCAACACTGGTGACATGCTGTGGAACTACCCGGTCCCAGTGTCCATTGCTCTCTGAAACAACTGCCTCTCGCCCAGCTCTACAGACTGATGGACATGCACAGTTGTGTTTCTCCCATGATTCTTTGAGGGACGAACTCGAGCCGAGTGAAGCCAAACAGGCCTGTCTGTTCTGACCAATCGGAGCAGGAGTTACAGAGCAGCTGCAGTAGCTTATGCTAAAATATAAAAAGTTGTTTTATACAAAACTAATTTCTCTTGAAATAAGTGAAAATTGCCACAAAAAACAATCGTTCTTAAAGCTGCAGATGCTGTTTCTGCTGAACATAACAAGTTTGTGTTTACATTGCGTTCTAGGGAAAAAATTGCTTTCTATCGTGTTGATCAGGCTTCTCCAGCCACCCAAAACCAGGCCGCGAACCCCAGGATGTTTTTAAAATATGTTTGATTTTCCTTGTACTTTATTATGAAAATATAGAGACACGTCACCCAATAAACAACTGTTTCTTGCAATAACAGAGCTACATTATACATACAGTATTATCACCAAACCTCAACCGATCCCTGGAAAAGAAAACTGTTACTGTACCGATCCTTACAAGACAGTTGTCAGCAATAATAACAAACTTAATTGGGCCGATTTAAGCAGAATGACTGACTCTTTTGACTTTTAAAATCTTCACACTGAAAAGATTTGTGCATTTTTGGAGGGAAACAATTCAACCAATGAGACTCAAAAATCACCTTGACGTTTCATTTTCCCTCGACGACTTTAAAAGGAACCCCGAATATTTACATAAATAGATCCAAAATACTTCGCGTAGGTATACTTACTAAAAAATAGAACTTAAAGTAAACAAATATTCGCCGTTTGACGTAAAATTGTCATGTTTACAACAACTTCCTGATTTTACGGGCGCCGCCATCTTGAGGTGATGACGCAGAATCGTGTGGCGCACTGGCGCAGTGAGCGTCAGTCGTGAGACGCACCGTTGATCTGGTTAACAGGAGCGTCAGTAGTTTGTTGTAAAATGGTTCATTGTGTGGCTTTTGGTTGTGATTTGGTCTCGGGAGGAAACAAGGAGAATGCGGTAAGCTTTCATAACTTTCCTCGTAGTTACACGATTCGACGTCATACTACCCATAATGCACTGTGTTGTAAACAAAGATGGCGTATTCCGTGAAAATATATTTCTTAAAAGTTTAATAAAACGGTTGATTTTTCAGATTATTTTCGTGTGTATTTATATCTTTGATGATATAAGGAAAACTCGAAAACAAACATTTAAAAAATCTCGGGGTTCCTTTTAAGCGTCCATCACTCTAGACTGATAATGTTAAAGTTAAAGTGGCTTGATTCTTGGATTCTAACCCAATTTCAAGCATTTTGATTAATTTAACCTGGATTTATTGAAGAGACATGGATTATTTTCCTTGTTTCAAAGTGTTTTGAACTGATTTCAGGACATTGCCTTCTATTTCAAGAAAACTGTTCTTATTCTCTAATAACCAGTTAAAAATGTTTTGAAACCAATTAAACATTTTACATTAGCAAATAAATCTTGTCCAGTTCAAACAGCTCAAATCTGGATTATTATTCTCATTTCAAGTCATGCTAAGCAGGTCTAGTTTTTGCATAGATCTTCTGCTTCTAAAACAGGAGAAAAAATATGAACAAATGAATGAAATTAATGTTAGCTGAAGGAAAGATTTTTTTCAAGTAACATAATATTAATGCCTGATCTACATCTCTGCAAGTTTATCTTTAAATACATGCTAAAACTCCATAGATCTCCTTTAAATCCTCTCACATTACCTCTTGGGTCTGAGCAGGAGGAGAATCTGTGGCTGAGTTTCGTCCGACATACCAAACATTCTCGGAGTCTCTGTACATTACGTTCTGCGTGTTTGAGCTGCGTTTGTTGTTCAGGTCACACAAAGTCGACATGTTCTTTTCTCCTGCAGGTGACGAGCGTACAAACTGTTTTCACGCTCACAACAAACTCAATCAGCTTCTGGGCTTTTCTGACATGATTTAGTCCTGATTTAGTCCTGTTGTAGTCAGGTTTTAGTCCTGCTTTAGTCTTGTTGTAGTCAGGTTTTAGTCCTGTTTTAGTCAGGTTTTAGTCCTGTTGTAGTCAGGTTTTAGTCCTGTTTCAGTCCTGTTGTAGTCAGGTTTTAGTCCTGTTGTAGTCAGGTTTTAGTCAGGTTTAGTCCTGCTTTAGTCTGTTTCAGTGTTGCCAGATGGGAAATGTTGAATTTACCAGAGCCTCAAAATTATCGTGTTTTGCTAAAAATTATCGTACACATCCAAACTGTGTTCTATTTCGGGCCAGGGCAATTTGTAGAATAAAAAAAGACCTCTTTAGACAGTGAAATAGATTTTTAAATATGTTTTGCTCAGTTGGGAGGATGAAACTGAGCAAATCAGTTTTATCCTCCGGTGGTGCAGCGGTCAGCGCTCTGGCAAGAAGCATAGCAATCATAGCAAGAAGGTCCTGGGTTCGACTCCCGGGCCGCCTGAGGCCTTTCTATGTGGAGTTTGCATGTTCTCCCTGTGTCTGCGTAGGTTTCCTCCGGTACTCCGGTTTCCTCGTACAACTAAAAACATGTCCATTAATGCCTCCCCTGACTCTTCCCCCAGGGCTCATCTGCAAAAGAGATTCTGAATCTCAGTGGGACTTCCCTGGTTAAATAAAGGTCAATTAATTAAATTAATTAAATTAAATAAATAGCCTAATAAAACATTGCTGTTTAATGCATTGCACACAGTAAGCTTTCTCCTCTTCACAGCCCAAAATAATATTAATAGAACTCAATTATAAGTAAAATAAATCATTGATTCATTCACTCTTTCCCTTGATCGATGTCTCCATTGCTCATGTGCCCTGGTTGTGTATTTACATTTGGTCTCAGCTCATTGGGGCAGACGCAGACGCGCAGTCATGAGGAACTATTGGTGCGGTTGACCAATAATATCACAGAACACTGCTAAAGCTTACGCTGTGTTAAGTGTTTGCTGATCCTGGGTCAGATTTCCAGTCTTTCAGGCGAGCTCACGCTAGTCAAGACGAGGAAAATACCTGGCGCTTCGAAATTATTGTACATTTACATAGAGTTTTACAGTGACTTAGAATTATTGCTGGAATTATCGTACATCTGGCAACTCTAGTCTGTTTAGTCCTGTTTTGTCCTGGTTTATTCTTAATGTTTATTCCTGAAATGTAATTTAAAGTTAATAAACTGTTGGGGATAAAACACATCCCTGCCGTGCGCCCTTAGTTGACCAAAACTTGTATTAGTTAGAAAGCACATTGCAAACTAAATGGAAATCACATTTAGCTGTTTTAAATAGTTGTTTTTCTTTATGAGTCGCTAAATACTGTAGCACGCACAGATCTGAGCTTTTGGTCTTGTGAGAGCAGCTGTGTCAGATATTTGGTCAGATCACTGAGTCACTTTTTGCTTTTAGTCGACTAATCAACTAATAGCACGTCTCTAGTCAACCACAGCCCAAATTTTCAACTAATACATTTAAGCTACATTCACAATACAAACCGGACTCGGCTCGATTGGGAACCAAAGTTGCAACATCATCTCTTTCTGTAAACTGGCTCTGTTCACAATACACCTTTTGCCAATCAAACCAGCGCAGTAGAGACACTTCTGCTCCTCACCTGTAGAGGCGCTGTGACAGAAACACGTTACGTCAGCAGCAAAGAAGACACCCGGCTTCTGGGCTAACAGCGGCTACAGCTAACTTACATCAGAAACAAACACGCTGCTGGACTTTATATTTGTGTTTTTATAGATCTATCCACAACTTCTCTCACATTAACGGGACCAGAGTGAGTGACAGACGAAGAGTCGGAGCAAAGACACTTTCACTTTCACTTCAGAAGACGAGAGAGGAGGGCTAGGCATTTCGTTCCAAATGCCGAGAGTAAAACGTAACAGAAAGTTCATCTGTTTGAGTAAATCTGGCTCTGAAAGGTCTGACTCTGCTCATTTAGCTGTGTAACTAAATTAGGGCTGTCAGTTTTATCGCATTAACGCAAAACTATTTTAACGGCGACAATTTTTTTGACGCAAATTAATCGCATGGTTCTTTTTCACCATTAAAACGCTCCAATGACGCGAGGTTCATTGAAAAACACAGAGCACAAGCAGAAAGAGTCCTAGACAAAGCTCTGCTGGCTCACTTTTGTAGACTTTGGTAACGTTTCCACTCGGTCCCACGACTGTCTGAGCGTGAGTGTGTTTGTTTACCTCGGCTTAGTCCATGTGCAGCTCGATCAGCTGATGAGGAGGTTGTTCTTCCCCGAGGCTCCGTACATGTTTCCACCTTCCCGTGTCTGATAAAGTCGCGGTCTGTGGTCACTAAATGCGATTTAACTCAAGACAATCATGCGATTAATCGCGATTAAAATTTTTAATCGCTTGACAGCCCTAGTATTTACATTTGGTCTCAGCTCATTGGGGCAGACGCAGACGCGCAGTCATGAGGAACTATTGGTGCTGTTGACCAATAATATCACAGAACACTGCTAAAGCTTACGCTGTGTTAAGTGTTTGCTGATCCTGGGTCAGATTTCCAGTCTTTCAGGCGAGCTCACGCTAGTCAAGACGAGGCAAATACCTGGCGCTTCAAAATTATTGTACATTTACATAGAGTTTTACAGTGACTTAGAATTATTGCTCGTACATCGTACATCTGGCAACTCTAGACTGTTTTAGTCCTGTTTTGTCCTGGTTTATTCTTAATGTTTATTCCTGAAATGTAATTTAAAGTTAATAAACTGTAAACTGGATAAAACACATCCCTGCCGTGCGCCCTTAGTTGACCAAAACTTGTATTAGTTAGAAGGCCATTGCAAACTAAATGGAAATCACATTTAGCTGTTTTAAATTGCAGTTTTTCTTTATGAGTCGCTAAATACTGTAGCACGCACAGATCTGAGCTTTTGGTCTTGTGAGAGCAGTGTGTCAGATATTTGGTCAAAACACTGAGTCACTTTTGCTTTGGTCGACTATCACTGATGCACAGTCTCTATCAACCACAGCCCAATTTGAAGTGAAGTGTCTTTGCTCCGACTCTTCGTCTGTCACCACTCTGGTCCCGTAATGTGAGGAAGTTGTGGATAGATCCATAAAAACCAAATATAAAGTCCAGCAGCGTGTTTGTTCTGATGTAAGTTAGCTGTAGCCGCTGTTAGCCAGAAGCGGTGTCTTCTTTGCTGCTGACGTAACGTGTTTCTGTCACAGCGCCTCTACAGGTGAGGAGCAGATGTGTTCTTCTGCGCTGGTTCGATTAGTAAAAAGTGTATTGTGAACAGAACCAGTTTACAGAAGAGATGATGTTGCAACTTTGGTTCCCAATCGAGCCGAGTCGGTTTGTATTGTGAATGTAGCTTAAATGTTCATTCATTCATTCATTCATTTTCTACCGCTTAATCCGTTAGGGTCGCGGGTGACTGGAGCTATCCCAGTGACTTTGGGCCTAGCGGGAACACCTGAGGGCCATTCCAGTTAGACAGACAAACAGTCACCATCATGTCCTGGGAAACTGATGCCCATTAACCTACATGCTGTGCGGTGGAGGAACCGGAGTACCCGGAGAAAACCCACGGTGACACGGGAGAACATGCAAACTCACCAGAGAGAACGTGAGATGTTGATAGGTCCGACCGGGAGTCGAACCCACGACCTCTTATTGGGAAGCCAGAGCTCAACCACTTGGCTACGTGACCCTTAGAGAGACTGACAGGATGTACACAGACTGCGAGGTAAGTTTGGTTCAGGACACGTGTGAGTTTCTTGCAAAGTGTCGCATTCAGATTCAGGACTGCAGTAAATTTAGTCCAAAGCTACACAGAATAATGTAAATCACAATGAGAATGCTGGTATAATGAATTGAAAGCCAGACCAGACCGCTGCGATCTTCAGTGGATTCTTCTTTTCACAGACTCTCACTCGTATCTGCATTCTTTGGAGGTCTGTGTACATGGGCGCATTGGTTTTAAGCATTTTTTAAGTTCTGCGGGACCCACTCAAGTCTTGACTTGCACCGAACTTGCACTTAGTGTACATCCAGTATGAGTGACATAAGCATGAATGTATTATTAGATCTGTATTGGACTATCACTCCCTCTTTCCCCGTGCGAGTGGTGATAGTGCATTTTCGGCTCTTCAAACTGCTCGTGCTCCACTGACACGGCTCTTATGGCTTTAACAAAGGTCTCATTTTGAAGGGATTTTTCTCTGTATTTCTTATAGTTTCACAACATAAACTTTTTTAATTTTTTCAATTCCTCCGCCGCTCAGGCCATCATCGCTCTAATTGGTCAGAACGATCACGCTGTCATTTTCTGACTCACATGGTGGGAGGCGCTAGCCCAGTATTGAGGCAAGACTGTGGAAGAAAAAATCTTTTCAGCGTCAATGCGCCAACGAGCAGAAGCCACTGAAAAAACGGGCCGCCATCTTGGACTCATCTTCCAGTTGTAATTATACTTCCATGGACATAAGGCAGAAAGTGTTCTTGTATTTTGAAGTTAAATTGTTGCTTTTTAAGCTTGGTTTTTGCCTTCTGTACGTGAAGTCCACATGGAAATGAGACTCATGGACTAGAGCAGAGCCGACGCTCCGGTGTTTATAGTTTCTGTGTGTTTCAAGCGGCTGTTTGTAGAGGGCAGTAGAGAGCTGCCATTGAAATGTCGTTGATTTCCGCGCTGACTAGTCACATTTTTTCCTGACGCCGGCACGAAAACCTGGTCCACACAGAGGTGCTTGTAGGGGGCACTGCAAAACTGAAGTAACTCAATTGTCTTTATCACATGTGTCAAACTCAAAGCCCAGGGGCCAGATGTGATCTCAACCTTATTTAATGCGGCCCTCGAGGTCTGGTGCCGGGTGTTATCTGAAGCTTAAAAAGTCATTTTTCAGACTAATGCGGCTGTATATTTACAAACTGTCACGTCAATAAATATACAATACTCAATACAACTATTATTTGTAATTTGCTAAGAATAGTAAGGTTAATTTTAGTTACAACCGGCCATTTGAGAACAACCCCGATGGTCTATATGCACTCACACTCTAGTTTAAGAGACAGAAATGATCTGCCCCGGTCTTTAAAACAGGGACATATCCATTATGTTTCTGGTTTAATATGTTTTTATCAGTCACATTATGTTCAGACACTTTTGACAGCAGACTCTTTTCTACTTTCCCTCTGGATCAGGATCTGGTTTCGTTCTGACTTTGCCACGACACAAAACCCCTCGAGGTGTTTTCAGTCTTTGAACAAAAAACACAAAACAAAAACAGGACATTTAATCCGTCGGAGACACGAGGACGAGAACAGAAGTGAAACAGACAGACACAGGAAACTGAACACGTGGACTCTGACCCAGGCTCACTCTCACACATTCACATTTAAACGTTAGAGATAATCACACAACAGTCACAGCATAAAAAAAAAAACACCCATATATATATCAATCAATTAGCTTCAAAAGATTTGAGTAAAAACAATGACACACTGTTGACTCTAACTAAATCTTTTCTTCAGATTGTGCTTAAATGATTCTAAGAAGACCAGCTCCCTTCAACTTTGAATAATTGTGTAAAATGTTCCAGGCCAAAGGAGCAGGGGCGTTTTTTGTCTTTTGTTTGTTTTTATTAATTTACAGCTAAAGATAATTAAGATAAGACATCCTTTCTTTGTCCCACAATTTCAAAGCTCCAGTTTTACAAGGCACAGTTCAAGATAATAGTTTTAAAATAGACTTCATCATTTTACGGTAATTTTATTCATTTCAAATCGTCAACACCTCAGCATTTCAGTTGAGTCTATAACAATGGTGCTGGAATGTTTCCCACTTGTAAAAATGCACTGGAAAGCAACTCGAACTGGTAAATCCCACATGTAAACTGGGAAGTCCCACTTCACATATGAGCTCAACATTCACCACAATAAACAGGTTATTTAAAGGAACCGTATGTAAGATGCACAACTAGTTGTTTAGAAAGGTATAACAATCACAAATGAACATGGTTGCCAGACTGTGAAATGGCTCATACATTAGGTGTGTTCAAGATGATCAAGACGGTGCAGTCGGCTCGAGCCGGTGTCGGGGGGTCGGGGGCTACGTCAGGGCTACGTAGGCCCCGGTATCTCGAGAGATCAATCCGGCTCGAGTCGACTTGACAAATCGTCGAGGTGAGGAAACAGCAACTGCTCACCGCCTCGATGACTACAAAATCAAGATGCATGATGGGAAATGTAGTGCGGTGATTGACCGCTGATTCGCTCTGATCAAACGTGACGCGCTGCAGTTCCTCCTCCGCTGTCTTTATCGTATTTGTGGACTTTTATAACATCACACGTGTTTAACACGAGTCAGAAAAGACCCAGACTGTTGTACATCACACACAACATCATTAATACATGATCCTGATGAGCTGAAAGCCACTTTTACAAAGGCAAATCTAAAGTGTGCCAACTTTATCATGAGCTCTTTATTCTTTGCTCTGGTGATGTGTGAGTGAGTCTGTGATGTGTGAGTGAGTTTGTGATGTGTGAGTGAGTTTGTGATGTGTGAGTGAGTTTGTGATGCGTGAGGGAAACAGAAATGCATTTACAACGTTGTAGGTAGTTTTATTCAGTGCAACACTTCAAACAAACGCGAGAGCTCTGTGAGTCTGTGAGATCTGAGGCTGCCTCGCTGCTCTCGGGGCTCAACAAGTGTCCAAGTTGAATCTCCTCCTCTTTGCCTCAGCCGCCTGCTCTCGTCTGCAATCCAGGCAGAGATTTTACCATCTTGAACACACCTATTGAAGATAGGAAGCTACTGATTACTGATTCAAAATTAACTTCAGCTTCTAAGAAACCAAACTGGCAACCCAACTAAGAGAGTCATGTGAGGCTTATTCTGCTTTCTGATTGGATAATAAATGTAAACATCAACAAAGGGACATCATGTCCATTGCTTTTTTAATTAAGAATAACTCAGAATTACATTGACTTTCAGTAAAAATAATAGTATATTTGGACATGTTGACCTTGTATCTGTGAACACATATAATTCATGTTTATGAAATCTGAATCAAAATCTTACATACGGTTCCTTTAACATTACTTTTGTTTAGCCTTAAAGTTCAAATTTGTCATATTCAAATCTGAGCTGATTCAGTTGGAAAATATTCCAGTTCCCTGTAATGCAACATAGCTTTAATGTTAAAGTGAACCCTGACTATAACGACAAATATGGCTAAAATGCAAGTACATCTCATGTTTGTTCAAATAAACTACAAACAAATATAAAACTGCTTACCATTTTTATAAAATCTGCATTGTTTTGAGCTACTGGCCGCCGCCATATTGTCCAGACACAATGCATTCTGGGTTGATGATGTCAAATGGTTGCTTTTGGTTGTTGCCATGGTTACTCCTGCGGTTCGATCGGTGAACAGTTGAAACAAAAACACCACTGACAGTGTCCAGTTCTTCCTCTTCCTCTTGATTATCTTCAGTTTTACAAAATTCCACATAATCGTTCTGTATTTGGCCAAACTCCAGCTCAAACTGAAAGGTTTTAACTGTTGAATTCATGTTGCTTAGTTACATGTTACCTTGACAACCACCAGAGGGCAGACAGACAACCATTTGACGTCACAGCCAGGACAAAATGGCAGCCATGTGATTTCTTTAAAACATGATTTTGATAAAACTACAAATACTTCCAAGGTTTTTGTCCTGTATTTATATAAGTGATGATATTACAAGTGTTTTAGGGTAAACATGTGATTGTAGCCAGGGTTCGCTTTAAAAGTTGGTAGCTAACTTTTTAGTTGTAAGTAAGTAAACTTTGCGTTTTCCACCAAAAAGTCTTTGACAAAAGGAGCAATTTGTGAAAGAGTTAGACCACAGAGTACTGCCTGAATTGAATAATTACAAATTTTAGTTCTAATCAGGAACCAAATGCAGCTCTCTGATTGGCTGTGCTTAGGTGGTCCTCTCCAGTTTCACTTTAAAAGTGGAAAAAAAAGGTTTTAAGTGAAAATTGCAGCCAAAAATGTATTCATTTTGATAATAACAATGTGTTGAAGGATTTATGAAAGAAAATAGTCAGATTTAAAACCTTGATTGTGTTTGCAGTCTGAAAATCATCTACCCCACCTTTAAATTACCATGTAACAATGTGAAACAGAGCATTTTGATTGTAGGAGATGCAGGCAGTTACTCACAGATGTGTGGCACATCTCTCAGACCAACAAGGTCTTGGGTTCTATTCCCGGGCGGCCTTTCTATGTGGGGTTTGCATGTTTTGTTCGTGTCTGTGTAGGTTTCCTCCAGGTGCTCCGGTTTTCCCTACCACTACTCCTTCTCTCCTCAGGATTACAGAGGGTCAGGTTTAGGTAATTATCTATAAAGCTAGATAATGGTACAAGCATCTCTGCAATTGTGCTTGATGTAACTGGTCATGGTCCAAAAAAATAAATAAGTTACAAGCCAGAGGTATGTTTTCAGGGAAAATATAATATACTATATCAGACCTTCATCTTGTGTTTGTTGGGTTTTCCAGATTTTTGTGATAAGAAAGAATAAAATATGATGTGTTTTTTCACTTATAATCAGAGAAACACACGTCTGTGCAGGAGCGTGGACTTACTGTCTAAACATTTACTGTCCTGTTCCTTTGTAGATTTGTCCTGATGTTTGTTTTCTCGATGTTGTGACACGTCGCCAGAACATCGTCAGAACATCTCTTTCCTCACACGTGGAGTTTCAGGAGAAAGTTTGAAGGAAAACAAAGCACGGAGCCACGCCTGACACGGAGACATGTGGGTCAGTGTAACTCTCAGCTCTCAGGTCACGTTTCACACTTTTGTCTTCAGGATATAATATTAGACTCAAACCAAAACATTCAGACGTGTCCCGGATAAAACACCTGCCACGTGAACAGAAACTCCTGGAATAAACTGTCACGACATCTCTGTGTGTGTGACGTGAGCCTGATCTCACTGAAATACAATACGGATACTAATTTAAATACAGATAAAACTGTGTGTATGTTATAAATTGACTTTTTTGTGTTCCTATGCCAGTTCTTTTCTATGATGGATGTAGAAATTATTTATGAATATTGACAGAATCCTAATCATGATCAGCTCCAAACCCCAAACCCCCAAACCTAAACCTAAACCAAAGCAGGTATGTTTTGTGGCCATACCTGATTGTCAAAACCTGATCCCGTCAGATCTCAGAAGCTAAGCAAGTTTTGTGTTTGGGCAAGACACTTAACCCACGATGGCTGTTTCCCAAAGCTAGGTACCTTGCCTTGCAAGGACCGTTCGTCCAAAGTCAGTTCCTTTCAATCCAAGGCAAGTGTCTTTTCTCAGCTCAAACTGAGGCTAATGGAACAGACTTCAGAGGAACAAGACACAGCTGCATCAAGTGTTTTGAGGAAGAATTAAATAAAATAAGATTATTAGAAAATGTGTTTGTTTTACAAGAGAAGTATTTCCTAAACATAATATTTGCCTACTTTGCATATTATTTACTTTATCTGGTACAAGCATGCATTATGGGTAAATTCCCCAGAGCAGGCCAGTGAAGGATACACTTGTATATCCTTGATAAATGATCCACATGCTAACCAAAACAAGGACACTGCCTGTGGAGGACATGAACATTGGAACATGATGATGTCAATGCCTTGCCACGCCCACATCAGACCAAGGCAAGGCAAGCCATTGACTGTGTCTGCATACACTGGGTGAGTGGATACTAGATTGTAACACGCTTTGAATTCATGAAAAGGTTGAAAAGCACTATATAAATAGACCATTCACCAAAGAAAAAGTCTTCATGGGGCTTCAACCAAAACACCAGTCTAACACTGGACTCACACTGCATCCAGTCCATACTCTGGTCCTTCATAGGGAGGTTTTTGTTTGTTTGAAAAGTAATGAGAGGCAGAGTGATCCGTCGTCCGGGGAGCCACGCGGCTCTGCTCCAGTCTTACGGATCATTTTCATTGTAAGGAACTTCTTCCGGACTGCCAGAGCGCTCCGGTGCACATTTTGATGAAGTTGTGAAAACAGAGCCGGATCTCACAAGAAAGCGTACATTTACCACAACATTACACAATATGTAAATGAGGTATGATTAGCACGAGTTCACGGCCGTCCTGCGTAATTATAGTACGTGTCACAGTCCCCATTCATTTCTATGGTGGTTGTTAAGACGTGTTCTTATTTATGAATATTAATGAAATCCTGATTCTAATCTTAACCTGCCCCAAGCCCCAGATCTAATCTTACACATTTTAGTAACTTTATGCCTGAACTTACCCGTTTCACCTGAAGAAAACGTCCCCACGTGGCTGCAATTAAATCTCGTGTCATTTTTACTCTTTTTCATATCGTGCTAAATGCACGGCGTAACATAAGTACTAAAAACAGCTTTGAAGTCGTAGTCCAAATACGCTGTTTTTGTGTCGTGGTAAAAGTACGCCATCTAGTGAGACTGTGTTGGAAAACAAGATGTGACAAACAGGAAACCAAGTGAGCGCAGGTGAAGTGAATCCGGTGGTTTTTAAAATAAAATCATTTCACTGCAAATAATAATACAAAAAGTCAAAAAGCTTAAAAGGAACCCCGAATATTTACATAAATAGATCGAAAATACTTCGCGTTGGTATACTTACTAAAAAGTAGAACTTAAAGTAAACAAATATTCGCCGTTTGACCGTAAAATTGTTATGTTTACAACAACTTCCTGATATTACGGGCGCCGCCATCTTGAGGTGATGACGCAGAATCGTGTGGCGCACTGGCGCAGTGAGCGTCAGTCGTGAGACCGCACGCAACAGCTGCAACAGTTGCCGTTGATCTGGTTAACAGGAGCGTCAGTAGTTTTTCGTCGACAACACATTGTAAAATGGTACATTGAGTGGCTTTTGGGAGAAAACAAGGAGAATGTGGTAAGCTTTCATAACTTTCCTCGTAGTTACACGATTCGACGTCATACTACCCATAATGCACTGTGTTGTAAACAATGATGGCGTCTTCCGTGAAAATATATTTCTTAAAAGTTTAATAAAACGGTAGATTTTTCAGATTATTTTCGTGTGTATTTTATCTTTGATGATATAAGGAAAACTCGAAAACAAACATTAAAAAATTCTCGGGGTTCCTTTTAACATGTACACGACTATAGT
Organism: Mugilogobius chulae; assembly: GCA_038363315.1. Lineage (NCBI taxonomy): Eukaryota > Metazoa > Chordata > Actinopteri > Gobiiformes > Gobiidae > Mugilogobius > Mugilogobius chulae. Next base: position 372,797 of record CM076404.1, read on the forward strand.
ATAATACAGAGGATGTACGTAAACGACCCAGACAAAAAATCAAACAAAAAATGAACTGATGTGAAATAAGTCAGAAACTCAACACGTGTTTTGTGTTCACATACACATGTGTCAGTCATCGCGTGTGAACTCGTGGTCTCGCGATGCTGGCAGAGCTCGTACACACACATGCATACTCCGGTCTCAGTGAGAGTGATCACCAGACCCAGACAGATCTGGACTGGAGACTGTGAGCCCAGTGTAAAGGGTCTTTCACACCAACACAACCGTCTTTCGCCAAAAGGTCCAAAAACGTGCTCATGGTTTGATATTAACAGGTCGTAGCATAAAATACACATTGCAGTGAGATTGAGTAGGTTAGTTGTCACATTGCAGACGGTTCCCCAAAACCAGGAAGTACAATCGGCCAATCAGAGACCAGAGACGAAGCGGTGTAATAGTAGCAGTGTATATTCCGGTCATAAACATTCTAAATATTCATGTTGAATTTGATTTTGTACTTTCAGTTCGTACAGAAACAATCCCTGACATGTTTACGCTCTACTTCCTGGATACACCGATGCCCGGCTCTGATTGGGTGAAAGAGAAAAGCCAAAACACCTGAACTTCGACTTCTGGATTTGAGTTTTAATCCAAGAGAGTGAAATGTGGGATTAAACCGTTTTCACCTTGACTTTATAATCTGTTCATCTGCTCACGATGAGACAAAAACACATTCAGATTAAACAAAAACTTTACTTCCTGACACACACTGATAGTTTTTACTCCAGATGCCCCGCAGACACACACACAGCAGCAGAACACACAGTTCCTCAGACGCTTATGTAAGGTTTAAAAGTGGGTTAATGCAGCAGTGAAGGAGAAAGAGTCAGGAAGAGAGAGAACACTGGCAGCAAAAGGATAAACTGACTTTTTATGATGCAAATGAAAACAAAGTCTTAGTCTTATTTAAGATGCTTAAGAGGAGACTTGTTTTTAGTCCTGGTTCAGTCCTGGTCTAGTCCTGGTTCAGTCCTGGTCTAGTCCTGGTTTATTCCAGTTTTTGTTCTACTTTAATCCTGGTTTAGTTTTATTTTAGTCCTGGTTTACTCCAGTTTAAGTCCTGGTCTAGTCCTGGCTTGGTTCTGTTCAGGTGTAGTCCAGTTCTAGTCCTGGTTTAGTCTAGTTTTAGTTCTAGTTTAGTCCTGGTTTAGTCCAGTTTAAACCCTGGATTGGGTTCAGTTTTAATCCTAGTTTAGTCTAGTTTTAGTCTGAGTTTTAGTCCTGGTTTAGTCCTGGTTCAGACCTGGTTTAGTCCAGTTTAAGTCCTGGATTGGGTTCAGTTTTTAATCCTAGTTTAGTCTAGTTTTAGTCTGAGTTTTAGTCCTGGTTTAGTCCAGTTTAAGTCCTGGATTGGGTTCAGTTTTAATCCTAGTTTAGTCTAGTTTTAGTCTTGGTTTAGTCCTGGTTTAGTCTTGGTTTAGTCTGGTTTAGTCCTGGTTTAGTCCTGGTTTAGACCTGGTTTAGACCTGGTTTAGATCTATTTTAGTCCGGTCTGTGTCAGTGAGGCATAAATAGCTTCTGTTTGACGCAAATGAACTGAACAATTGATTGTGACGGATCAATGGAACTGATCAACACTGAGAGAGAGAGAGGAGAGAGGAGAGGGAGAAAAGAGAGGGAGAGAGAGGGGGGGGGGGGGGGGAGTGGGAGAAGAGAGGAGAGAGCGAGGGAGAGAGAAGAGAAAAGGGAGAGAGAAGAGGATAAAAGAGAAGGGAGGGAAAATGAAGAGAGGGAGGGGGAGAGGAGAGAGAGAAGAGAGAGAGGAGAGAGGAAGGGAAAGAGAGAGGGGGGAGGGAGAGAGGGAAAGAGAGGGAGGGGAGAGAGAGGGAAAGAGAAGAGAGAAGAAGGGATGGAGAGAAGAAAGGGAGAGAGAAGAGGAGATGGAAAGAGGGAGAGAGAGGGGGGCAAAGTGATAGTGAGAGGAGTGACAGAAAAAGGAGGGAAAGAGAGGCGAGGTGAAATAGAGAGAGAAAAAGAAAGGGAGAGAGAAGAGAGGGGGAAGAGAGAAAGATTGAGAAGGAAAGAGAGAGAAGAGAAAGGGAGAAAAAGAAAGAGTGACAGAGAGAAGGGAGGGAGAAAGAAGAGACGGAAGAAGTGAAAAGAGGGTAGAAGTGATTGAGAAGGGGATTGAGTGAGATGGAAAGAGAAGAGAGAAGCAGAAAAAGGAGGAGACAAGAGAGGGAAGGGGTGGAGAAGAAAGAAGAAACGTTTAGGGGAAAGGCAGGAGAGAAACAGGAAGTGAGAGTAAAGAGAAGGGGAGATGGAATGAGAAATACTAGAAAGATGGAGAAAAGGGGAGAGAATAAGAGAGAGGGAGAAAAGGGAAGACATAAGACTGAGAGAGAAAAAGAGAGAGAGAAGATAAACTGAGCCTCTAGTTTAACTTTTTGTGACCCAAACACTGGACGTCTGTGTCTTTTCTAGAAGCTTCTACAAACAAACGTGTCTGTGTCCTCATGGTCAAACCCACAGAGACAAACCAGAGAGAGAGAGAGAAGAGAGAGAGAGGGGTGGGGAAGAGAGGAAGAGGAGAGAGAGAGAGAGGGAAGAGAGGAGAGGAGAGAGAGAGAGGGAGAGGAAGAGAGAGAGAGAGAGATGAGAGGGAGAGAGAGAGAAGAGAGAGAGAGGAGAGAGAGAGAGAGAAGAGAAAGGAGAGAAAGAGAGGGAGAGAGAGAGAGAGATGGTAATGGTTCCAGAGCCCAAGCTGTGCGTGGAGGTGAGGCCGACTATATCTAGTCGGAAACGCTCAACCTCCCGCACAAGCTCGGGCTCCTTCCCCGCCAGCGAGGTGACATTCCATGTCCCAGCGCCAGAGACCGTGTGCATGGCCTGGGTCGTCCGGGGACCTCTACCCGACCGCCGCCCAAAACACACTGCACCCGACCCCCTATGGTCCTTCTGCGGGTGGTGGGCCTGTGGGAAGGTGGCTCCACGTTGCCTTTTCGGGCTGGGCCCGGCCGGGTCCCGTGGGCTAAGACCCGGCCACCAGGCGCTCGCCTGCGAGCTCCCACCCACCAGACTAAACCAGGACTAAAACTGGTCTAAAAGCAGACTAAAAACTGGTCTAAACGCAGACTAAACAGGACTGAAACTGGTCTAAACGCAGACTAAACCAGACTAAAACTGGTCTAAAAAGCAGACTAAACCAGGACTAAAACTGGTCTAAACGCAGACCTAAACCAGGACTGAAAACTGGTCTAAACGCAGACTAAACCAGGACTAAAACTGGTCTAAACGCGACTAAACCAAGACAGACAAAGAAAAAACTGGTCTAAACCGCAGACTCAAAACCAGGACTGAAACTGGTTTAAACGCAGCTAAACAGGGGGCGACTAACCAAACTGGTCTAACGACCAGACTAAACTCAGGACTAAAACTGGTCTAAAACGCAGACTAAACCAAGAAAAACGAGACAAAAGAGGACAAACTGGTCTAAACCGACAGACTAAACCTCAGGACTAAACCATGTCTAGGGGACAAGGCACTCAAAACTTAACGCAGACCAAAAAAAGAGGGACTAAAAAAGGTCTTTAAACGGCCATTGGGGGACTAAACCAGGATAAAACTGCCCGTCCTAAACGGCAAGAGCTGTAAACACCAGGACTAAAAACTGGTCTAAACGCAGACTAAACCAGGACTAAAACTGGTCTAAACGCAGACTAAACCAGGACAAACGCAGACAAACCGGACTAAAAGGTCTAACGCAGACAAACCAGGACTAAAACTGGTCTAACGCAGACTAAACCAGATAAAACTGGTCTAAACGCAGACTAAACCAGGACAAAAACGGTCTAAACGCAGACTAAACAGGACTAAAACTGGTCTAAACGCAGACTAAACCAGGACTAAAAAAACTAAACGCAGACTAAACCAGGACAAAAACTGGTCTAAACGCAGACTAAACCAGGACTAAAACTGGTCTAAACGCAGACTAAACCAGGACTAAAAACAGGTCTAAACGCAGACTAAACCAGGACTAAACCAGGACTTAAACCTGGTCTACTAAACCAGGACTAGCTAGCAGGACTTAAACATAAACCAGGACTGGGACTATTTAAACCCTGGATTAAACACAAGACTATGAATAAAACATCAGAGGAGATTCTTTTACTGAAACTGACACGACCAAACACAATCTTTATTCTGGCTCATTTCCAGCTCAGTGTTTCTAATATTTAGACTTATTTTAATTATCAGTATTTTTATCATGAAACTAAAACTATTTTACTTCAATATATGTAGAACTAAAACTGGACTACACCAGGACTAAAACTAGACCAAACCATGGACCAAACCGGGTCTAAACCAGAACTAAATCAGGACCAAATCAGAGCTAAATTGGGACTAAAACACGACTAAACCAAGGACTAAACCAGGACTAGACCAGAACTAAACCAGGACTAAACCAGGACTAAACTAAAACCAGACTAAACCAGAAAACTAAACCAGATCTAAACCAGAACTAAACCAGGACTAAACCAGGACTAACCAGATCTAAAACCAGAACTAAACCCCTAAAACCAGAACTAAACCAGAACTAACCAGGTCTAAACCAGGACTAAACAGGTCTAAACCAGGACTAAACCAACTAAACCAGATCTAAAACCAGAACTAAACCAGGACTAAAACCAGGACTAAACCAGAACTAAAACCAGATCTAACCAGAACTAAACCAGGACTAAACCAGGACTAAACCAGGCTAAACCCTAGAACTAAACCAGGTCTAAACCAGGACTAAACCAGGACTAAAACAACCAGACTAAACCCAGGACTAAACCAGGACTAATACAGGACTAAACCAGGTCTAACAGCTAAAAGGAGGACTAAACCAGAACTAAACCAGAACTAAACCAGGACTAACAGATAAACCAGGTCTAAACCAGGTAAACCAGACTAAACCAGGACTAACCAGGACTAACCAGGTCTAAACCAGGTCTAAACCAGGACTAAACCAGAACTAAACCAGAACCAAACCAGGTCTAAACCAGGACTAAACCAGGTCTAAACCAGGACTAAACCAGGACAAAACAGGTGTAATTTAAAACATTTCTGTCTGTCATTTCGTGGACTATAAGTTTATATAAAATACTTTTCTTTTGTGTCGGGGAGAACACGTGAGAGAAAGAGAAGAATGATCAAACTTTTTCAGCTGACTTTCATGTGAACGTCTTAAATCTCAGACATTCCCCGTTTGTCTCACATGAGCCCAGTTAAGCTCCTGAAATCAGACTCTTACGTAACCGCGGCAACAGCACAAGAACTTTACATTATATAAGTTTTATTCACCGTTTCATCTCTCGCCTCTGTCTGGTCTTTCTCTCTCTCTCCTGCTTCTCTCTCTCTCTCTCTCCTCTTTCTCTCTCTCTTCTCTTCTCTCTCTCTCTCTCTCTCTCCTGCTTCTCTCTTTCTCTCTCCTCTCCTGCTTCTCTCTCTCTCCTCTTCTCTTCTCTCTCTCTCTCTCCTGCTTCTCTCTCTCTCTCTCTCTTCTCTCTCTCTCTCTCCTGCTTCTCTCTTTCTCCTCTCCTGCTTCTCTCTCTCTCTTCCTGCTTCTCTCTCTCTCTCTCTCTTCCTGCTTCTCTCTTTCTCTCTCTCTCTCTCTCTCTCCTGCTTCTCTCTTCTCTCTCTCTCTCTCTGCTTCTCTCTTCTCTCTCTCTCTCCTCTTTTCTCTCTCTCTCTCCTTCTCTCTCTCTCTCTCTCTCTCCTCTTCTCTCTCTCTCTCTCTCTCCTGCTTCTCTCTTTCTCTCTCTTCCTGCTTCTCTCTCCTCTCTCTCTCTCTCTCTCTCCTCTTCTCTCTTTCTCTCTCTCTCCTGCTTCTCTCTCTCTCTCTCTCTCTTTCTCTTCTCTCTTTCTCTTCTCTCTGTTTCTCTCTCTCTTCCTTTTTTTTCTCTCTCTTTTTCTCTCTTTCTTTTCTCACCCCCTCTCTTTTTCATTCTCTCTCATCTCTGTTTTCCTCTCATTCTCTCATTGTCCCCCACATTTGTTGTCTCTCTTTCTTCCCTCCTCTCTCTTTTTCCCCTCTCTCTCCTCCCTCTCCTTTCTCTCCTCTCTCTTCTTTCCTCTCTCCCACTCATTCAATCTGTTGTTTCTCTTCATCTCTCTTTCTCCCTCCCTCTCTCTCGTTCTCTATTCTCTCGTCCCTCTCCTCCTCTTTCTCTGTTTTTCTCTTCCTCTTTATCTCTCATCCTCACTGTTGCTTCTTTCCTCTCTCTCTCTCCTTTTCCTCTCTCTCTCCTTCCTTTCACTCTTTTTCTTCTTTGACTTCTCTGTTGTCCCCCTCTCACTTTTTATCCTTTTCTCTCTGTTTTTTCTCTTCCCCTCTCTCTTTTGCTCTCTTTCTCTCTCTCATCTTATCTGTTGTTTCTATTTTTTCTCTTCCTTTCTCTCTCATTTTCTCTGTTGTTTTCCCCCTCTCTCTCTTCCTTCTCTCTTCCTCTCCTCTCGCTTTTTCTTTCCTCTCCCTCTGTTGTTTCTCTTCCCCTCTCTCTTTCTCTCTGTTGTCCCCTGTCTTTTTTCATCCTCTTTCTCTCTGTGTTTTTTCTCTTCCTCTCTCTCTCCTTTGTCTCTTTTGCTCTCTCTTTCTCTTCTCCCTCTGTTGTTCCTTTTCCTCTCTCTCTCTGTTGTTTCTCTTTCTCTCTCTCCTCTGTTTTTTCCCCCCTCTCTATCTTCCTTCTCTCTTCCCTCTCTCTTTCTCTCCTCTGGCTTTTTCTTTCCTCTCTCTCTCTGTTGTTTCTCTTCCTTTCTCTCTCTCTCTTTCCTCTCATGTTATTTGTTGACTCTCCCTTTCTCTCTTCTCTTTCTGTTTTTTCTCTTCCTCTCTTCTTTGTCTCTTTTTGTCCCCCTCTCTCTCTTTTATACTCCTTCTCTCTCTGTTGTTTCTCTTCTTTTTCTCTCTTACTCCCTCCCCCTTTCGCTCTCACTTGTCTTCCTCTCTCTCTTACTTTCTGTCTCTCCTCTTCCTCTCTATCTCTTTGTTGTTTCCCTCTGTCTCTTTCTTTCCTTCTCTCCCTCTCCTCCTCTCTCTCTCTCCCTCTCCTCTCTCTCTCTCCTCTCTCTCTCTTTTCTCTCCTTCTCTTCTCAGCTGTCTTCTCGTAAACACTTCAGCTCCACATCTGCCCAAACACAAAGTCACGAAAACAGCTTCAAAACATTTCCTAAAATAACAACCTGAACATCCACAAGTTACTCTCAGAGAAAAGAAGAGAGAGAGAGAGAGAGAGAGAGAGAGAGAGAGAGAGAGAAAAGAGAGAGAGAGAGAGAGAGAGAGAGAGAGAGAGGACAGAAAAGAGGAGAAAAACAGATTCAGAAACGAGAAGTCTCAAAACGAAATGTATTAGATTGTTGTGATTCATTCATTTTCTACCGCTTGTTTCTGTCCCAGTGACTTTGGGCTTTAGGCGGGGAACAGGGTTAACACATGTATTTTGTCCAATTAAAGCAGAGTTACAGTTTAATTTGACTTTTACACTTGCTCCGGTCCTTTGTGGTCCTCATGTGTCCAGTCTTGCACGAGAATACTCGAATAATGACATGAAAGTCGTAGCAGACCGCTGTTTTGGGGAAAAATAGACTTCTTGCGTATTCTTTCCACAGACTCGCGTGGGTTTGCACTGCTCCGTGGTCCAAGGTAACAGGGAGCATTGGTTTTAAGCACTTTCTACACTGACTGTGAGGCAGGTTTCTTGCAGAGCGCAATGTTGGTGACCACCTCAAAAACTCCTAAAAGTGAAACAGGTTTGGGGATTTGGTGGGAACAGACTCGACAAATGACATAATTTATAATAAACCAAAAGCGGGACAGGTGGTCACCTTAAAGGGACTCTACTCGATTTTTTTGCAACAAGATAACTTAAAAGCAATTTCCCCCTAGTATTAATGCCTTGTTAATGTATCTAATCAGGTGGAAATTAGTCCGCAAAGTCCTGTCTATGTCTAATAAAATCCCGTTTGTGTGCAGCTTTTTCTGTTTTTGTTTTTAGCTTTGTGGCTAACTGTTGTTAGCATAGTGACTCACCTCGCTGTTAAAAGCTGTGAAAACTCATCATGATGAACAATTCTGAAGCTCAGAATGCATTAGCTACGTGAGGAAATCATGTAGCCTGAAGGAAAAAGGTTAAAATTAATTATTTCTGTTTGTTTACATTTTTAGGATGCAAAAATCAGGTACAGTCCCTTTAATTCTACACCAGCTTCTGTCCGCTGTATTGCACAAAGCAACGTGTTCTCATGGAATTCGTGTAAATAGCACGCCTGACAAATTGCGTGTCATGACGACGCCCTGTTTTTTCTGGCGTGGTATGAACACGCGATTAGGTTTTTTGGGGGGTTAACATTTAAGTTTAGGTCTGACGCTGGAGTTGGTTAAGGTTTTGGATTAGGATTGTGTTAGTCTTCATGAATAATGACACGTCTTTATTTCCACCATAGAAATGAACTGAGACAGAAACGCGTGAAATACACACGCAAAACATAGAAGCGTTCATATGACACGCCGTTTCAAATTGCTTATCTGTGAGAACAGGCTGCACAAAGCCATGTGGATTCTGGCGAGAATGCTCTTATTGTGTTATATTTACGCCAAAAAAGAGTGAAATCATGCTAATCATAAACGTCATTGATATGTCCTGTTATGTTGTGGTATATTTACGCTTTCTTGTGACGCTGCGTTCACACCGGACAGCGTTGGAGCGACTAGTTCACATGCTAAGTCAATGTAAACCTGCGTCTTGAGGCGTTCATCAAATTTGCGTCTAGCGTTGAAATTCACTTGTTCAGGTGTCTGCTGATCTCACGTCTTGACAAGTAGACGCTCAAACCTGCAGCGGACGCTTTGGCCTCATCAGGTGTCAATGCTGGAGTTGAGCATGAATGAACTTTAAAGCGTCGAATGTCCACATCAACCAATCAGACACTGTGGCAAAGTGACGCTGTTCTCCTCTCACATCAAGGGGAAAGAAGGACTGTTTACAAACTTTTTTAATGAAAGGTCGCTTGTTTTTGGGGCTTTTTTCAAAGGCTTGGTTGTTCTTTGCTCTGAAAATCTGGCAACTCGGCAAAACAAACAATACAAGACATGATCTGGACTGACAATTCGCTCACGTGGATCTTTTAAAAATGCTCATTGTCGTGTTTAAACCACTGCAGTACGACGAGACAGTGGAGGAGTATGCGAAATTGGATGCTTAAGTGCTGTCCGGTCTGAACGCAGCATGTGATCCAGTTAGTGTACGAGGGCGCATTGATTAAATGCACATTCTAAGTCTTGCAGGACATATTAAAGTCCTGACCCACGCCCAACTCGCACTCTTACTTCCCCCGTTTTATCAATCGTGGTGCTAAATAAAAAAAAGTGAGGTTTTGCACTCAGTTTATATTAGAACATGCACATATCACGTACAGTATTACAGAAAACAGATCTGCATCACCTAAAATTTTGCATCTTTAGTGTCTGTGTGAGACAAAAATGTTTGCTATTTTTGCTCCCCCTAACTTATTTTGCACATGAGCAACGCTTGATAAACCTGGCCCTTAGCTTACACCCTGCGTTAGGCTCTTATTTTAACACAAATATCCTCTAAACTGATGAAACTTACCCTGTAGAAACCCTGTGTTTGTAGTTGTTTCCTCAGCTCTGTTCCCAGGCCCTGCTCCCGCTGCGAAGCCCAGGACCGGAGCTTGTTTCGGGGGATAATTTTAGCCTCTCGTGCAGCTGTGGATCTGCTCTGCGTGTGATTCTTTTAACACAGACTCACTGGACTCCGGACAGAAGAGGTCAGAGGTCGACAACACCGTTCAGCTGCCCGGAAAATCACCGCAGAACAAAGAGGTGAAAGGTCACACACGGAGTTTAGTTCAATGAGCTGTAGAAATGTTCCACAGCGAGATCACACGGGCTGTTTGTCTCAATGACTGTATAAGGAGGTTCAGTCAAAACACTTAGAATGATCTGTTGATGGGTTTGGTCACTTTTTCTTCCTGTGAATCTCTCCAGCGGCTTTACCTCAGTGTTGTTCAGGTTAGAAGTGCCCAATGTGAGGCCAGGGAAAATCGAGATCGCATTGAACCTAATCGTCAATTATTTGGTGGTGGGTTTTGAATCAAACGATCGAAAAACAATCTTTTGTCAGTAAAAATGTGGAGCGAAGCCAAAGTCAACTTTGAGTAAGAAAAATAAGATATATAGTTTCATAAAAATCTAAAAATGGGACATATTATTTTTGTTTATGTTCATGAATGGCATTTTTCATTTGGTTTTGAAAAAAGTTAAGTTTTCCCCAACACAGTCTCACTAGAGGGTGTTCTTTTACCACGACACAAAAACAGTGTATTTTGAGCATGAGTTTACAGCTGTTTTTAGTACTTATGTTACGCCGTGCATTTAGCACGATATGAAAAAGAGTAAAAATGAAACGAGATTTCACAGCTTCAAAATAGGACAAGTTTTGGTTGCAGCCGCGTGGGGACATTTTCTTCAGGGGAAACCGGTAATATTAGAATCAGAATTTCATGAATATTCATAAATAAGAACACGTCTTAACAACCACCATAGAAATGAATGGGGATTGTGATGCGTATTATAATTATGCAGGACGGACGTGAACTCGTGCTAATCATACCTCATTTACATATTGTGTAATGTCGTGGTAAATGTACGCTTTCTTGTGAGATCGGGCTCTTTTCCTAGATCGTCCAGCCCTAAGTTTAGGTCTGGGGCGTGGAGCTGGTTAAGTATGGGATCTTGTATTTGGTGGGACCAGACTGACTTCAGACCTGGCCGAGTTCTGCCTGACAGAGAGAGAGATCAGGTGAAGAGAATAGTTAAGGCTCCTGCACATAGAACACGATGAGCGGCAAATTTAGCTTGAAATTAATTCATGTGTGCATGTTTATCAGCGGAGGAGCTCCAGTTGGATTTTTTAAACTGGAGTGGCATGAATGGAGACCAGGGGGCTTCATTTGACAAAGTTAACAAGAAGATTAGTTTCTTTGTCCATGATCACTTAAAGGTGGGGTAGCTAACTTTTTTAGTTGTAAATACAGTAGGTAACTTTGTGTTTTACACCAAAAACTATATGATAAATGCAGCACTTTGTTAAAAAAATGTGTCCACAGAGAACTCTCTGAATCGAAAAATAAAGAATGTTAGTTCTAATCAGGAGCAGAATGGAGCATTCTGATTGGCTGAGCTTGGGTGGTCCTCTCTAGTTTCTAGAAGGTTTTAGGTCCAAATTGCAACTAAACTGAATACATATTGATATTAACAATTTGTTGAAGGATTTATGAGAGAATGTTGTTAGATTTAAAACTTAAATGTGTTTGCACTGTGAAAATCACCTACCCACCTTTAAGGCAGGCAGACATTGTGTGATTTTTGACCAATTTTGGGACGCTTTTTTACTCGTGCAACAAATTTGGAGATGGGCCCGAGGCTCAGCTCAGTCGTGTGTCGTGTAGTGTACATGGGGTAACGAGAAGCATTAACACCTCACGACCAGCTTCTGATCAACAATCGTAGGATCACAAGAAAAGCAAACATCCCTCTGCAGAAGCAGTGTAACGATCTCTCACGCTGCATGAGCAAACAATGTTTGTCGTTAAACACGAGGCACCTCCACTTACGGATTCTTCTTTTCTCCTCCATCTTTCATGTTGTGCTTCTGGATACAGGAGTCTGACGTGCCGTGGTGTGAGACACAGATCAACCGTGTAGAGTGAGAACATGAGTCGTGAGCTGTAACTTTTGACCCCAGAGATTCACTCGTACAGTCTGATCAGGCACTGCATATTCACCACTGAAAACATCACAGTGTCTGTCCACCTTTACACGGCAAACATTGAGTTTGTTCCCTTCGCCCACTTCTTCATTTGTTTGCACAAACATGCAAACATGTAACTTACTAGACGCACCTGGAACCTGACTAACTCTGGACAGAAGCTCCAATATAAGCCTGAACAAGGACCTGACCACATGACTGAACTATGAATCACCCACTCCATGGACCAGTTTGATGTCTGGTTGTATTTCCTTGAGGACAAGAGATTATGGCGTCTCGTGACGTCTGGGCTGAAAGTTTATGAGCTCACACACAAAATATCCACCTGACTAGATTTGTTCTAACTTTTTAAAACATATATTTCTTTGTGGATTAAAGTTAAAAGATTTCAGTGACATTTCTCTGCAAACACACAGAGCTAAACTAGTTCATGACTGTAGACTCAAAGCCTGACCAAATGTAAATGTTCAAATGTAAGAGGAACAATTAGAACAAGGCCGGGCAATTATTTAGACTCGTGGGCCAGATTCAAACCCAGAACATTGGTGCAGGGCCGAACTGCCAACACTGGTAACAAATTCTCATTATTGCAAATGTATTTCTTCGACAGAAGAATTTTAGTTCTTTGAAATTGTATTTTAAATGTTTAACAAATCATGTGTCGCCGCTGTTTTGTGATTTGGCTGTGAGACATCAGGGCTCGCTCAGACCTGACACCAGAGCCTCTGTGAGTGGAGACTGTGTAGTTCCAAAGTTCAGAACATCTTTTGGACAGTCCAGTTTCTCCTCTGTTGGATCCAGACTGTGGAATTCTCTCCCCACAGAACTAACACAACAAACAGATCCAAACATCTTTAATAGACGTCTGAAGCTGTGGCTGAAATCACAACAGAGCTGTCCACATGACCATGTTTAATCAAATGTGCATTTTTATTCCCTACTGTTTTTATTTTTTATTTTTGTATCTGTACCTAAAAGCCTCCTGTGGACAGGTGTTGAAAATTAGCACTTGTGCTATAACACTTTAAACAATGCATCTGGTTCGTCCAATGCAGTTGTTATGTCCATATTAAATAAATAGATAAATAAGACCAGTACAAATAAATAGTGTAAAACAAAAGCTTAAATGAGTTTAATCTCATAAAACCTCAAGTTTAATCTAGAAAACAGCTTCTTTTTATGGCATCAACTTTATTCTCTTTTTTCTTGTATTAATGAGTTTTTTTTCTAGTAAAATCATAACTTTCTTCAAGCTTCAACTTTATTTTCATAAAATTAGTTTAATTATGGTAATTTTACGAGAAAAAAAACTAAATATGATCATCAGCACTTGGACTTGGAGTCAAATATTTGCATAAAAACACACAATAGATTTTTATATTTATAAAAATGTTCCATGATCCAACTTACAATTTTAATCTTGTAAAAGTTTAATATTAAAAAAATAACTTTTTTATGGCTTTGACTTTATTCTCATGACTTTGTGAATTTAATCTCCAAATGTTACAAGTGGGGTGCACGGTAGCAGAGTGGTTAGAGCTCTGGCTTCCCAACAAGGAGGTCGTGAGTTCGACTCCCGGGTCGGACCACATCAACATCTCACGATCTCTCTGGGTGGAGTTTGCATGTTCTCCCCGTGTCACCGTGGGTTTTCTCCGGTTTCCTCCCACCTCCAAAAACATGCATGTTTAGGTTAATTGGGCATCACTGTAAATTTCCCTTAGTGAGTGAATGAGAGAGTGAATGTTTGTCTGTCTAACCCTGCGATGAGTTGGTCACTGTCCAGGGTGTTCCCCGCCTAAGGCCCAAAGTCACTGGATAGGCTCCAGTCACCCGCGACCCCTAACGGGATTAAGCGGTAGAAAATGAATGAATGAATGTTACAAGTTTATTGTCATAGCCCAAGATTTTGTGCATTTCTGTTTCTCAAAAACCTGCCAGGGGCCTGACTGAAACAAGTCGCGGGCCACGTTTGGCCCCTGGACTGCAGTTTGTCCAGGTCTGGATTACAGGGCCATTCATTATGCCATAGATAATGAATAGAACGATGAGAGAGAGGATCCACACTTTTGAGACGAACTGAAACAAGCCAATCAGAACAACTTATCGTATCTATGTCTTTAGCTTCAGAAAGATTAAATGCAGTCGTAAACACATTTATGATTTGTAAACATGACGTGGCTGTTCTTTGTGGATGAATAATGACGACTTGTGTTGTGTCCCAGTGGAAATCCTTTCAGCGCTAAACAAAACAAAGTGTCCGCGCTTTTCCCTGAAGTGTCTCGTGTTCTGTCCGTGTTGTGTTTGTGGAGGAGGTTTGCACTGAGCAGCTGATGTTGTGGGAGAGAAAAGCAGCTCTGTGAGTCACTGCAGCTCGCCACAATAAGAGCGTTGTAACCAAACACCTCTGCTCCACAATAATAGTAGCTTTGTAAAGACCCTTCACAGTAAGAGCGTGGACAAGGGAAGGGAACTGTTCAGAAGGATCAGAGACACTGGTTTTGTTGTAGAAATACAGTTGATTTTGATTTAAAGTGATGCACTGATCCGATAATAAGACCAAGTATAATAAGTTTCGCTGCATCAGGTGTCGGCCCCATGATTCAGACGATATCCTGGTTGTGTCTTAAATTGAACATAATGAGGCTTATGCTGCATTCACAACAAACTGAACCAGACTCGACTCGATTGAGGTTCAAAGTTGTAACATAATTTCTTGGGTTAGGATGTTCATCACGTCTTCTTAAAGCGAACCCTGGCTATAATCACATGTTTACCCTAAACTCTCATAATTTCATTACTTATATAAATACAGGACAAATAGCTCGGAAGTATTTGTAGTTTTATTAAAACAGTGTTTTAAAGAATTACCTGGAGGCTGCCATTTTGCTTTGGTTGTGACATCAAATGATTGTCTGTGTCTTCTGGTGGTTGTCAAGGTAACAGCCTGGGGAGCAACTATAGTAGGAGCAACCATGGCAACAACAAAAAGCAACCATTTGACATCATCAACCCCAGAATGCATTGCACCTGGACAATATGGCTGCTGCCAGTGGCTCCAAACAATGACAATTTTATAAAAAATAGTAAGAGGTTATATATTTGTTTGTAATTTATTTTAGTAACATGGCCAGAAGTAGCATTTAAGCCATATTTATCTTCATAGTCAGGGATCCTTTTAAAGTATTTATAAAAGCATTTTCTTCTATATCAAACAAGTATTCATCAGAGATGAGGCGGCATGTTTGAAGTCAGCTGTTGTTCTGATTGGTCAGTTTGCACTAACCCGCCCCCTGCTCTGTGACACGACTTCATTGAGAAAATCCAGGATTCCTGACATGCGAATGATCACAGATCTGGACCATTTTAAATCCAGACTTAAAACACATTTATTCAGACAGACTTTTAACACTGTAAATGTAGTGACATAAACTGCTGTCTTAGATGTATTGTTTTCATGCTTTTGTTTTGTTTTTGTTTTGGAAAGCACTTTGGTCACTTGAGTGTTCGGGCTTTATAAATAAAGATTGATTGGGTAAGAGAAACTTCGAGAGGAATCTGGCTGCAGAGCTCCATGAGGAGGATCCTCACGTGACTTACCTCCATCCAGAGAACCCTAAAGCCCGGATGTTCACTCATATTATGTAGCTATACCACAGTATGCACTTAAAACATTATTTGCGAATGTTGAAGAAAACAAAGAGAAGCCCGGCTGTTTATTGTCGCTGTGTTCCACGGTACAAGACGTCAAGGAACAAAAAGAGAGCAGGTTGCCATGGCAATGAGTTTATTACGCTGGCTTAACGGGCCTAAACGGTTGTATTGTTTTATCTTAACCTTTACACAAACCCTTTCCCTAACCTCACCCATTCTCCTAAACTTAATCACGTCCCTCTGGACCTGACTATGGAGCGTTTACTAAGACCGTCCAGTCACATGGTGTTATGTTGTGTAAATAAACTTTGTGACTATATTGTTATTTGCGTGTCAGTTCATCACTTTCATGTCCAGTGAAAGTTCCTGGTTCTCATACTTGATCCAGCAAAACAAACAAAGTTGTCTGGCTGTAATTTAAGCCTCTCAAAATGAGGTTTGTGTGTCTTTACTTCTGGTCCTCACAGTGGAGGAGCCTCCTGATGGAGATCTGCAGCCAGACACTTGTGGAAACTTAGCCCATAAAACAGGGGTTCCCAAATTTTTCAGACCGAGACCCCCAAAATAACCATGTCAGCAACTCGCGACCCCCAGAGCAAAGTTAACTTCATGTTTATACTGATTTCATGATGTAAAACTATTCAAAACTGTGTTTAATTAGTTGTTTGGTGTGTTATGTGATTGAAGTTCACCAGAACCTACAGTTTTCATTCATTTTCTATCGCTTAATCCCGTTAGGGGTCGCGGGTGACTAGAGCCTATCCCAGTGACTTTGGGCCTTAGGCGGGGACACCCTGGACAGTGGCCAACTTGCAGCAGGGTTAGACAAAAAACCATTCACTCTCTCAGGGAAATTTACAGTGATGACCAATTAACCTAAACATGCATGTTTTTGGAGGTGGGAGGAAACCGGAGAAAACCCACGGTTACACGGGGAGAACATGCAAACTCCACCCAGAGAGACCGTGAGATGTTGATATGGTTCGACCCGGGAGTCGAACCCACGACCTCCTTATTGGGAAGCCAGAGCTCTAACCACTCTGCTACCGTGCACCCCCCCCCCTACAGTTTTCATAGTAAAAAATATTTAAATACAGAGTAATATTTGTAAAATTACACCTTGAAATCATCTCGGGACCCCCCGGGGTGTTCCGACCCCCACTTTGGGAACCACTGCCATAAAACAGGGCTCAGATTTTTGAAAATTTGTCTTTTGTCTGTTCATAATTATTCTATACAGGAAAACTAATCCTGATCCCAATCAAAAGTGTTTTGTGAATGCAGCCTTTCTCACTGTTTAATGTTTGAAATTGTATTCACACAAAGTTGTTTGCACAATAAATTACAGCTATAACACTATAACTCACTGTTATTTTGCCAACATTCCAAAAGCCTGTGTTATGTGTGATGACAGACGCTCTGGAGCCTGAACCTGGAGCAGAAACACTCACCGTCAATAACATAAGAAACCCAAACCGCCTCAGAATGCACTGGGTTAGTTCATTTTCAATCATATTTTGTCTCTGGATCCAAACTGTGACGTTCTCTCCAGATGTGGCTCTATTTTTAGACGTTCTGACGACGCCGTGATGTAAAAGACCGAAAATCAAATCAAACTGAGCTTCAAAATGCTGCTGCGTGTGTGTTCGTGGTCCTGAGCAGATTAACGTGGGATTAAATCAGAAGAACCTCGCGTCCCCAAAGTTTATTTAGGACAAACACGTCTGACTGAGACACGGGACATTTCTTTGACTCTGCAGGGAAGACCACAGAATATTAATCTGTCATGAATTAAAAGGGATAACTATCACGTCTGTATCATGTGAAGGAGTTTGACCAAAAAGCAACGCTCCACAAGTCACAAGAGACAATAAATTACAGCCTGAAGAGCTTTGTCTTTTGTCCAGTCAGTGTTCTACCACAACTCAGAGCTTTTTGTCCATCATGCCTAGATAGCTTTGTCATGGTGATGTTTGAAAATGTTTCAGTAAATGGAGCTCAACAGTAGAACAGACCTCATTAAACTCTCATAGGGATTTAAAGAGTTTAAAGACTGTAGCCAGTTATAGTGAAGTTGTTTTCAGTCTAAAAAGCACATCTGTAACTAAAATTCATCAAACGTCTTAATTATGTTGTAGTTCATGAAGTTGCAGAAATATTAGATATTAATATTAAGAAAATGCTCCTGAATCACCACAGCTGATTAACCCTGAGGATGCTCTTACGTTTTTTTGTTTAAACAACATGAGGGCTCTGACTCATGTGGTCATGAGGTTTACTCCTGTGGCCCAGGGACTTTCTTTAGGCGTTTTCACACATGAAAGTTCCAAGAACTAGGCCCAACATTCCTCCAGCCCCTGTTTAGTCAAAGGAACCCTGTCCTCTTGTCTGTGTTCACACAGTTCCTGGAAGTGGGTCTATGAGCATCTGTTAAATTTGGAACATTTATTTAAATCATTAAGTGGTGTTGAGAAAACACTACTTAAAGAGAAACTAAACTCAGAATCACTTTTTTCACTGTCAGACTGTGTATATGGGGTCAAAATTGAATTATCTACTGTTTCCAGACCTTTTTTAGACATTTTTGTGCAAACTCGTTCATTTTGCAGTTATGTGTGTAAAAACCGCGGCTGTACTGCACGATGGGCAAACGCTGTCACTGCATTTTTAGTACCCTCTGACGTCACAGTGTATTACGCGGCAGACGAACCGCCCAGGTGGTTTGTCTAAACTCCTCCCTCTGACACCGCTGCTGCGGAGAGTTTGAAAGGCATCACTCGATGCGAGTCAGCATCAGCAGTCAGTTAGCTCAGCTTGATGAGCGAGTGGCGCGTTGAGCCATCACTAGTTCAACGATGCGCTGGTTCGAATCTCGTGCCAGTGGCAAGTTTATCATTTTCGTTTTTCATTTTCATTTGTAGAAAATACTCACATCATAAGCTTATGTTCTTATGTAGACTAAAGCAAAGGTTAAATACATGATATGTTTTGTAAAGTAAATATAAAAGGAATCTTGACGTGCAAGTTTGCTTCCTTGCACGTCAAGGAAGCTGTAGTGCTGCAGACTACAGCTTCCTCATCTGTGAATCTCACGTCAAGACCGCTCCAGTACAAAACTCACATTCACCAGGCTCGCTGTTCATATTTAGTGCTGTCAATCAATGTCTGTTCACACCCACCTGGGCGTCTCTTAAAAGGCCTCCGGCCTCTCCCACTTTTGCGAGCCTGTTTGGGTTCAGTTGTGGGCGGAGTTAGTCTCTGAACGCCTGTTTAGCCTCACTTTAACTGTATTCACTGTAATTCCAAGTAATACTTCTTTTTACAAATTAAAGACATTTATTTTGGGAGTTACAGCGTTTAAATCTTTTTTCATAAGAGTAAGGAACTCTTATCTAAATGTGAGAACACATCAAACATGTTTCCAACAAAGATAACATTTGTTAATGTGTTTGTGTCACCAGAAGGTTCCTGGTCTGACTGAAAGTACCTGCCCCACAGCAGGAGCTAAAACAGTCCCCAAAGTGTGGCCCAGTTCATAGTTCCTGGTCTGTGTGAATGTACCTAAAGTGGGTACTGGAACTGAATAAATTTCCAACAGGAAAAGGCCAATGTCAAGTTTGTTCTCCACATGTTTGGTGCTCCACTTCCATACCAGTAAAAACACCCTCAGGATTATCAGGACAAAGATGTTCTGAGCTTAGTTTTAGTGGTTGAATAAAAGTGAAAATGTTAAGAACTATGATTGTCTCTGCATCTGTATCAGGAGTGTCAAACTATCGATCGGAGTCAGTTGGCCGAACGTTGCCTTTTAAAATACAGTATATGTCCTGTGTTATGTTCAAATAACACATTTATATCGTATCATTTTACGTTGCATTATAAATATAGTACAAATGTCATTCCAAGAAAATGTTGAACAAATTGTTTGCAATTTGCTGCTTTCCAGTGCATTTGAAGTTTAAAAGTCACATCTCAGCAACATAAGCCTTTAAATGTCCAGAGGCTTACTCTTCATTCTGGCCTGTCTCCTCTTGTCAGCGCTGGCTGCAGTGCATTCTGGATCTGTAGTTCAAACTGTTGCTTTTATCAGGGCCACTATCAATAACAATCAGAAATCATCCTGGGCCTGAGAGACTCTCCTGATCTATTTAGACATAAATCTGTGTTGGTTATGGCAGCGGTTCTCAAAGTGAGGTCCAAGAATCACACGAGGACCCCCAAATGATGGACAGCAATTTATTATGAAGATTTTTTTATGATAAACTTTAGAACCCCTTATCATTCCACTTTTTCTTTAAAAATTCCATTTTGTTGAGTGTCTGAAAAAAGCATACCATGAAGCTCCTGGAAATGTTAAATAATAAAATCCCATTGTATCTCTTTTATTTAGAGCAAAACCAGCCTCTGGGACGATCCAGACTCAGATTTCTACTGAAAACCTACAAATAAAAAAAAGGCCTCAAAAATTCAAACAGGGTTAGGACTTTTACATTGGCTCCGCCTACATTTTCCTGGGTAATTTTGGGTCTCTAAAACTCATTTTGACCTCAGTGACCTTCAGCTTTTACAGAGGAATGGTCAAAACCCAAAATAATCTGAATCTATTGTCATTTATGCTCAGCAGTAACACCAGCTTTACCAATCCTTATCCAGCTTATTTAGCCCGCTCACTTTTTCTACCGTTACACACAGAACTCGGAAACACACTTCCGGTCAGCTCCTCCCCCGTTCATTTAATTGACGTAACCTGCTGAGAAAACTTGCGGCAAAACAATGGCCCTTTCCCAAACCAGTCCCTATTCCTTCTCCCTAAGAACTACACACTACACTTCTGTGAGGGACACTCCTTAGTTCCCTTCATTCCTGTATTTCAGACACACTTCACTCTCTTGAACTTCTTCTTTTATTGGCATTTGGGAAGGTTCTCGCCCCCTACGGAACAGTTTTAGTATTGGTCTAGTATTTGTCTTGATCGTGTTAAAAATGTAAATATAAAGTTCCCTCAACATTCCCAAATATTCCTCTTCTCACCAGTTCCATCATCACAAACAAATGAGACACAAGTGTTTCCAGTGAAAGCTCTGCCCTGTGAGTCACAATATCAAAGCTACTTTCTATCCTTATTTAATTTTTTTATCAGATTGTAATATGTGTCTGAGAGGTGCAAATTACTCCAGACTCTTTTCTTAGTTACAAGACGATTGAACATTTCCAGAACATTTTGAGTCCAACAGTATTTTTCAGGACAAATAAAAGCTAAATGTGCATCAGTATATTTTCTTCATTCATTTTAAAATGATTAGAGCTGGAAATCAAATGCTTAATTAAACATTTTTAAACTTTTATAAAAAGCTGGAACTAATCTCATGTGGGCATGTTTCTCGTGGGGCTGTTCTCAATGTTACACACACCTGTTTAGTGAGCACCATGGATGTGTTATATTATCTGGATTGGGCTCCGCCCTCTCTTTCCTGATGCGAGTGGCGATCAGGCCGCTCCGCAGTACTGCAGCGGTTGGGCCCAAGAAAAATTTCCCCATAGACCGTCAATGCATTTTTCGCACTTCAAACTGCTATTGCTCCACGACACGGCACCTACAGCTTTAACTAAGGTCTCATTTTGAAGGTATTTCTCTCTAGTTTCACTACATAAATTTTCCAATTTTTTCGATGCCCCAAACTCTTAAACGGGGTTTAGCCTAGCTTACTAGTCTGCCCGCGCTCTCTCCGCTCCCCTCCGCTCCTCCGCCGCTCTCCCCCCGCTCAGCCACCATCGCTCTGATTGGTCAGAACTGATCACGCTGTCACTTTTCTGACGTCACGATAGTAGGAGGCGCTAGCCCGCATTCAGGAAAGAGCGCGGAAGAAAAAATCTTTTTCCGGCAGCAATGCGCCACTGAGCACAAGCCATTGAAAACAACGGGGCGCCATCTTGGACTCATCTTCCAGTTATAATTATACTTCCATGGTGAGCACCTGCTGCTCACTCGCTCTTAAGTCGCTGACTGTCTCCTACTCACTCTCCCCTTGTGCATTTCGGACAGCACTTGTCTCACGGGAGCGCGCAGATCTGAGTGTTTAGGGTGTAGGGAAGTGAGTAGGGAGCCGTTTGGGAAAGGGCCATTATTTCAGGTAGGTTATTTTTTCCACATAGGCTATGGTCATGTGCACCAACAAATAAGCAAGGCATATTTTCTCTGGATCACTTAAAAAACGACCGTTAAAGTGTTTAAATAAACGTTTGCCGGTCGGATCGCTGCGATAGACCGCGGTTAGCCTCAGTACATTAGCCACAAACAAACATCAAATGTAAAGCTCACACACAGATAATATACACATGCTGTACCTTGTTTTAAAGCTTAGGACCTGTAGAATTCAGTTGCTGGGTTTGTTTTAACTGTCAGTGTATCTAAATGAGATTAATCTACGAGATAGCACACCTACAGCGTTAGCTACCTTCTTCTTGTTTGTCTCCTTTATGGAGCATCTGAAACACTGTTTATTACACCAGCACTATTTGTGTGACTTACCACCCATGTATGTGACGTGTATTGCCGACAGCTGAAGACAAAAAAGGCACAAATTGTGTGAAGAGTGTAGCTAAAGGGATAATAGTGATGGGCGAAATGAACGACACTTCGATACACGCTTCGAGCTTTTCCAGTGGGAGGGAGTGAAGCGCGTACCAGAGCTTGTGTTGTTTCAGGAGTGACGTCATCAGCGCGTAATGAAGCGCCGTTTGGCTGAAGTGGTTCAGAGAGTGGTTCATTTGGCCGAGCTGCGTTGAAGCAAAAGGATCTCCTCGTGGTCCGCAGCAGAACCTGGATCTGGGACACTTCATAGACCTCGCCTGGTTTATGTTGGACCTGCTTTTAACAAACATTAAAGACTCTCAATGAAAAAATAAGCTTAGACCCCGTTTATCAATTAAAAAAAAAACTTCTGGTGTGTATGTAAGGATGAATAGATTTTGGGTGGAAATCATGCGAACGTCACTATAGCTCAACGCTGAGCGTCTGCTTGGAGTGCGGCAGATTGAGAGTTCGAGCCCAATGCAGGATGGAATTTTTTGTACATTTGTGTCTGTATACAGTTAAGCTACTAAATAAAGTATTGTTGGTTAATTTTCAATAATATCAGCGTTTATTTGTTCATGACACGGTTTCATTTTATATGCATATACGTATTTGACCACAAGATGGCGCAGAAGAGCTAACAAACCACTTCTGCGAAGCTCCGGCTCATGTT
This sequence comes from Mugilogobius chulae, assembly GCA_038363315.1. NCBI lineage: Eukaryota > Metazoa > Chordata > Actinopteri > Gobiiformes > Gobiidae > Mugilogobius > Mugilogobius chulae. The sequence continues at coordinate 395,511 of CM076404.1, forward strand.
TCGGTTTACCTGGCAAATGGTTCGAGTATACAATGAAGCGTCATTTGCCCATCACTAAGGGATAAACAAGAAGGTAGCTAACGCTGTAGCTGTGAGGGAGGAGCTGACCGGAAGTGCCTTTCCGAGTTCTGTGGGCGGGACGAAATAAGCTGGATATCTAACAAAAATATTTAGGAGGAATTTAGATTGTGTTTTTCTTTTGCTTGGAGAAAGTTCTCACTTCTGATGAGCCTGTTGGACATCAGAAGCAAAAACTACAGGGACACAGCTTTAAAAAGACCCCAGACATTTACCTGAGCTCCAAAGGCTCAGGAACAGTTTTAGTTTGAATTTTACTGATTTTAGTCAGACGTGTGAGGGAAAAAAGGTCTGAATGAGAAGGGGAGACACTGCTCTTGATATTAGGGGTGTAACGATACGTTTTTAGAACGATACGATACATATCGATATGAGGCCAGGAGAACCTGAAACCCCCAACGATTTGGGGGTTTTGGGGACGATACGATTCAGAACGATACAGCAGTTTTAAAACGATATTTCGATTCAGTTTGATAACTTATAACATAAATAAATTAATTACCAAGATTTTGCATTAAATAAAAAACTCAAAAACAATTAATAAAATTATAGGTAAGTACAAGGGTAATAAAGATATTCAGCTTAATGACACAATTATTTTTCATTGCACATAAAAAAATGCAAATTTCCCCTTAACTCTTTCCCTGCCACTGACGGAAATTTCCGTCATAACGAATCCAACCGTAGCCTGCCAATGACGGAAATTTCCGTCATAAGCTTTTTTTTACGTGCGGCGATAGAGCCCTCTCTGATGCACGTGTTGAATTCATCAGCATTAAAATAGCATGATGCAGTTTCATATATTCACCACCAGAAGGCAGTATCGGATTAGCACAAGAGCGCAGCGGAAGTCAGATGACCGGAAACTCAAGTGTTCTATTTATAACATGGAGCGCTGTTGGCTGTGTTTACGTGATCGTCCGACTCTAAAGGATCGTCTTTCTTTTCAAACGGATTACAGGCAACACATCTTGGACTAAAAACATTGTTGAGTAAGTTTAGAGCAGATATTTGATCTTAAAATGAAGAAAAGACGATCCTACAGGACTAGGACTCTGAGGAGAACGACATATGTAGCGAGTCTGAAGACAAAAACTAAACTTTCACTTCTGTGAGCGATCCTAAAGTGTCAGAGTAAGTCAAACTACTGTATTTCTTCATGTTTGGGGGGGTTAAATATAATCTTTCCCCCGTGAAAGAGACTGAATCTATAGAATCAGCATCAGAAAGTAAAGTTGCCTCCTCGTCTGTAACACAGTTTTGTTGGTTTAAAGATGAAAAAGACACTCGTCTTCATTGCTTTCATCACGTGAAACTTGTATTTTTATCCTAAAAACATTATTTAATTGTAGTAGTTCATTTTCTTTCACCAAAAAGTAGCACAGACAAAAATAACAGTGACATGAAGTTTGATTTAGAAAAAGGGCGTTATCTCAGAAGTTTCTCGTCAAACGCTGAAATCTAATGAAAACAAGGAATTTCAAATGCCTATAAAAAGAGAACGGAATAATGTAGAATAACAATTATTTTTTTAAATGAAAGTAGACACTTGTAGGTCTCATTTGGTGTATGACATGTCATGATTCCAGTTGCACAAGATTTTTGTGGAGCTGTGAATATTGCTTAAAATTAGCAAAAGTCCTGGCAGGGAAGGGGGTCAAAGTGAGAATAGGGCTGGCAGTGAAAGAGTTAATACACAAGTTTAGTATCATAATAAAATAAGTGACTCACATTTCACCATCTGATTGAATCATTTTCACACAGATGCAGAAGTTTGTTGAGACGGGAGTCTGTAACTTATTGTATCTTCATGACGTATCATTAGATTAAATATTAAATCCACAAACATCTGCAACTCGTGTTTTGACCCAAGCATGGTGATGTTTGCGTCTTAAGTACTCATATATCCCAAATGTGACAGGCTGGCAGCGGATCATAAGCCGCACAAAATGCGCGAGTCTGTGTTATGACTGGGGCGTTGCGGGGGGTTTCGCCTTACGGCTTTGTCCCTCATGGTCTCTGCTCTGTGCGCTCTCGCGTGGCCCGCGGGATGGTTTGGAATCCAGCGCTGTCCGTCCCTCCGCTGGGCGGTGCTAGCAGCGGTTCCGTCCGGGAGCAGATTCCCTGTGAAACAGTTGCTGCAGGCGTTTGATGATGACGCAGAGCGGAAAACCAGCGTAATAAACGTGCATTTAATGAAACATTATGTGAAAAATAACTACTTAGAAGCCGTTTGTCTGTATGGTTTATGTTTCGCCTTTCTCTAATAATAAATCGATTCTTTGGGCTTAGATTCGAAGCGATTCAAAGTTGCATCGATGTGTGGCCTGGATTGAGGCCAACTAGTAGAACGCCGATCGATGCAGCGGATCGTAAGGGGCTTGCCTTGCCCTGTATCGCCATTGACCTATTCGAATATTTAGGATGAATCGTGATACCAAGGGCCCTATACTGTATATACCCGACACCCACACCACACCTCCTCCAGCCTCACACCGCACTGGAAACCCATCGTGCTCATATTCATTTGCAAATTACTGGTTAGGCATGTTGAACCATAGTTCTGAATGATCACACCTTATCCATGGGCACCCTCCAAAGGGCCATCTTCAGGCCATATCCACGCATGTTTCCGAAGATCCTATAGAGTCTGTTTCCTTGTGATACTTATCATTTTCTAATCACAAAGAACAACGTATTCCATAAAAGGAGCAGCAGAATTTCTTCTATTTTTGTAGTAACATAACATTCCTCCACAGTTTCAGGCTCCAAACTTGGAAAGTGTCGTTCATTTTAACACTTGGTTTCTCAGTTTCCTCTCTCACTCACAGTTTGACGCAGCGACAGTTTAGAGGACAAAAGAATGTGTCGGTTCTTTCGCCGCCGACAAACAAAAAATCCCTGTCGTTTGTATAATCCTCAGTCAAACGTCACACACTCTTCTGTTCAAACATTGTAAAGTTAAACGTGTCGATTCACAGTGAGTGACGTCGTCGAGAACGTCCTGTTTGTGTCCAGATCCAACACATGAGTCAAGTCTGGAGACATTTTGACAGCGACAAATCACAGAGATATTAGTCATGAACCAGCTGGAGAGGGGGCTTTGTAAAGGGACAGAACTATTGGAACTATCAAACTGAGATTAGACAAGATACGCTAAAAGAATGAAATATAAGTTCCAGGTGAGAATCGGTTTTCCCTGGTGAAATATTTACCTCGTAAGTGAAGGTTTTATCATGTTTAATTTAACTTTTTAAAGAAATTGCACTTCAGAGTAGGTTTCGGACGTCTTTTTTACTTGAGCAACATCGAGGCACCTGCCCTTGACCGCCACCAAGTCCTTTTAGTACCCGACCCCTATAAAACCCTCTGCTGGTGTCAAACGCACAGGAGGATGGACCCACGTTGTCTGTTCCAGCTAAGACCACCTGACCACCCTAACCCTACCAATCTGGGTGTCGTAGCAGTCGTTGTTTCTTAATCTAATCATGAAAGTTTGTCCCGTTACTAGAACTTGTTTGTCATGGAAACCCACCAGGAAACATGGCTCCTAGATCATCTGGACACACAAAGTCGGCCTCCACACGGTAAGATGGCAGTTCGTTGGAGGTGGTTGGGTGAACTTTAGAGATAAGGTGAGGGCTCAGTCACACCAGAGGAACTTGGAGGAGAGCCGCTGATCCTTGTTATTGCATCTTTAAATGTTAATTAATCCTGTTATGTTAGCTTTGTCCTTTTTGGATGTTTCCGTGAGAAGTCACTCGTGATGAATAAGGCTGCCTGGGTCAAAGGCTCTTAAGTGATGTCCTCACTCTATTCAGATACCGGGAAGTATCTTTCTTGTTTGTAGTGAGATACTGTCTTTCTTTCAACTTGGTCGAGTTCGCTTATGCCCGCTGACTGGGGAGTTCTGGGTTTACCTCGCTAGTCGAAAAGAGTNTTGTACATCAAAAGAGACCTACAAGTGTCTACTTCCATTAAAAAGAAATAAGAAGTTTACATGACAAACAATGAGGACGAGTGTCTTTTTCATCAACAAAAGTGTTCCAGACGAGAAGGCAGCAGCACTTTTCTACTTTCTGATGCCTCTTTCATGGATCATAGATCATATTTGACCCTTCAAACATGAAGAAATACAGTAGTTTTACTTAGTTTGACCAATTTCGGATCACTCACAGAAGAAGAAGTTTCTTTTTTTTTCCTAACTGCATGTGCTGTTCTCAAAGTCTTGGTCCTGGAGGATTGTCTTTTCTTCATTTTAAAGATCAAATATCTGCTCTAAACTTACTCAACAATGTTTCAATGTGGCTCCAGCGCATTTTCTAGAAAAAGTGTTACTCTTTATATTTCTTTTATTCGATTGACTTGACCATATGAAGCATCTGTCTTTGCTTGTTGTCCTAATATTATCACATAAAAATATCCAAAATAGTGAATTAAAAACCCAGTGATTTACAAAAATGTGCCGCCATAATGATAATTTGTACACCAATGATCAGTGGCCCGGCCCTCCACCACTTGTCCTGGTCGATGGTTCGAATGTGGCCTGCTGTACATTATACACAGAGATTGGGTCCAGCTCACACAGCCAGGATGACCGTGACTTCCAGTGTCTCTTGCACAGCAGAGCAGCTCTTGGTCAGTGTCAGAGGCAAACTGGAGTCTGTGGCCTGTGTAAATATTTATCAGACTAATCCAGACTTGGAGAGCTCCCGGCAGCTGTGGTCCTTTTGGGGGAAGTGTGTGGGGGGGTTGATTGTTTATGTGAGGACTGACTGACACAGGCTGCTCTGTCGCAAACGGCTACTGGAATGTCTTACATGCCTTTTATAGACATCTCACACAGGGAACAGTGCCATGATGTCAACAGCAGCGCCTTAATGAGTGCATGGTGTAAAAGAAATGTGTTTAATTAACATGAAGGCTATTTTCATTCCTCACGAGAGAACTTATTATTATTAATATTTTTTTATTAAATGAAATGAAATGAAACTACACATGAGCCCTTGGACTTCTCCTTATGTTTTCTATTTGTCCATCATCTGACAAAAATAAAATATCAAGCTCCTGGAAGTGCTAAAATATAAAAAAAAAAAAAACAGAAGCCCTTTTTTATTTATAGTCAAATCAACTATTCTGACGTGAATAAATAAAGGTGCACTGCATGAGTGGCAAAGTTTAAGAACAAGGGCGTCATCTTTGGCGTTTAGTCAGGGCGTTTACATGGAGGCCAGAAAAACTAGCCTAGTCAGATTTAAACCAGTTCTGCAAAGCACATGTAAACCCGACCTATAGAGGAGCTGTAGACAGGTTTTCGGAAAACCAATCGGTGGATGTGGTCCTGACCAACTGTAGTCAAATTTCAGACGTCATGTAAACAGACAATCACTCTGCAGCTGGACAAATGTAACTGAGCATGCTCACAATTAGGCGATACGGTGGTGCAGCGGTTAGCGCTCTGGCCTCCTAGCAGGAAGGTTCTGGGTTCGACTCCTGGGCCGCCCGGGGCCTTTCTACGTGGAGTTTGCATGTTCTCCCCGTGTCTGCATAGGTTTCTTCTGGGTACTCCGGTTTCCTCCTACAACTAAAAACATGTCCAATGTGCCTCCCTCCCCAGGACCACAGATGGAAATGAGCTGTAAGCTACAATCTGGTACAAGCTTCTCTGCTCCCAGATTGTCCTTAATAAACATTACCTTACCTTACAACTAGTCCACACTCAAACAATAAATGTAACATTTTTACAAAAAAAAGCTCCCGCACAAAGTGGCAAACGCAGCCACATATTTAACTACGTTTAAATGTTTGAAACCGCCCCATCTGTCCCAGAAAGATCAGTGTGTAATTATACAGACAATATTACAAACTATTATTAATAATAAACATTTAGGTAATGTTTATTACCTAAAAGTAGCTTGAAAAGCCTGGGACTGCCGCACTACTCCGAGCACCAGTTTGCACACGCAGCCATCTTTGTTCACTAACAGTAAATGGGTCTATACCTGACTCTCACAAATCCTTCAGCACATAGTTTACATCCAGATGAAGAATCTCTTCACAAACAACAAAGTGCTAGTGGAGTGGACCGTCCATGCTCAGCCAATCAGAACGCTACTTTCAGCTGTCGATGAGAACTAAAAAGCATTATTATGCAGTTCTTTTTTTACAAAGTGCTGCATTTACACCATATGTATGTTCTAGAGAGAAGGTTTACTCATTTACAACAAAAAAGTTAGGCACTGCAGCTTTAACTAAAAACTACTGGAACAAGGATATGAGATACAGTACTAGACGAGCTCACCGCCCTCCGTCTCTCCCTCATTTCCTGAATCGCTTTGTTTTTACTCTCATTCCTCTCTTAATTTTCTCTCCCACTGAACTCTGACTGAAGCAGGGTCACGTCGGCTGTAGGTCTGAGCTGCGGATGGATGGAATTCTACTTGAGACCTGCCTGAGCCTGCTCACATGTGATGAGTTCAACAGACTCCACTGCCCCGCGCTGTTTCCTCTTCCACACAAATATGAAGCAGACTCTGTATTATCTTCTCATTTGTTTCCTGTGAAGGCTTTTACATTTACTGTAGCTTTTTTTTACTTTGTGTGCTCAGAGGAATGACATTCTGTTTTCTAACAAGAGATTGGAAGTTACATAATCTGCCCTGAAATTACTTGACTCAGTTGACAGATTATTACGTAAGCTTGACTTCTGTGAGCTTTTGGTCATTTTAGAATGCTAGTTTACCGAGAACATCTTCAAAATTGTGTTTAGTTTAAACACAAATGCTAGGTAAGCCTGATTGTGAAGCTGTTTACCCCGTTCTTCCTAAAGTGGTCGTTTTATTGTAGTTTTAACTGCTCTTTTTATCTCTTTTACTCTTTAAAACACTAGAAGATTTGAGCAATGTTTTTTGTTTCTTCTTTTTCTCTTGTTGAGATTTCTATAAAGACTTATTCTGTCAATAGGTACATACTGTGTTATGCCACATCGGCTTTTTTTGAGTTTTTAAAATATAACTTTGTCAGTAAAAACATTCTTCAAATGTCCAGTTTGGTGGATCTGAGATGCTGTTTTAAAGTCCCTAAATCTGGGTATCAGACTCAAATGGAGCTGAGGCAGAATCGATCAGTCACAGTTTAAATGTAGGTCTTTCTGTGTTAACATGACAATTTGGCTTTATGAAGCCAATACAGTAATTCCTACATTTACTATATGTCCAGATTATATTGTATCACCTTACATGACATTGCATTATAATGTACATGCTGTCGTTTTCAGGAAAACAAATTGTTTACCATTTGCAGCATTCCAGTGCACTTTGGGTTTTTCACATCTCAGCGATATAAGCCTTTAGATTTCTATAGCTTATCTATCCTGGTCTGTCATCAGCGCTGGCTGCGTGCATTCACTGGGATCTGTAGTTCAAACTGTTGCTTTTATCAGGGGCCACTATCAATAACAATCAGAAATCATCCATGGGCCTGAGAGACTCTCCTGATCTATTTAGACATAAATCTGTGTTGGTTATGGCAGCGGTTCTCAAAGTGAGGTCCAAGAATCACACGAGGACCCCCAAATGATGGACAGCAATTTTATTATGAAGATTTTTTTATGATAAACTTTAGAACCCTTATATTCCACTTTTCTTTAAAAAATTCCATTTTGTTGAGCTGTCTGAAAAAAGATACCATGAAGCTCCTGGAAATGTTAAATAATAAAATCCCATTGGTATCTCTTTTATTTAGAGCAAAACCAGCCTCTGGGACGATCCCAGACTCAGATTTCTACTGAAAACCTACAAATAAAAAAAAGGCCTCAAAAATTCAAACAGGGTTAGGACTTTTACATTGGCTCCGCCTACATTTTCTCTGGTAATTTTGGGTCTCTAAAACTCATTTTGACCTCAGTGACCTTCAGCTTTTACAGAGGAATGGTCAAAACCCAAAATAATCTGAATCTATTGTCATTTATGCCTCAGCAGTAACACCAGCTTTACCAATCCTTATCCAGCTTATTTAGCCCGCTCACTTTTTCTACCGTTACACACAGAACTCGGAAACACACTTCCGGTCAGCTCCTCCCCCGTTCATTTAATTGACTAACCTGCTGAGAAAACTTGCGGCAAAACAATGGCCCTTTCCCAAACCAGTCCCTATTCCTTCTCCCTAAGAACTACACACTACACTTCTGTGAGGGACACTCCTTAGTTCCCTTCATTCCTCTTGAACACTTCCTTCGTTCTTTATTGGCATTTGGGAAGTTCTCGCCCCCTACGAACAGTTTTAGTATTGGTCTAGTATTTGTCTTGATCGTGTTAAAAATGTAAATATAAAGTTCCCTCAACATTCCCAAATATTCCTCTTCTCACCAGTTCATCATCACAAACAAATGAGACACAAGTGTTTCCAGTGAAAGCTCTGCCCTGTGAGTCACAATATCAAAGTACTTTCTATCCTTATTTCATTTTTTTATCAGATTGTAATATGTGTCTAGAGGTGCAAATTACTCCAGACTCTTTTCTTAGTTACAAGACGATTGAACATTTCCAGAACATTTGAGTCCAACAGTATTTTTCAGGACAAATAAAAGCTAAATGTGCATCAGTATATTTTCTTCATTCATTTAAAATGATTAGAGCTGGAAATCAAATGCTTAATTAAACATTTTTAAACTTTTATAAAAAAGCTGGAACTAATCTCATGTGGGCATGTTTCTCGTGGGGCTGTCTCAATGTTACACACACCTGTTTAGTGAGCACCATGGATGTGTTATATTATCTGATTGGGCTCCGCCTCTCTTTCCTGATCGAGTGGCGATCAGGCCGCTCCGCAGTACTGCAGCGGTTGGCCCAAGAAAAATTTCCCCATAGACCGTCAATGCATTTTTCGGCACTTCAAACTGCTATTGCTCCACGGACACGGCACCTACAGCTTTAACTAAGGTCTCATTTGAAGGTATTTCTCTCTAGTTTCACTACATAAATTTTCCAATTTTTCGATGCCCCAAACTCTTAAACGGGTTTAGCCTAGCTTACTAGTCTGCCCGCGCTCTCTCCGCTCCCCTCCGCTCCTCCGCCGCTCTCCCCCCGCTCAGGCCACCATCGCTCTGATTGGTCAGAACTGATCACGCTGTCACTTTTCTGACGTCACGATAGTAGGAGGCGCTAGCCCGCATTCAGGAAGAGCGCGGAAGAAAAAATCTTTTTCGGCAGCAATGCGCCACTGAGCACAAGCCATTGAAAACAACGGGGCGCCATCTTGGACTCATCTTCCAGTTATAATTATACTTCCATGGTGAGCACCTGCTGCTCACTCGCTCTTAAGTCGCTGACTGTCTCCTACTCACTCTCCCCTTGTGCATTTCGGACAGCACTTGTCTCACGGGAGCGCGCAGATCTGAGTGTTTAGGGTGTAGGGAAGTGAGTAGGGAGCCGTTTGGGAAAGGGCCATTATTTCAGGTAGGTTATTTTTTCCACATAGGCTATGGTCATGTGCACCAACAAATAAGCAAGGCATATTTTCTCTGGATCACTTAAAAAACGACCGTTAAAGTGTTTAAATAAACGTTTGCCGGTCGGATCGCTGCGATAGACCGCGGTTAGCCTCAGTACATTAGCCACAAACAAACATCAAATGTAAAGCTCACACACAGATAATATACACATGCTGTACCTTGTTTTAAAGCTTAGGACCTGTAGAATTCAGTTGCTGGGTTTGTTTTAACTGTCAGTGTATCTAAATGAGATTAATCTACGAGATAGCACACCTACAGCGTTAGCTACCTTCTTCTTGTTTGTCTCCTTTATGGAGCATCTGAAACACTGTTTATTACACCAGCATATTTGTGTGACTTACCACCCATGTATGTGACGTGTATTGCCGACAGCTGAAGACAAAAAAGGCACAAATTGTGTGAAAGAGTGTAGCTAAAAGGGATAATAGTGATGGGCGAAATGAACGACACTTCGATACACGCTTCGAGCTTTTCCAGGTGGGAGGGGAGTGAAGCGCGTACCAGAGCTTGTGTTGTTTTCAGGGAGTGACGTCATCAGCGCGTAATGAAGCGCCGTTTGGCTGAAGTGGTTCAGAGAGTGGTTCATTTGGGCCGAGCTGCGTTGAAGCAAAAGGATCTCCTCGTGGTCCGCAGCAGAACCTGGATCTGGACACTTCATAGACCTCGCCTGGTTTATGTTGGACCTGCTTTTAACAAACATTAAAGACTCTCAATGAAAAAATAAGCTTAGACCCCGTTTATCAATTAAAAAAAAACTTCTGGTGTGTATGTAAGGATGAATAGATTTTGGGTGGAAATCATGCGAACGTCACTATAGCTCAACGCGCTGAGCGTCTGCTTGGAGTGCGGCAGATTGAGAGTTCGAGCCCAATGCAGGATGGAATTTTTTTGTACATTTGTGTCTGTATACAGTTAAGCTACTAAATAAAGTATTGTTGGTTAATTTTCAATAATATCAGCGTTTATTTGTTCATGACACGGTTTCATTTTATATGCATATACGTATTTGACCACAAGATGGCGCAGAAGAGCTAACAAACCACTTCTGCGAAGCTCCGGCTCATGTTTCGGTTTACCTGGCAAATGGTTCGAGTATACAATGAAGCGTCATTTGCCCATCACTAAGGGATAAACAAGAAGGTAGCTAACGCTGTAGCTGTGAGGGAGGAGCTGACCGGAAGTGCCTTTCCGAGTTCTGTGGGCGGGACGAAATAAGCTGGATATCTAACAAAAATATTTAGGAGGAATTTAGATTGTGTTTTTCTTTTGCTTGGAGAAAGTTCTCACTTCTGATGAGCCTGTTGGACATCAGAAGCAAAAACTACAGGGACACAGCTTTAAAAAGACCCCAGACATTTACCTGAGCTCCAAAGGCTCAGGAACAGTTTTAGTTTGAATTTTTACTGATTTTAGTCAGACGTGTGAGGGAAAAAAGGTCTGAATGAGAAGGGGAGACACTGCTCTTGATATTAGGGGTGTAACGATACGTTTTAGAACGATACGATACATATCGATATGAGGCCAGGAGAACCTGAAACCCCCAACGATTTGGGGGTTTTGGGGAACGATACGATTCAGAACGATACAGCAGTTTTAAAACGATATTTCGATTCAGTTTGATAACTTATAACATAAATAAATTAATTACCAAGATTTTGCATTAAATAAAAAACTCAAAACAATTAATAAAATTATAGGGTAAGTACAAGGGTAATAAAGATATTCAGCTTAATGACACAATTATTTTTCATTGCACATAAAAAAATGCAAATTTTCCCCTTAACTCTTTCCCTGCCACTGACGGAAATTTCCGTCATAACGAATCCAACCGTAGCCTGCCAATGACGGAAATTTCCGTCATAAGCTTTTTTTTACGTGCGGCGATAGAGCCCTCTCTGATGCACGTGTTGAATTCATCAGCATTAAAATAGCATGATGCAGTTTCATATATTCACCACCAGAAGGCAGTATCGCATTAGCACAAGAGCGCAGCGGAAGTCAGATGACCGGAAACTCAAGTGTTCTATTTATAACATGGAGCGCTGTTGGCTGTGTTTACGTGATCGTCCGACTCTAAAGGATCGTCTTTCTTTTCAAACGGATTACAGGCAACACATCTTGGACTAAAACATTGTTGAGTAAGTTTAGAGCAGATATTTGATCTTTAAAATGAAGAAAAGACGATCCTACAGGACTAGGACTCTGAGGAGAACGACATATGTAGCGAGTCTTGAAGACAAAACTAAACTTTCACTTCTGTGAGCGATCCTAAAGTGTCAGAGTAAGTCAAACTACTGTATTTCTTCATGTTTGGGGGGTTAAATATAATCTTTCCCCCGTGAAAGAGACTGAATCTATAGAATCAGCATCAGAAAGTAAAGTTGCCTCCTCGTCTGTAACACAGTTTTTGTTGGTTTAAAGATGAAAAAGACACTCGTCTTCATTGCTTTCATCACGTGAAACTTGTATTTTTATCCTAAAAACATTATTTAATTGTAGTAGTTCATTTTCTTTCACCAAAAAGTAGCACAGACAAAAATAACAGTGACATGAAGTTTGATTTAGAAAAGGGCGTTATCTCAGAAGTTTCTCGTCAAACGCTGAAATCTAATGAAAACAAGGAATTTCAAATGCCTATAAAAAGAGAACGGAATAATGTAGAATAACAATTATTTTTTTAAATGAAAGTAGACACTTGTAGGTCTCATTTGGTGTATGACATGTCATGATTCCAGTTGCACAAGATTTTTGTGGAGCTGTGAATATTGCTTAAAATTAGCAAAAAGTCCTGGCAGGGAAGGGGGGTCAAAGTGAGAATAGGGCTGGCAGTGAAAGAGTTAATACACAAGTTTAGTATCATAATAAAATAAGTGACTCACATTTCACCATCTGATTGAATCATTTTCACACAGATGCAGAAGTTTGTTGAGACGGGAGTCTGTAACTTATTGTATCTTCATGACGTATCATTAGATTAAATATTAAATCCACAAACATCTGCAGACTCGTGGTTTTGACCCAAAGCATGGTGATGTTGCGTCTTAAGTACGTCATATATCCCAAATGTGACAGGCTGGCAGCGGAATCATAAGCCTGCACAAATGCGCGAGTCTGTGTTATGACTGTGGCGTTGCGGGGGGGTTTCGCCTTTACGGCTTTGTCCCTCATGGTCTCTGCTCTGTGCGCTCTCGCGGGCCCGCGGGATGGTTTGGATCCAGCGCTGTCCGTCCCCTCCGCTGGCTGTGTAGCAGCGGTTCCGTCCGGGAGCAGATTCCCTGTGAAACAAGTGCTGCAGGCGTTGATGATGACGCAGAGCGGAAAACCAGCGTAATAAACGTGCATTTAATGAAACATTTATGTGAAAAATAAACTACTTAGAAAGCCGTTTGTCTGTATGGTTTATGTTTCGCCATTTGTCTAAATAAATCGATTCTTTGGGCTTAGATTCGAAGCGATTCAAAGTTGCATCGATGTGTGGCCTGGATTGAGGCCAACTAGTAGAACGCCGATCGATGCAGCGGATCGTAAGGGCTGTGTATCGATACTTCGAATATTTAGGTGAATCGTTACACCATACTTGATATAGACAACCACACAACTTAGTAAGGACAATGGAAAATGTGTCTTTCAGCCAAATTTAGTTATGAACATAGTTTGAAGTCAGAATTACATTATAAAGCCATTTTATCCCAGTTTGAGATTTGAGTCTGTTTCCTTGTGTTTTCTTTTCTAAATCACAAACACTTTCCATAAAAGGAGCAGCAGAATTTCTTCTTTTTGTCGTAACATTTCCACAGTTTCAGGCTCCAAACTTGGGAAGTGTCGTTTCATTTTAACACTTGGGTTTCTCAGTTTTCTCTCTCACTCACAGTTTGACGCAGCGACAGTTTAGGACAAAAGAATGTGTCGGTTCTTTCGCCGACAAACAAAAATCCCTGTCGTTTGTATAATCCTCAGTCAAACGTCACACACTCTTCTGTTCAAACATTGTAAAGTTTCTTAAACGTGTGACACGAGTCGTCAGAACGTCCTGTTTGTGTCCAGATCCAACACATGAGTCAAGTCTGGAGACATTTTGACAGCGACAATCACAGAGATATTAGTCATGAACCAGCTGGAGAGGGGGCTTTGTAAAGGGACAGAACTATTGGAACTATCAAACTGAGATTAGACAAGATACGCTAAAAGAATGAAATATAAGTTCCAGGTGAGAATCGGTTTTCCCTGGTGAAATATTACCTCGTAAGTGAAGGTTTTATCATGTTTAATTTATAACTTTTTAAAGAAATTGCACTCAGAGTAGGTTTCGGACGTCTTTTTTACTTGAGCAACATCGAGGCACCTGCCCTTGACCGCCACCAAGTCCTTTTAGTACCCGACCCCTATAAAACCCTCTGCTGGTGTCAAACGCACAGGAGGATGGACCCACGTTGTCTGTTCCAGCTAAGACCACCCTGACCACCCTAACCCTACCAATCTGGGTGTCGTAGAGTCGTTGTTCTTAATCTAAGCATTGAAAGTTTGTCCCGTTACCTGGAACCTGTTTGTCATGAGAAACCCACCAGGAAACATGGCTCCTAAGATCATCTGGACACACAAAGTCGGCCTCCACACGGTAAGATGGCAGTTCGTTGGAGGTGGTTGGGTGAACCTTTAGAGATAAGGTGAGGGCTCAGTCACACCAGAGGAACTTGGAGGAGAGCCGCTGATCCTTGTTATTGCATCTTTAAATGTTAATTAATCCTGTTGTTACTTTGTCCTTTGATGTTTCGTGAGAAGTCACTCGGAAGAATAGGTGTGGGTCAAAGGTTTTAAGGTGCTGTCCCTTCCTCTATTCAAAGTATCTTCTTGTGAGTGCCATCTGTCTTCTTTTACTGTGGTCGATGCCCTGCTGGGTTTACCTCAGCTATTGAGGAGTCTGTGATTCTGTGACCAAGGAGGACTTTAGAGAAAGACCAGGGGGATGAACTGCTGGGACTGGGACTCAGGACACGACACGGACTGACCACAATGACTGCACTGACTTGCCTGACCAGTCAGCCCCTCCTATTCTGTTTGAATGCAGAAGGGCCTGAAACGATTTCGTCGTCCAAAGTTAGGACAATCCAATCACAACCCCCCAACGTTTCAAAATATTCAAGATGGCGGACGTAGCTGATAGATTATTGTTTTCGGCTCTAGCTTTGGTTTTGAACAATTAGGAACGTATCAATCAAACCGGAGCAGCAAACCGCGTTGAGAGCTTCTCACAGGTCACTGTTCCATTGAAAAATCCTTGCGCTACATATTTACTATAACATCCGGTTTAGCGCGTCGCTGCTTCGGTGGCATTTCCAGGTTTCTGTGATTGGTTGACTCCGCGCTCGGAAAGCCCGTCCTCAAACTTGAACCCGGCGCTCTGATCCCAGACCCTCACGTCTTTGTAAAGTGTCTGTCAAAGTGTGTAGGGACTGGCTGTTCAGGCAACACTAGGACTGCATTACTTTCAATTATGCATAATTGTACTTTTGCAAATAAACAATACGTATGAGCTCAGACAACTCTACAATCCTTCACATCGAGAGGAGCCAGTTGAGGTGGCTCGAGCGTCTGTTTCCAATGCCTCCTGATGCCTCATGTCCACTGGGAGAGACTGCAAGGAAGACCCAGGACACACTGGCTGGACTATGACTCTAGACTGGCTCAGTGGACCTCTGTGAGCTCCATTGTATGAAATAACAATTACATAGCTTTGAAAATAATTATGTTTTCTTTATTATATTTTGTCAGATGGTGTAAAAAAACAAAACAACATTCAACCAAAATATAATCCACACTTGAACCTAAACAGTCTCTAACTGAACCAGAAGTGTCTGTTTTGAACGGCATCTACATTTCTACATCACATCTCCAGTCACATTCACAACATATTGTATATTAATATTAT
Source organism: Mugilogobius chulae (assembly GCA_038363315.1). Lineage (NCBI taxonomy): Eukaryota > Metazoa > Chordata > Actinopteri > Gobiiformes > Gobiidae > Mugilogobius > Mugilogobius chulae. The sequence goes on from CM076404.1 coordinate 411,026, forward strand.
TTTATTTGTGTGACACGCTTGAAACAAAAAAGCTCACTGGTCATTGACTCAGATTAAAGAGTCTTGAGTGTCAGAAACCGTACAATAGTAGTATCTGTTATGTTTACTCTAACGATTCCTCTAAAATGCGCTCTGTGTTTGTCTCTCGTGTCTTCAGAGGACGGCCGCGTTGATGAACTGTGAAAGAGAAAACAGGCTTTAACGATTGCACAGTGATTAAACAGTTCATGATGGGACTGACCTGCAGGTAAGAAAACTGGCCACTTTACACTCTTCACACGGCAGATTCAACAGACGAGACTCAACCGGTCTGCAAGAGAGAAGAACAGATTTTTGTTTATCAACACCCGGTATGCAGAAAAAGCCGCCTCAAAGACACAAACTGTAGAAAAAGCTCCATTGTCAGTAACTACAAGAGTTTATCTGTGCGAAAACAAAAGTTCTGCTGCTAAATCAACATTTGTGAATGAAATTTGACCTACGACCCTTAAAGTTACATTCAGGTGAAAAAACAGCGAGAAAACTCAAGCTTCAGGGTTAGAGAAGTCTGTCAGACCAGTTCAGACTTGATCCAAACAGCTGCTCTCAGCCTGTTTCGTTGTTTTATTCAAAGAAGTTTCCCCAGCTAAGCAGATGGAGAGCAGCTCTTTCTACATGGAGCATGCACAGTAGAGCGGAAAGTGACGTCGACTGAAAATCCCTCTTTATTACAACAGCAAATTAGAACGCAAACATAATGCTGCGTTCAGACCGGACAGCGTTGGAACATCCAAGGCGTTTGGTCAATGTAAACCTGCGTCTTGAGGCGTCCAGTGAATTTGCATCTAGCGTGTCAAAAATCACTTGTTCGCTCGTCTGCTGACGGCGTGTGCTGCGAAGTAGACGCTCCAACCTGCGGCAAACACTTTGGCCGCCTCATCAGGCGTCGACACCAAAGTTAGACTCTGCTGAACTTTCACCACCTGAACGTCTGCGTCCACCAGTCAGACACTGCTCTCCTGTGACGCTGTTTGGGGCTTTTTAAAAAAAAAAAAAAAAAGCCCCAAAACAGCGTCGCTTGTTGCTCTCTGAAAATCTGGCGACACGGCAAAACAAACAATACGAGACATGATAAGTACTGACAGTGAGCTCACATCGGTCGATTAAAAATGATTGTTTCCGTGTTTAAAACACTGCAGTGCGACGTGACAATGGAGGAGTACAGAGACAGGCAAAGACCAAGCCTGGAGGAGGAGACAGTTGTGGTATAAGATAGTTAGTTTTGTTTTATAAATGCAGCAAAGCATCCATCTCTCTCCCTCCTTCTCAAAACAAAACCTTTTGCAAAAAAGCGAAACGTAGAGAAGCATGTTGGGGCATAAAAAGTGTCCTTGTCCCTCGAAGCTGTGATGTGCTTTGGGGCGTTTATGGTGCCTGTTGGAGGGTCAGCTTTAAAAATATTCTGAGCCAAACTTCGCCTCAGCGCACTGACTTAAACACTTAACGTTTGCATTACCTTTTAGGACCTGCGAGCCACATTACTTTCAGGACCTGTGAGCCACGTTACCTTTCAGGACCTGTGAGCCACGTTACCTTCCAGGACCTGTGAGCCACATTACCTTTCAGGACCTGTGAGCCACGTTACCTTTCAGGACCTGTGAGCCACGTTACCTTTCAGGACCTGTGATTCACGTTACCTTTCAGGACCTGTGATTCACGTTACCTTTCAGGACCTGTGATTCACGTTACCTTTCAGGACCTGCGAGTCACGTTACCTTTCAGGACCTGTGATTCATGTTACCTTTTCAGGACCTGTGAGCCACGTTACCTTTCAGGACCTGCGAGTCACATTATCTTTCAGGACCTGTGATTCACGTTACCTTTCAGGACCTGCAGTCTGGTGACCAGGGCCACAAAGTCGTCGAAGTCGATGGAGTTTCCTGTCCTGTAGAGTCTCCACAGAGGTTTGAACATCCGGTCGTCCATCGAGATCAGAGCTTTTAATAAAAAAACACAACAACACACAATTACAATGATCAGAGAGAGAGAAAGAAAGAGAGAGAGAAAGAGAACGAGGGAGAGAAAAGACAGAGAGAGAAAGAGAACGAGAGAGAAAGAGAGGGGAAAGAGAAAGAGAAGAGAGAGAGAGATGAAAGAAAGAGATATAGAGGGCAAAAGGACGTAGAGAGAAGGAAGGAGAGAAGCAGACAGAAAGAGAGAAAGGAGAGCGAGAGGGAGTTAAAGAGAAAAAAGAAACTGAAAGTAGGAAAGAAAGAATGAGAGATTGAGTCAAAGAGAGGGAGATGGGGGAATCAAAGAAGAGAGAGAGAAAGAATATCAAAGAGAGAGAGAGAGAGAGATGAGAGCGAGGATGGAGGTGGAGAGAGAGGGGAGAAAAAAAGAAAGGAGGATGTGAGAGAAAAGAGAGAAGAAAGGAGAAAAGCTGATACACACAGAGAGAAAGAGAGTGAGAAGAAAGACAGAGGAAAGAGAAAAAGAAAGAGAAGACTGAGAAAGGGAAAAAGAGAGAAAGGAAGAGAAGAAATAATGTCAAAGAGAGAGATGAGAGCGAGGGGAGTCAAAGAGAGAGAAAAACAGAGAAGGAAAGAAAGGGAGAGAAATGACAGTGAGAAAGGGGGTGGAGAGAGAGAGAGCGTTAGAAGACAGGAGCGAGTAAAGAGTGAGAAAGAGAGTGAGAGTGGAAAGAGAGAGGTGGGAAGAGAGGAGAAAGAGAGAAAGGGATGAGAGAGAGAGAGGAAAGGAGAGAAGCTGATACGCACAGAGAGAAAGAGAGTGAGAAGAAAGACAGAGAGAGAGAGAGAAAGAGAGAGGAAAGAAAGAGAGAAATGAGAGGAGGGTGAGAAAGGGGGTGGAGACGGAGAAAAGGAAAGTAGCAAGAAGAAAGGGATGAAAGAGAGGAAAGAGAGGGGAAAGAGAAAGGGATGGGAGAGAGGAGAAAAGCCGAGAGAGAGAGAGAAAGAGAGTGAGAAGAAAGACAGAGGAGAGAGTAAAGGGTGAGAGAGAGAGAGAGAGAGAATTATCTATAAAATATTGAGTGTTTCTAGACATTGTGAGGATTCCATTGTGCCAGTCGCAGCAGCAGAAGAGCAGTGAAGTGAAAGTACCGCGTCTGAACAGCGCCATCTGCAGCTGGCTCTGAGTCACCGCAGGAGGAGCTCGTCCCTGGTTCAGCTCCACGTACTCTGTCCTCACCGACGCCACAAAGTGCTCCATGTTGAAGTATTCCACCGAGCTGAGGCCGTCCGAGTGATCCGCCTGGAGCTTTCACTCAGGAAAACACTGCACAAGATCAAATATCAACTGTTTATCACAAGACAGAAGTGTTGTCTGATCTGCACAATGCTGCTCAGGGGTTAAAAGTTCAGAATCATAACTTGGTGCAAGACCTAAGCGAGGTCTTTCTCTATTTTTTTTACTTGAACGCTTGACTTTCCCACACAGGACAGGACATCACACAAAGAAAAAGACCTCAACTTAACAAGTTAACTATGTGACAAACAGGGCCCTGGACTCCTCTACCTGATTTTCTCTTTTTCAATAATAAACTAACCCTAGCCCAAGAACTAAGTCCCCACATTCTCTTAGCCCCTGTTTTAGTCAAGAGGAAAACTACCCCGCATGTTTTGCATTCACACAACAACAGTTTGTGAAAGTGGGGGCTAAAAAAGCTTTAACATTAGCATATGTTTAGACTGGAACATTTAAATAGATCATTAAGTTATCTTAAGAAAACAAAAGTTTTTAATAAAACACAATTGTTCACTGTTATTCCTAAAAATAGTTCCTATTTACACATTTATTTTTGGAACTACAGAAAGTTTGTATGTCTGAAAATATAAACATGATTCCAAACAAAGTTAGTGTTGTTAATGTGCTTGTGTCACCAAAAAGTTCCTGGTCTGACTGAAAGAACCTGCCCCTGAACAGGAGCTAAAAGAGTCCCTAAATTGGCCCCAGTCTATAGTTCCCGCTCACACCTGAAATGGGGACTGGAACTAAAAAAAAGGTCCTACAGTGGAAAAAGGCCTATTGAGAGTCAATAGAGTCAAAACAAAACAAAATTGATAAAGCTACAGCTACAGACTGATAAAAAAATTATAAAATAGAAAATCCGGTAAACAGTAGCAGAAAAGCAGAAAAACAATAACAGCACTTCTGTTTCTCTCACGTTTCTCGCCGACAGAGACTTTAGGATCTCATTTCTCTGCTTAAATACAATGTTTTTTAGTCTGTTTGATGATCTCCAAGCTAGCTAAGTCTGTGATGTTGCCGTGACAACAAGAGAAAAAATGAGGTGTTCTTATCAGACTTTGCCTCAGTCAGATGTTGAGAGGCATTTTTCAGATAAAACAATATCTGTGCTATAAAAAATAATAAAAGGAAAACATATTATTGTGCCTTTAAAAGGATACGTCAGCGAGCGTGAGCAGCAGGAAGGCCGTCCTCAGAGTCAGACCTGAAGAGGAGAGACAAAACAGGAAATAATAACTCATTTATCTTGTTTTCAAAAGTTTAATTGCTGCAGATTAAAAATACTGCACTGTTTCCGAGGACAGTGAATCCTCCAGTGTTCAGCCGAGCCAGGATCTGTTTTGCAGTGACCTGTGAGGAAAAAAAAAAAACTTGTGTCATTACAGCACCTGATCTACTGTCCTTTGTTTTTACCAATATCTCTGTTTTCTTATTGCTGGTAACAGATAAAGGATATCTTATATTTTCTTAAGTGTCAGATTGACCCCGAATGTTTGTTTAGCTTAAAGTAAAAACTTAGCTAAACTTTCCTTTATTCTTCTCACCTTAACGTTATATTTCAGTAAAACAGACGTACCTCAGCATCGCCGTGCTCCTGCAAAGACAAAAAAGGACAATTATAAAGATTGTACAAGCTTCAATATTAAAAGAGGGTTTGAAGTGAGCTGTGGAAGAACTGTTCTTGAAATGTATTCCTGGGAAAACAGTGGCTTGCAGATAGATTGTATGTACCATGTTTCCCTCTGCAAAAGTCACTTCTGACGATCACCACCTCTAATATTTTTTTAATCTGCTCAAACCCTAACACTTGAGCATATTAAATGACGAAATCGACTATCGTCCTTTTTTATAAAAACATTTTTTACTGTGATCATTGTTACATCATTGTCTTGCTCTTTTAACATAAAATAAACGTGAATTGTTGGGTGCACGGTAGCAGAGTGGTTAGAGCTCTGGCTTCCAATAAGGAGGTCGTGGGTTCGACTCCCGGGTCGGACCACATCAACATCTCATGATCTCTCTGGGTGGAGTTTGCATGTTCTCCCCGTGTCACCGTGGGTTTTCTCCGGTTTCCTCCCACCTCCAAAAACATGCATGTTTAGGTTCATTGGGCATCACTGTAAATTTCCCTGTGAATGAATGAGAGACTGAATGTTTGTCTGTCTAACCCTGCGACAAGTTGACCACTGTCCAGGGTGTTCCCCGCCTAAGGCCCAAAGTCACTGGGATAGGCTCCAGTCACCCGCGACCCCTAACGGGATTGAGCGGTAGAAAGTGAATGAATGAATAAACATGATGTGTATTGATTATTCACCAGTTTGCACTCTCTGACTGGGCCACTCCTCCCTACCAGGTGTTGACATTCCTTAATCATTAAATAGTACTAGTGGATTGTTGAGAATCACACCCTTCAGAAGGCTGTTTTGAGCTGCTACACGTGGGAAACAGATCAGCACATGCTTTTAAAGTATTTTAACAATGAAATACCCCAGAATAATAAAGGCTTTTAAAACTTTATTGTATGAAGAGTGCCTTGGGTTTGCCCCCCTGTCTGTACTTCCTGCCATTTTCAACCACAATGCCTATCGCTCCAAACTAAAGACCTATTCACACGGCCTAATATTTACCTTGGACCTCATGTAAATGTAATAATTCCGGACGTCGTCTGAGTTTCTACTCCTGTGCGAATCCCCCATGTCTGTAAAGTTTCCCCCGAATTGTACCTTCCGTAATTCTAAAGTCATGTGAATGCATATGTCTGTGTTTTCAATCCGTGAACCGTTTAAAAATGAATTAATAATGACTCTGAGGTTTAATTTACCTCCAAATTTGAACTAAATTATTATTACTATTCACCACGGTTTATTCTCAGATGAAATTGTTGTTTTTCTACGATTAAAAAGCTAAAGATTAATTAGACTACAATTAGAAATCCGTGACCTAGAAGTGCTACAACCTCATCGTAGCAACGGAAGGTCTAGAAGATGGATGTTTGGATAAAAGTTTGGACAGAACAGTGGACAGAACGCTGCAAAGTTTGGATGTTTGGACTTTATCGCTGTAAATGGATTAAAAGAGAGAGTCTACGGCTGTTTCATGATAAATCTGATGTTGTGGATGTGATTTTTATGAACGGACTGAACAACGTGACGAGTAGCTAGAACAGGTTAGCTTAATCATGTCAAAACAAACCGAAAGTCTGTAAAAACTAGGGCTGTAGTCAACCAAAGAAATTCTTGGTCGACTAAAGACATGTCCCATCGACCGATTAGTCGACTAAAAAGGGGGCGTGGCTAAAGCTCTGAAGCTAAAAAAAATATAGTTTGATCTGACAATTTATCTGACGCAAAAAGGCAAAAGTGCAATGGAGTTCATGCAAAAACAACAATTTACACAGAAAATGAATATGACACAGTGTGTTTATATCAAAAAAAGGCAGAGTTTAGATTCTGGGCCCGAGCCCGTGCAGGCCCGACAACTACGTGAGAAATGTGGGCCGGCCAGGTTCGGGCCAAGACGCAGAGCCGTACTGAACACGTGCGCTTCGCGGATGATTGACAGCCGCGTCAGAACACAGCACAAAACCACCGCAGTGATAAAAAAAAGTCAGTGTTTAAGTGGCCAACTACGGCGCGAGAGTGAGGAGAGAGAGAGAGAGAGAGAAGACTTGTGAATAAGCACGGAGCAGGAAAAAGAGAAAGGAGAACGAAAGACGGGGAAGGCACGTCTTTCGTTTCATCCGCGGATCAAGTAAAAGGTGAGGAAGAAGCAGAGAGAAAGTGCGCACGTTGCGCGCTCGGGAGAAAAGAAGGAACAAGAGGGAGGGAGGGAGAGAGAGAGAGAGAGGGAGAGAGAAAGAGAGGAATGTGCGGTGGAGGAAGCGCGTTTAGCGGCGAGACACACTTACATTAAACACGTTGGACGAAGCTTTTTCTGTCATTAAAATGCCACAGTTCAGTGAGTGGGCGGGGCGGGCTCTCTTCGGGCTCTGGCTTAGACACAGGTTCCGGTTGTGTTCGGAGACGACGTGCGCGGGCTCGGCTGGGTCGACTAATAAAAATTTTGGTCGACTAAAGTCCCATCGACCGACTAATCGACTAAACGACTAAAGAACTACAGCCCTAGTAAAAACATGAAATTTACAGACATTGATAATCTCCGTGCGAATGCCTGTAAATACACTCAGACGTCGTGGGGTAATTCAAAGTTTACAGACGCCCCGAGGTAAATATAATGCCGTGCGATTAGGACTTAAGTCAGCATTGTAAAACTGTTTGACTGTGATCTCACCGGGATGCAGTTTTCTGTGGGGAAAGCGTCACACTGCAGCTCCCGAGGCCAGTTCATGTTGAGCTGGTCCATAGCTGTCCTACATCCGTCTTTGGCCCGGACGCAGAAGGACCGGCACGGGCGCTTCACTTCCCCGCGCACACACTTGGGGGCGTACACGAGGCACAGGAACAGGCGGATGTCCACGGAGCAGAAGTTCTGGACGATGGAGTTGAAGAAGGACATTTGGACGGCGGCCTCGCGCTGGCTGCTGTGGCCCAGGAGGTTCGGGACAAAGGTCTCGGTGTAGGACAGACCCTGGCACATGGGCACGGTGATGGGCTGACAGATGCCCCCGCTGCTGCTCACGCCAAACTGGAACAAGCACCAAACAGCAGTTCAGTTTGTTTGTGTAGAGCCCAAAATCACAACAGCATCTGCCTCCGGAGAATTCACAAGATTGTTGAATTAATGAAAAGAAATGTTAGAAAATCAAACAATGAAACAGTTACTTTCAGTAGGTTCTAAGGCCAATGTTAGTTCTATCAGGTGAAGGTCAGATCGACAAATGTAGTGGATTTTTGCAGTATAAAAGGTAACATAGATACGTAGCACCAATGTTACGGATAGAAAACCCTTTCTCTTGCTCTCCAACTGAAACAGAACTCAAACAGAACTATTAGAAAATCTGAAATAGTCATTGCAGAAGCAAATCATTAAACAGTAAACAGGCAAATGGATAATTGTCCCATCCCGTCCTTAGACTCTCCTTCTCAGCAAGAAAAACTTTTAAAAAGCCGGCGGGAAAAGAGAAATCTCCAGAAGAACCACAGTGAAGGCGAGATCCACTCCATGGATGAACAGGCTGTAAATGTGACCAGAACTGATGGACACCTATTTGGAGATAGAACTTTCTTTTATTCTTTTCCAATAAATTGGGATTGGTGTTGTAAAAATGCTAAAAAAGGGTCCGTCAAGGTAAAGCAAAACAAGAAAACTGAGGCACTAATTGTAAAAATGTTTGTAAAAATCCTTGAGTGCCTCAGTTTCCTTGTTTTGATTAAGAAGACTTTTATCCCAAGCCTGAAGAGCACCCGGGTTATTACATTTGGATACACTCGTGCAGTTGTTTTTTAATATTTTTTTTTTTCTTTCTTTCATTTTATTTAGTTTTCATTTTTTCTTTCTTTTCAAGCAAATTAACAAGTATGCTGATATTAAATAAACAAACAAACATTACAATCAAATACATAATAATTAAACAAAGACAAATAAGGACAATAATAAACAAAACACCTCCTTACCCCCACCCCCCCTCCCTCTTCCCACCTCACATTCTCCACATTCAACCACTGAACGTTAGTTCATGTTCCCAATCATACCCATTCACTCACATTCACACTCATTCGTACTCACAATCATTTCGAGATCAACTTTGATTTAACAATGCATTCGTCTGATTATATATTAACAAAACCTTTTGTTATTATTGTAGCTGCGTCCTCTCCAATATATTCAAACACTGGGTTCCATATTTGAAAAAACTCATTGGTATTTCCTTTTAAAATATAAGTTAATCTTTCCATAGGAATTAATTGGAAATATTACTAAACCAATCACATTTCAATGGTTCTTTTTCATCCAACCATTGTTGTAAAATTGTTAATCTTGCACAATATAGCAGTAATGTTAACAGTTTAGTATGTTGTATTAGTCTTGGATCTCTATTAGGAAACCCTAGGATGCATTGGAGAGGACAAGGCTTTACAGACATTTTTACAATTTTAGAAATTGTTTCACATACTTCCACCCAATATTGTTTTGTCTTAGGACACAACCACATCAAATGCACATATGTACCAACTTGTTGTTTACATTGTTTACAAAAAGGTGAACAGTTCTTATCATACTTGCTGCGTTGGTAGGGAGTGGTTTGTAATTTGTGTATAATCTTATGTTGAATTTCTTGTGCCTTATAACTGCAGCATATTTTTTTTGAATTGATCATAGTCGAGGTCCATTGTTCGTTTGTTATTTTGATATCAAGATCATGTTCCCATGATCTCCTGCTATTCTGAGTGGTTATGCCATTTAACAAAATAACTGATTATAAATGTAAGAGATTTTTTTCTTTTTCTGTAAACTAACTTGAAAAAGATATTTTCCAGACAGTGAGGCCCTGTGCCATTTTTATATTGTGGGATTGAATTTAGAAATTTCTAATTTGCAAGTACCTAAAGAAATTATTACTAGGTAGGTTAAATTTGGTTTGCAATTGACTAAATGATCTAATAGTATTACCTTCAAATAAATCATAAATGGAGTTAATACCCAATCTTTCCCATTCTTTGAAGCCGTTATCTAAACAAGAAGGAACAAAATTGGGATTATTTGCTATGGGTGCTAAAAAAGAGTATTTTGTACATATTGAAAAGTCTTTCATTATCATACTCCATGTATTCAAAGTATTGTTTGCTATAAAATTATTTTCCATTTCAAGTTGTTGCTTTAAACTTAATAAAAAGGGAACTTTTGAAAGAAGCTGTTGATTATTGCCTAATGATTCTAATTCCAAATTAAATTATCAGCATCTTGTACAACCCATTCTGATAGGTTTTTGAGCTGTATTGCATAATGATAATATTGAAAATTTGGCACTGCAAGGCCTCCATCTTTCACCGGTAACTGTAATTTGTCTAGTTTCATCTTAGGGCGGGAATTATTCCAAATAAATCTAGAAATACTTTTATGCAAATCTTTAAATATAGTTTTTGAGATAAAATTTGGTATCATTTGCAGGGGGTACAAAATTCGTGGAAGTATATTCATTTTAATAGCAGATATTCTTCCCAGAAGGACAAAGATAATGATGTCCATTTAAGAAGGTCTAATTTTACCTGTCTAATAACTGGTGTTAAATTTAATTTAATAGTCTCTTCTAAGTTATAGGGAACATGAATTCCAAGATATTTAAAACCTTTTGGAGAGAGTTTAAATTGATTAAGAATTGAATCATTTGATGTACGACTGCCACCTAGTGGTAAGGCTGAGGACTTATTCATATTAATTTTATATCCCGAGTACTTGCCAAATGTCTGAATAATTCCCAAAACATTGGAATAGATTTTTTGGGATTCTCAATAAAAAGTAAGACATCGTCCGCGTATAAAGAAATTACATGTTTATGTTTTCCACTAATAATTCCATCAATGTGAGGATGAGTTCTTATTGCTTCAGCGAATGGTTCGACTACTATTGCAAACAAAAGCGGAGATAGAGGGCAGCCCTGCCGAGTTCCTCTTTCTAAGGTAAAAGGATGAGATGATATTCCGTTTGACAGGACTACCGCCTTTGGAGAAACATAAAGGAGCTTCACCCACTGAATAAAAGAGTGTCCAAGTCCAAACTTTTCCATGACCTCAAACATAAATTTCCACTCTAGTCGGTCGAACGCTTTCTCTGCGTCCAGCGATACAACCATAGCGTCCAATTGTTTATGTTTTGCATATTGTATGACTCCCATGAGACGTTTTATATTAGTGTGTGAATAACGGCCTTGAACAAACCCAGTCTGGTCTGGTTTAATAATTGTGCTCAAGACAGGTTCTAGTCTCTTTGCTAGCACTTTAGCCAAGATTTTATTTTCTATACTTTGTATACTTATTGGTCTATAAGAGGATGGATCTTCAGCATCCTTATCTATCTTTGGAACTAATGTTATGGCTGCAGTTTGAACAGAGTCTGGTAACTTCTGTATAGAAAGTGAGTGCATAAACATTCTATACAAAAGTGGAGCTAGGATGTCTTTAAAGGTTTGAATAGCTCTGCAGGAAATCCATCTAGAGCAGCCGCTTTTCCACAAGTTAAATTCTCTATAGCCTCTATAATTTCGGAGATTAAGATAGGTGCATTTAAGATTGATTGTTGCTGGCCATTTATTTGTAGTAGATTTAAGCCATTTAAATAAGATTCTATCTGAGACTTATCCACTTGTAACTCTGATTTGTATAAAGATTGAAAATATTCATAAAAATTGTATTAGTTTCCTCTGATGTGAAATATCTCTTACCATTACGGCCTTTAAGGCACGCAATGGAATTATGCCCTTTTTTATTGGCAAGGATTTTTGATAAAAAAGGGCCTGGTTTATTGCTGTATTCATAAAGTTTTTGTTTTGTGTAAATATATATTTCTCTGCTTGTTGAGATAATAAAGTATTAAGAGCAGTTTTGGCAACTAAAAGTTTTTGGTGGTTTTCATAAGATGGATGTTGTTTATGCCGTTGTTCACACACTTTTAACTCTTGTTCCAGACTTATTTGATCCCTAACCATTTTCTTTTTTCTAGCACTACAATGAGATATAATTAGCCCTCTTAAGTAGCTTTAGTGGTTTCCCAAAGCACTGTGGGGTTAACTGTATCATTGTCATTAATTCCAGAAATTTGGATAGTTCCTCTCTTATATATTCACAAAATTTTGGATCAGATAACACACCCCTGTTACATTTCCATCTAAATGTACGAGTCAAATTTTTTATGGTTATAACTAGTGTAACAGGGCGTGGTCAGATATGTGAATTGAGCCTATTTCACAAGAATTAACTAAAGAAACTAAAACACGCGGAATAAGAAAATAGTCCAATCTGGAATATGAATTATGAGGATTTGAGAAAAATGTAAAATCTTTCACACCTGGGTTTTTAAGGCGCCAAATGTCTACCCAGCCCATATCATTAATTATTTGATTTAGACATTTTGAGCTTTTATTGGCAAATTTAGCTTGAGAAGACTTATCCAAATTTAGGTCCAATACGCAGTTCCAGTCACCTCCCACAATGACATTTGGAGTTGTAACTTTTAATATTTTTGATAAGGGACCGTCAAGTCTTTGGATTAGAGGGCACTGTGTAAGAAAAAACAAAACAAACACAGTGATCCAACTAATGTCCACTTTTGAACACCAGGGGGAACAGATCCAGTGCATTTTTCCTATCTACCATAGTGACATCTAGCGTAATATTCACATTCCGGCCGTAATAAAACATTTCAAATAAGTATAAATGTATCACAATTGATGTGGATTGGTTAACGGTGCTCTCTTAAGTATTCATGTTGTAAAGAATAAATATGATTTAATGTTTGTGGACTATATGTGATAATTAAAATTCCTCTCAATCTTACACAGTACAGCCCCTTAAGAAAAAAGGGCTTTGAAGACAAAACAAAACCGCCGGCCAAGACAATTATCTGATCACAAACTCAAGGACGTTCCCAGCCCAGCAGGCAATGCAAACACACTAACACTAACTACACCGTGTCTGGGTGGGTTTCTCTGGGTTTCCCTACCAACCAGTAACATGCAAGTTAAGGAGGTTTGGTGGTGGTTGGAGGCTGAGGTGCTGAGCTGCTGCTATCAATGTGTGGGGAGGGTGGGCGGCTGTGTCTGCGAAAGATGCTCTATAACGATCTTTTGCAGAGGACACCTCACTTTTTACGGTGCTGTTGCTGTCACCGCCTTTGATCATGACACATACTTCCACAGCCATTGATTATTTACAAAGGAAAGAAGGCTGAGGTAAAAAAAGTAAAAGAGGAGCTGAGCATGTCCAAAGGCTCTAGTGATGTAAGGAAGTAACATAAGCCTACTCAGGTGCTCTTCAAGGATGAGGCTGTCAATTAAGCTTAAGAGGAGACGATCTGCGCATATACACTGTAAAAATCCAAAGGCCAAAAGTTAAACTAACTTAAATCTTTATGTTGATATAACTGACAATGTGAGTCAAGATTTTCAACTTAAACTTTGAAGTTATAAAGAGAGACAGATGAGAAGAGAAGAGAGAGGAGAAAGAAAAAGAAGAGAAAAAGGAGAAAGAGAGAGAGAGAGGAAGGAGAGAGAGGAAAGAGAAGAAAGAGAGGAGGAAAGAGGAAAGAAAGAGAGAGAAAAAGGAGAAGAGAGGAAGAGAAGGAAAGAGAAAGAGAAGAGAGAGAAGAGAAAGAGAAAGAGAAGAGAGAGAAAGAGGAGGAGAAGAGAAGAGAGAGAGGAGAAGAGGAGAGAGAGAAAGAGGAGAAGAGGAGGAGAGAGAGAGAGAGGAGAGAAGAGAGGAAGAGAGAGAAGAGAGAGAAAGAGGAGAGAGAAAGAAAGAAAGAAAAGAGAGAGAGAGGAAAGAGGAGGAGAAGAGAGAAGAAAGAGAAGAGAGAGAAGAGAGAGGAGAGAGAGGAAAAGAGAAGAAAGAGAGAGAGAGAAAGAGAAGAGAAGAAGAGAAGAGGAGAGAGGAAGAGAAAGAGAAGAGAGAGAAAAGAGAGAGAGAGAGAGAAAGAGAAAGAGGAAGAGAGAGAGAGAGAAAGAGAAAAGAGAGAGAAAGAGAAGAGAGAGAGGAGAAGAGAAAGAGGGGAGGGGGAGAAAGAAAAAGAAAAAAGAGAAGAGAAAAAGAGAAAAAGAGAAAAGATGGACAAGAGGAGAGGGGAGAGAAAGAGAAGAAGAGAAAAAGCGAGAGAGAAAGTAGATAGAGAGAAAGAGGGAGAAAGACAAGAGAAGCGAGACCAAGAGAAGAGAGAGAAAGTGAAAAAGAGCAAGGAGGCGGAGAAGTTAAGAAAGAGAGAAAGGAGAGAAAGAACGGACAACTCACATACATGAGTTTAATCAACATAAAACTTTAAAGCAGAAATTGTACTTAGATTTTTAAGTTTAACTGTCTTATATTTTTTACAGTGTAACACATGTGTTATGAAAGGCAGAGACAGAGTGCCTGCGATTTACGTCTCTGCCTTTCACAACACAATTGCTATACGCGCAGATCGTCTCCTCTTAAGCTTAAGGCTGCGGTAAAGTTCGTTCCGACATACAGATCTGGAGCACCGGAGCAGGCAGCATCAAACTGTTTAGTCTGAGCTCGTCTCACACTAAAGACACAGGAAACAGGCAGGACCTGAACAGTGTGTCATCGAAGCTCAGGGTGAGTCAGTTTCAACACAAGTACAGTTCTCAGATTAGATGAGTGAATAAACTCATACTTACAGTTTTGTTCATGTTTCAGAGACTCACGTGAGAGCAGGACTTGGTGTCGTAGTTTTCACACCTCAGCGTCTGGGGCCAGTTCAGTCCGACCTTCATGAGCACAGGTTCACAGGAGGAGCGTGCCTCTTCACACAGTGTCCTGCAGGGGCGCGTGGCTGAGACTCGCCCTGGACACACTCCGGCGTGTAGACGGAGCAGAGAAAAGGCTTCAGCGCCGGTGAGCAGCCGAACTGGACCAGCGGCTGGAAGTTCCCCAGTTCCTGCGAGATCTGCAGCTGCGAGCTCATTCCCAGTGAGTTTGGAAGCATGGTCTGAGAGTAGGACAGGTCTGAGCAGAGCGGCACCGAGATACCTCACACTGAAGCGGCTGGGACGGGACAGTGGGCGGAGGCTCCTGGGACACACACAACATTCAAGCAACAGCAATTAACCTGAGTCATTCTTTTTGGGAAAAGACATAAAGTGTGTCGTGGGTTTATTTAGTTATTTATTTGTTATTAACTAAATCCCGCAGACCCGGGTTATGACGTAATGTTCGTTAACAGAAATTTAAATATTTATGAAAGCGTGTGTAGGGCTGGGCGGTATACCGGTGTGTGCGTATGTCCTGAACAAAGAGCGGCTGAACGTAGCGCCTCAGCTGATCCCCCCACATATAGCCCCGCTCCGACTGCCGAATCAGCCGCACAGCTGCTTCAATGAATGAAAACCCCTCCACATCCTTCGCACCACCACGCGAGGCCCCGCCCCCAGCTACGCCACCCCGTTGCCGCCCAACCAAAACACAGATCAAGGCTATTCTCCCCTCCACCCAAGTCTAGCAAAGTGAAGCTCCGCGGATCAGAACGCGGAATCCGGAATCACAGAGCAAAATCACTCCGCACGTACCCCGATTAGATCAGACATCATAAAGTTCGTAGCCTTAAATAAAGCCCCTTTGACACATGGACAGAAAAACGTCACCGAATTCGTGCTCGCAACAGTCTAAAGCCTGCCTCAACGGAGGAGGAAAACACGTGATCCGAGCTAAAGAGCAATCCATGAAACACAGGAGCTGCCTGTGCCCCTGATATTTATATCTTCAACGCCGGCGCATGCCCTCTTGAGCTCCTCGGGGCTAAGCAGCCCAGCGGAGCAGACCGGAGCGGAGACGGTGGGTGAGGGGCCGCAGCAACCCCCGGAGGCGGAGCGGAGCTGCACGAAGTAAGACCAGCGCGCAACACACAATAAGTGTTCTGTATTTTGACTGCAAGTCATGCATTCACATTTTGTTCACCTCATTACAATTATGAGTGTCACTGTCTGTCACCTCTTTGGAGACAGCAGCTTGTTGTAGGACTATTCAAACCTGGGTTTATCCAGTCTGCTCATTCTAAGACAATTTACTGCAGTTATTTCTCTAGTGACACTGATATATTGTGAAAAATACTGTGATTAAAGTTTAGGTCATACCGCCCAGCTCTAGCTGTGTGTGTGGTGAAAAGAGTCTGAACACTCACCGGTCACAGGTGTCGTTCTTGAAGTTGTCACAGTTAAACTTGTCGGGCCACGTGAATCCAAACTTCCTCATGAGCGGTTCGCAGCCCGCCCGTGTGTGCTCACATGTTCGCCTGCAGGGGGCGCGAGCTTTCCCCTCCAGGCACTGTGGCGCGTACATGGAGCAGATGAACTCTTTTATAAACGGCTGCACTGCACTTTTACCAGGGAAAGAACTGGTGCGCCTCCATGCCTGCGTCATCTTGGGATGTGTGTCCCAGTAAGTTGGGCATGATGGTGAGGTTATAGGGCAGTCTTTGCAGAGAGGAATTCCGATTGGCTCACAGGCAGCAGGGCCAGGGCTTTGAAGTCGACTCTGAGAACTCTGGAAAAGAGGAAAGCGACAGCTTCAGATGCTTCTGAAGTTTCTATAGGAAAGCATAGGAGTTTGTTGAACATGTTTTCAGTGTTAGGTAACCTGGCCCAATCCAGATGGATATTAGAGTTTTTCCCATTATTCATCTGAAGCCATACCCCGCTATCTCAGCACTGACAACCTCCTCAACCCACCCTGCTGCAATGTGATTGGGTCGTTAAACCAGCAGTTCAAATGGCAAACCAATCGGATGATGGGGCTTTCTCGAGTTTGTGATACCATCTGGCTGGGTAGGTTAGAAAACTGGAGCAGCAGAAAGAAACCTACACAAACATGGGGTGAACATGCAAACTTCCCATAGAAGGCCTTGTGCTGTTCAGGAGTCAAACCCACGACTGTAAGAGGTCTGTGTATTATTTGTTCAATTGTTTTCAAAACAAAAACGTAAAGGAAAATGTATTTGTTTTTTGTTTTTGCTCATAAAACGAAAAAAGTAAAATACTGATCTGATCTGTCTGTTTTCAAAATTGAAGAAGAAGGTTTGGAGGTATTTTTCAGTTTTTAATTTCGGGTGATCCGGAAGTTGTGAAGCCAGTCTAAAGAATACATTACATTTCAATGAAGCACGAGTAATTTAATGAGGATTTCTAGCTGTTGTGCGGAGCAAAATATCCAACGTGAGCTGCCACCTCCTCACCACGGCCTGTGAGGATTGTTCCAGGTACTCCTGCTCTGAACCAGGATGCTGCCTCGTCGCTGACGGTGAGTAACATCTACGATGCCCAGTGCTTTCTGCTGTGAGATGGCTCCACATGTACCCCAGGTCACGTCTGTCCACGGGGGCACTCAGGAGCGGCACTTCACTGGACTCCAGGGCCGAAGCTGTCTCTGTACACCCAGGACATGATCTATCCCCCGGGCACCGCGTACCAGTTCAACTACGGTAAGTGAAGTGCAACTGGCTTGACAACTTAAACAAAAAAATGAAAAAATACCTCCAAACCTTCTTCCAAATGTTGCATGTTTAAATCGAGAACCAAATTGAAAACAGACCGGATCAGAGATAGTATTTCATTTTTTCGTTTTATGAGCAAAACGAAAAAACAAATCAATGTTTCGTTTTTGTTTTGAAAACAAAAAAATCAATTGAACGAATCATACACGGACCATAAAGCTGCAAAAAGGTTAAGATTTATTAGGACAAATTACAATTACTTTAAACACAGTGGCAGAGATGATTGTATATTACTTGTACACAGTTGTCCTGGAGCAGATGTATAGAGTTTTACCTGTACACAGTTGTCCTGAGCAGATGTATATAGAGTTTTACCTGTACACAGTTGTCCTGAGCAGATGTATATAGAGTTTTACCTGTACACAGTTGTCCTGGGGCAGATGTATATAGAGTTTTACCTGTACACAGTTGTCCTGGGGCAGATGTATATAGAGTTTTACCTGCACACAGTTGTCCTGGAGCAGATGTATATAGAGTTTTACCTGTACACAGTTGTCCTGAGCAGATGTATATATAGTTTTACCTGTACACAGTTGTCCTGGGGCAGATGTATATAGAGTTTTACCTGTACACAGTTGTCCCGGAGCAGATGTATATAGAGTTTTACCTGTACACAGTTGTCCTGGAGCAGATGTATATAGAGTTTTACCTGTACACAGTTGTCCGGGGCAGATGTATATAGAGTTTTACCTGTACACAGTTGTCCCGGGGCAGATGTATATAGAGTTTTACCTGTACACAGTTGTCCTGGGCAGATGTATATAGAGTTTTACCTGTACCAGTTGTCCCGGGGCAGATGTATATATAGAGTTTTACCTGTACACAGTTGTCCCGGGGCAGATGTATATAGAGTTTTACCTGTACACAGTTGTCTGGGGCAGATGTATATAGAGTACTGTACACAGTTGTCCTGGAGCAGATGTATATAGAGTTTTACCTGTACACAGTTGTCCAGAGCAGATGTATATAGAGTTTTACTTGTACACAGTTGTCCCGGAGCAGATGTATATAGAGTTTTACCTGTACACAGTTGTCCTGAGCAGATGTATATAGAGTTTTACCTGTACACAGTTGTCCAGGCAGATGTATATAGAGTTTTACCTGTACACAGTTGTCCTGCGCAGATGTATATAGAGTTTTACCTGTACACAGTTGTCCTGGCAGATGTATATAGAGTTTTACTGTACACAGTTGTCCTGGGGCAGATGTATATAGAGTTTTACCTGTACACAGTTGTCCTGGGGCAGATGTATATAGAGTTTTACCTGTACACAGTTGTCCCAGAGCAGATGTATATAGAGTTTTACTTGTACACAGTTGTCCGGAGCAGATGTATATAGAGTTTTACCTGTACACAGTTGTCCCAAGGCAGATGTATATAGAGTATTACCTGTACACAGTTGTCCGGAGCAGATGTATATAGAGTTTTACCTGTACACAGTTGTCCCAAGGCAGATGTATATAGAGTTTTACCTGTACACAGTTGTCCCGAGAGTATATAGAGTTTTACCTGTACACAGTTGTCCGGGCAGATGTATATAGAGTTTTACCTGTACACAGTTGTCCCGGGGCAGATGTATATAGAGTTTTACCTGTACACAGTTGTCCTGGAGCAGATGTATATAGAGTTTTACCTGTACACAGTTGTCCCGGGGCAGATGTATATAGAGTTTTACCTGTACACAGTTGTCCTGGGGCAGATGTATATAGAGTTTTACCTGTACACAGTTGTCCCGGGCAGATGTATATAGAGTTTTACCTGTACACAGTTGTCCCGGCAGATGTATATAAGTTTTACCTGTACACAGTTGTCCTGGGGCAGATGTATATAGAGTTTTACCTGTACACAGTTGTCCTGGGGCAGACTGTCACAGCGCAGGCGGATGGGCCAGTAGATGCGTTGGCCTTCAGAGTGCTTCACAATCGCTCTTCACTCGTTCACAAAGCCTTCGACACGGCTTCAGTCTGTTGTCCTCTTCAGCTCCACATTCAGGCACCACCACCCTGGACGTCACAGTCAGAGGACACTCAGGATATTTATCAAGCATTTGCCCATGTGCAAAACAGGTTAGGGGGAGCAAACACTTGGTGTCGCTGACATTTTTCTTTCACACAGGCAATAAAGATGCAGAATTTAAGGTGTGTGCATATCCGTTTTGTGTAATATGTGTACATCGTGATAAAATCGAATCGTGAGCTCATCTTTGTGACAATCTGCTTTTTTCATGAAATCATCATATCGTGAATTTCCAATATATAAGTCTCTTATACATTTTGAAGGTTGTGGTTTTTGGGCTGCACATTCAAGCCATAAAAGAGGTGAATTTTAGCCATTTTTGAAGTCTGATTTACAAAAATATATCTATTATGACTGAAACATATTTCATGATTAAAAGTTAGTGTTAATGTAAAAAAAAAAAAAATAGATTATGCCAAAATCATTCATCCTTGTTTAGTGGGAACACCCAATGTTCAATGTTTTTTTTTTTGTTGTTGAAGAAAGTAAAAAAGGTTGCTTGTTTTGGGATTTATTTTTAAAGACTTGGTCACTTGTTTCTCTCTGAAAATCTGGCAACAAGACAGACTTTGTCAAAATCATGATCTGGCTCCAAGAAAATTGTGATGTAATTTTAAAATGCTCGCAAAAAACTGATTTGTTTTTTTCAGTTTGCACCCACAATTTATCTGACTTGATATTCTTCTAGTGTGCAGCTAGCCTTCACTCAATTTCAATTCACTCCAGCTACTAGGTCAGGTATCGCAGGACTGCAAACAATTCCCCAAAAAGCAGGAAATACGGTCATACTACGTTCGTGATATGTGTGCGCTGGATAATGTGTTAAACTTATAGACTTTGGACCATAGGCGTCGGAACCATATAAGGTGAGGGGGACGCGTCCCCTCCACTTTTGCAAAGTGGCTGATTTGTCCCCCCCACTTTCACAGCCCCGAGTCTGCCCTCCGCCACCGGGTATACCCACAGGCTGTGGCTAGAAACCTGCGCTGGCCCCGAAATGCACTGCTACAAAGACCAGGCGGCAGCCTCAAAATAGTTTAGGCTATACATGGCGTATATATATTTCACGGAGAGCGCGTTGGCGACCCGCAGCTGACAGGATGGACGTCCGACTCCGCGCGGTCAGACCGGGCTGCGCAGAGCCGCCAAATTGGAGTAGAGTGGAGGACAGTGGAGCTCGCAGATGTGTGCGTTTGTGTGCGGTAGACAAGAGAGGGAGAAACGGGCGCAAAGGCTTTAAAAGAGAGGAGACACGAGGAGGAGAAGAGTTGTGTCGCATCGCATCGACATTAAAGGAATACATGCAACATCAGTGTAAGTACACCAGACCAACGCGGTTAAAACACTTCAACAAACTTTATCAATGATGCGATGAGAATCGTGGGCGTGACCGTGTAGCGTGGGGTCATTCTCAGGTTCTGCTGCGGAGGGGCAGCCTCGTATGATTTTGTACAGAGGTGCGTGCGTTGCTCGTACCTGGAGCAGGCGTTGTCTTTCGGGGCGGACACGAACAGGAGGTTTGTGCGGGTGCAGTCCACATCACAGCTTCAGTCTGCAAGAGCGCCTCTCTTTATTTTCTCCCATATGTCTTAATCCAGTCCGTGCGTAAATGCACCGTCTCATTACGTCTGCTTCAAACTCTTTCCTTAATTACAAAGTTAAGTCTCCGCTAACTGCAGTGCAACACATCCTGCTGATCTAACAAAATAAAAGATGTGTACTTCACGGCAGCAGAAGACACTTATTGTGAAAAAACGTGACAGCAACAGTCTTCCTCTGACCAAACGACAGGATAGTGGACAGGATTCAGCAGCAGGGCAACTTAAAAGGAGCCTACTACTGTAATACTGTATAAGTTTTATTTATAAAGTCATAATAATGTTAAAGATTCTATTTATGAATAGGCCTAAAATTAGAATCAGAAATCTTAGTGGTGTTAGTGAACAAAATTCACTAACAACATAGAGATAACAATATTGTAATATAGAATAATAATATTAGTGGCCAGGTCCTATTTGTGAATGAGAAACTGTTCTCACCTGACCTACCTGATCAAATATTTAATGAATAAATAAACAGGTTAATAAAATACATAGTTAAATAATGTAGTGATAAAATGCAGGCAAAGATATGTGTAGGAATAGAATGAATTGGGCTCAAATACAAAATATCTAGAGCAAAATCAAATCTTTTCTTAAAGATGCACTGTGTAACTTTTTCATCAAAAATTGTTTTAAACAAATGCAAGTTTTTGTCATTTATGTTTTTTGTTAAAGGGGCACTGTGTAAAAAAAATAAAATAAAATAAAGTGATCCCACTTTTGAACACCAGGGGGAGCATTTCTAGTGCATTTTGTATAACTACCATGCTGACATCTAGCGCCAATATTCACATTCCGGCCTGTAATAAAACATTTCAAATAAGTATAAATGCATCACAATTGATGTGGATTGGTTAACAGTTAACAGTTAACAGTTAACTATTCATGTTGTAAAGAATAAATATGATTTAAATGTTTGTGGACTATAAGTGATAATTAAAATTCCTCTCAATATTACACAGTACAGCCCCTTTAAACAGTTACTAAATAAATAAGAAAAATCTGTTTGTTTTTTTGTTTTCACTTTAAGTAGACTTTTGTTCAATTAAAGTGTTGCCACAAAATAGTTGTTTGGCCTGTAGGAGGGAATTTTTTAGGCCTATTTGTGTCTATGGGAAAGATGTTCCTTCAGCTGTATATTTTCACAATATGGTATTGTGAAAATATTAAAGTTATTTGGAGGCTATCTACCTCCAAATAACTTTAATTTTCTATTTTTGAAATGTGTAGTCAACTTTTCACCTCCAAAAAGTTACACAGTGCACCTTTAAAGTGAGTGTTGTGAGACTCATTCTTTACGAAAAAGTATTTACTGTCCACACATTAAAGCTTACTACATGACAGTGCAGCGACACCGCTGACAAACAGCTCAGCTGTTGAAATTTAAAAAAATCAGGATGTTCTAAGTCAAAAATACTTGCACTTGTCTGTGCCTAAAAGCTCTTAAAATGCACCAGAATGCAGGAAATAATGTCTGCTTTTTCAAAATCTTCTGGGGGAGGACCCCCAGACCCCCCGCTAAAAAAGTGTCCCCCCCACTTTCAAAAACGTTGTGACGCCCATGCTTTGGACTGTAACTTGGGAAACTGATTTAAATGTGTCATGATCAAGACTTTTAAAGGAACTGTATGTAAGATGCACAACTAGTGGTTCTTAAAAGGTATTACAATCGCAGATGAACTTCGTTTGCCAGATTGTGAAATGGCCCATGCATTGAAGATGTAAAGCTGTTGACCAATCAGGAACAAGGTTTGTTATTGTTATGATTCATGGGTAATAACCACAAAGTCACTTTCTCAGAAACGTGACTCTTTGTCATGGTTTGTTCCCAAGATTTAAATGTTAACAGATTGTGGATGGAGCTTGACGAGAACTGTGGGGAAACAAGTGCATGAGCCTATCACAGACATCAGTTCAAACTCAAACATGTCCCGATTCATGGCTGTAAGAAACCAAACTGGCAACCCAAATGAGAGAGTCATGTGAGGCTCATTCTGCTTTCTGATTGGATACTCACTCACATTTACAATGACTTTCAGTAAAAATAAAGTATATTGGACATGTTGACCTTCTCTGGACACATATAGGTCATGTTATGAAATCTGAATACATACGGTTCTTTTAACTGAACCAACTATAATTAAATTTAGAGATGCACCGATCCGATACTGGATCGATATCGATGCCGATCCAGAAATTTGCTGGATCGAGTATCGGCTCCATGATATCGGTTCAGCCGATATCCTAGTTGTGTTTAATTGGACATAATGAGTCTGATTTATGTCTGATGTTGATCCAGAATGTCTCATAATGTTTGACATTTTAGTCTTTCTTTCTTCTCTTTTCTTTCTTTCTTCTCTTTTTTTTTCTTCTTTTCTTTCTTTCTTCTCTTTCTTTCTTTCTTTCTTCTCTCTATTCTCTCTTCTCTCTACTACTCTGCTTCTCTTCTTTCTTTCTTTTTTCTTTCTCTCTTTCCTCTCTATCTCTCTTCTTCTCTTCTCTCTCTCCTCTCGCTCTCTCTCTTTCCTCTTGCTCTCCTCTTTCTCTCTTTTTCTCTTTCTTCTCTCTATTTCTCTGTCTTCTTTCTCTCTCTTTCTCTCTCTCTTTCTTCTCTCTCTTTCTTCTCTTCTCTTTCGCTCTCCTCTTTCTTCTCTCTCTCTCTCTTTCTCTCCTCTTTTCTCTCTCTTCTTAAGTTGTTCAGTTTTGTCTTGCAGTATAAATAACACTATGATCAAAAGTCTTATGTTTTGAAAAGGAAAAAGAGCTATTTCAGTCCTTACACTGGTATCGGTTGATATCGGTATCGGCAGATGATTAATTCTAAAGTATCGGATCGGTATCGAACAGAAAAAGCTGGATCGTGCATCCCTAATTAAATTATTCAAACCTTTGTAAACTTTTGCCTGTCCACTCAATTTAACAAACCTGTGTACTTACTTTTATTTTCTGGATGAAACTACAATCACCCACCTGCAGAAGAGCGTGGCCACATCGGGAGAGCAGGCCGTCTGGATGATCTGCTCGATGTCCCTCGTGCTGAATCCAGTGACTCCGCTGGGGCTGGAGCTGGTCGTGTAGCTCATGGACCTGCAGAAAGACGCCTGGATCGGTCTGCAGTTGGGTTTGGATTCGACCGAGCAGAGAAGACAGATCCACAGAAAAACCACGGCGCGCAGCATGGTTTGGACCTCTCACGTAGTTCAGCTCAGACGCTTTTTATTTTCAACCCTAACTTATATATCCTTGGTTCGGTCTTAGTTAAGTCCTGGTTCTACCCAAAGTCCAGTCCTGCTCCGGTCCTGGTTCGTTCGAGGACTGCAGCAAACTTTGAGAAGAATCTTGCACAAGAACAGAGGAGGTGGAGTAGCTTTGGACGAATAGAAAACTAGAAGTAAATTGTGGAATTAGAATTTGAAAGGTCACGAGAGAAACCGTGAAAGTTCTCAGCGGGAGGCAGGGAAAGAGAGGTGAACATGTGTTGTGATTAGAACGGGAACAAGCCGCTGGAGGTTCAGTGTCGTAAAACCAAACACAACTCAAGACTACAGAGGTAAACACTGTTGACAAATAATACATTCCCTGCAGAAGGACTTTATTCTTTGTTTTGATAAGCTCAACTAGATGTTCAGGAATTAAGATATACCGTTTTAGGGCAACTATACTGTAAAAAGTTATAAGGTCTCATGAAGTTAAATTAACTTAAATCTTTGTGTTGATGTAACTTGACAATGTGAGTTAAAGATTTTCAACTTAGACTTTAAGTTATGAGAGAGACAGAGAGGAGAGAAAGAGCTTTGAAAACGACAAAACTCCACACGTGCAATAAACACTATCACGCATACATTAATGCGCAGTTTTCAAAGTCATGGCGTTACCACATTACAATGGTTTTAAAATCACTGCATTGGCTCCCTGGGTGTTTTAGGATAAATGTTAAAGTTCTTTTACTGTTTTTTAAGTGTCTTAATGGTCTTGGGCCTTCTTTGCCTGACCAGCCAGTCCCTACACACTCTGCCAGAAACTTTACAAAGACGTGAGGTTCTGGGATCAGAGCGCCGGGTTTCAATTTCGAGGGCGGGCTTTCCGAGTGCAGAGTTAACCAATCACAGAAAACCCGGAAATCAGCTGTGAAGGAATGTGAAGTCACTCAACACGGTTTGCTGCTCCGGTTTGACTGATCTTGAATGTTTTGTTAGAATAAAAGTTTTGACATTGCGGAGTGGAGGGGAGGACGACGAAATGACTTGCTCCGTCTAGGTTTCAGACCCTTCTGCATTTAAACAGGATGTAGGCGGGTTGGTCAGGCAAGGGCCTTCTTATCTTTCAGAACTGCTTTGACCTTATGAACCCTCGCGGACCCTGCGCTCCTCCGGCAGCAGGCTCCTAGTCATTCCCAAAGTCAGGACACACACTCTTACACTGTGTCCGAATGTCCACACTCAATCCTTATCTACTCAATTACTGTATAGTCCTGTCCTGTTCAGTGACTGGTCAGTGACTCATTCATCTGGTCTTTTGGAACACAGAGCGCACTACTTTCAGCTGACACGGGTCACATGATCCTCCCCTTAACGGTCGTCAAAAAGTCAGATAAAAATGAACTTTGTAACTGGCTAAATACTGTCCGTCCGTCCTAACCCTAACCCTAATGCACTGTAAAGCACTTTGTGTTATATTGTATGTATGAAAAGCACTTTATAAATAAAGTTTGATTTGATTTGATATATCCAAGTAAAACATTCGAGGTTCAAAACTGTCATGTATCTGCTTTCAAAAAACAAAAGGTAGTCATTTAAAATCTGCTGCTTATAAAAGTATAAATATCTATATTATTTCTATCTATCTATCTATCTATCTATCTATCTATCTATCTATCTATCTATCTATCTATCTATCTATCTATCTATCTGTCTATATGTCTATATCTATCTATCTATCTATTTCTATCTATCTATCTATCTATCTATCTATCTATCTATCTATCTATCTATCTATCTATCTATCTATCTATCTATCTATCTATCCAGTATAGAAGAAAATAAATAATTAAAAGCCAAATAAATTCTTCTTTCTTGCACTTAAGTTTGCATTGTTGTCTGTGGTTTTTTCGGTTGTTTTGAATCTGAAAATAAACACACAATTTTATATTAAAGTTATAATAAAGAACCTAAACGATGCGCAGCTTCAGTATGGTTTTCTGTGTTGTTTTCTGCAGTGTTTTGTTGCCCTCTAATGGAAGGCTCCGGTGTATAATAATCACCCGGAAGCTCTCCTACGTCACTTCCTGTTTGCGTCTCTCTGCAGTGAGAATGAAGCGGCGCGTTTCTTCGAGGTAAAACTTTACTAATCCTCTTTCATCCTTCTTCATTAAATGTTTTTATCACGATGTCTCTTAAACTACACGTTTGTAAAAGCGGATGGAGTCGATATGTGTTTGTAGTTTAGCGTTTGATTCGGTTTTAAGACTTTAAATGTTAAACGTGCGTGGACCGGACTGTATTTACGTCAGTGCCACGCTGCAAGAAGAATCATTTAAATGTCACAAACTTGTTAAAATGTGCGCTACTTTCACATAAATCTGTTGCGTTAAGATTAAGAACTGACCAAATCATTGCTACTGCGTTTTGGGACATAATTGAACAAATTTAAACTTAACTAGGATTAATGATTTCTTTAGAAAAAATATTTTAAGGCTGCAACAAGTTAATAGATTAATCACAATTTATCCATTAGTGAAGCTTTTCTAGACTAATTTCCATGCCAAATTGCCTTTTAACTTGTAAAATGTGCTACAAATAATTATTTTTACATTACAGTATTTTCAACTCTACCATCCTTTAATCCACATATGTCAAACTCAAGGCCCGGGGGCCAGATGCGGCCCTCCACCTCATTTCATGCGGCCCTCAAGGTCTTGTAAGATTTAGTTTAGTTTTATATTATTCCTAGTCTTAACCTAATAAAATGATTTGTCCGAAACTTAGACATTTTCCAGACTAATGTAGATCTATATTCAGTAATCGTGACTTCAATAAATATACACTAATCAAATACAACTATTATTTGTACTATATTAAAGATTAGTTAGGTTAATTTAGTTACAAGTGGCCCCTCGAGGACAACCCCGATACCAATGTGGCCTTTGTCAAAATGGGTTCGACACCCCTGCTTTAATCCTATAATCATCCAAGTAGGGATGGGCGATAAGACGATTATATAGTCTATCGCAGTGGTCCCCAACCTTTTTTCTTGCAAGGACCGGTACAGTCACAACTTTCTTTTCCAGGGACCGGTTGAGGTTGGGTAGCGCCAATAACAGCAACGTAAAATGCAAACAATTGATTATTGTGCATATTTTTAGCTCTTATTGCATTAATTTTCAGTTTATTTGGTTAAATGGCACATTTTTTCATAGTAAAGCACAAGGAAGTAGTGATAAAATCAATAAAAAATAAATACATCTTAAAAGATCCTCTGAGGCCCGGTAGAAGATGGCTCGCGACCGGTTTTGGGCCCCGGACCGGTGGTTGGGGACCCCTGGTCTATCGTGAAAGTAAACATTCGACGATAGCACTTCACTATCGTCTGTAAAAAAAAAATCCTCCTAGAATGTACAAAGTTTTTAATCAATGCTGCAGCAAACAATCTCGCTCTGTTAAATGCATATTCTCAATCATTTGACAAATATTCAACCACTATTTTGTTTTCATAGTAGCTTTTTTTTAATTGACAAGTCCACAAAAGCAGAAAAAACTTGGCATCGCAGTTTTAAAAGTTACGCAGCGTCCCTGAACGCATCCTCACGCCACCAACACGTGCTTATGAAAACAGACATGGCTCAGACACCGCACTCTAATAAAGAGATGAAGAGGACTTTTTTTAACACCGTGGACCTGGACGGAGGACCCGGACAGAGCATGATGTGTGGAGCGGTGTTTGTGGGCCTCGTGGAGCTGGAATCAGGACTTGGACAAACTTGTGCGTCGTCATGAAGCACCTGCGATAACAACCCAGCTCTAATCCCAAGTACCCCTGGGGTTGACGTACCCCTGGTTGGGAAGCACTGCTTTAAGAATTGCAGCTTAGGCGATTAGTACATTTTCTTTACAGTATTGAAATTTCAATAACTCGTGCGACCTTTCTTTTGCATTTTTTGTATGACACAAATATACCAAATTATACATATTTTTAGTAAAGTTTGTTAAATGAAAGAGAAACTGACACAGTTGTAGCTCAAATTGAACTAAATGTAAAGTTTACAGATGTTAGAATAGAAAACAGTCAATCTGTCTTCACCTAAATAAATGTTCAAAGTTTCTCTGACTCTGGTTGATTTTTAAAAGTAACTTCAGTGGTAAACGTGGCAGTTCCCTGTGAGTAGCTTCAGTCTGCGGTGGCTGGAGCTGGTTCTCGGAGCTGCCAGACAAACGGAGGCTGTTTGAGGCTCTGTGGTGCTGCTCCACTGCAGAGTTATAGGTAAACCTCCCACAAAACTACGGATTATCATGTAGAAAAAGAGTAAACCCAGCTGATACTTGAACTGGAAACACGTTGAAATTGACTCAAAGATTTGTCATTCACAGGTTGTAAGTCTTTATTTCCCTGTTTCATGATGTTTTTGTCTTTTGCAGAGTCTGATGTTTGTAAGAATCAGAAGAATCCACGAGTCAAAAACAATTCCTCTCTTTAAAGAACTTCACCATGCTTCAGGAATAATGAACTACGATGGTAAAATGGTTTTATATTTCCTACTGGCACAAGAGAGAAATGTCAGACTTAAACACACTGGTGCTAATCACTTGATAAATCATTTACATTTGTTTTGTTAATTCATTTTCTTTCTCTTTTTGTAAAACATTTGAACTGTTTTGTATCCAACTTGTGCAGCACAAATAAAACTTCCTATTGTATTGTTCAGTTTGGTTTTAATGGGCTTTTTAATTATTGTAAATGTTGAAAACACATCTAATTGTAACAATAGGTCTTGTTAGGGCAGGGCGATATGGCATACAATTTTTATCACAATATAAAAAAAACATATTTGCAACAACGATATAAGTCACAATGTATATGCAGATTGCCTTTGTATGTCATGTCTTTTGTATTTCAGCTCCGTTTTCACTTCTCACATCTTTTCTTTCTGTTGTAGCCTCTGCATCAGCGCAAAGTCACTCGGTTCTAGACTTTAGAAGTATTTGGCTAAAGTTTCTGTGTGCCTACAATTATATCACCATTTCAAACTTATATCATCAACGATATCATTTTTTTTTTTTGCGATATCATCACCAACGGTATATTTTCGCCCTGCCCTAGGTCATTTTGTCTTAAAAGGCTTTGAAATACCATCTATGAAGAGTTTATACTGGGTAAATCTTCTCCTAGACTCCCTCAAGTATTTTGCCGAAATTTTTTTAATCAATTTCATTATCCAAATCCTTTTACCAAATTAGATCATAAAAAAGCTGTCAGTATACTTCCTGGTTTAAGAGGAAACGTGTGGAAAGAGATAATAACCGCAGCTTGTGTGATTCTTGGTAATAATAAATACATTTTATTTAAAAGCGCCTTTCATGACCCAGGACACTGTACAATATAAAAACATAAGTGGTGTGGAAAAATCCTCCAGATAGTGAAAAAAAATTGAATCTACTGAAAATAGTTTCAAATGCAAAGTTATTAGCCAGGTTCAATAGTGCACAGAACAGTTTAGTAGAATCTTGGGGGAATATTGTATCTAACTATTGCTAGGGAATGTCTGTCTTACATTTGGCTTCTGGGGAACACGTCTGAGAAGGACGTGTGTCTGAAATGTCATGTGGTGAATAACTGAAAATACAGTATGTTGAAAAACACAGGAAGTAAAGGAGAGTTCTAAACTGATGACATCACACTAGGACACGAGGATATTTTCAGGACGGTGTAATCCCTCATTGTCCAGGAGTGATCCATAGTAAAAGTCTTCATAGTTGTCGTCTGGACAGTGTTTCCGAAGATCAAGACGTTTCCACTCTTCTGGAAAACACTGTCCAGAGATGACATGACATTATTTTTCAATTTTATCACAGAAAAAGTAAGGTTTTATGGCCCTGTAAACACTCGTTTACAAAAAAAGTGAGTTTCTAACATACTTTTATTTTTTTCAAGTTAATGAAAAGCTTGTTGCATTAGAGTTTTGGTCCAATTTATTACATCATCACCCAGGCAACTACCCAGCGTGATGTCATCATTTATAAACAGGAAGTACATTTTTAATGCTAAAAAATTGCCAGACTGGAATGAAATTTGAAAAAAAAAAATTTGTAACATCTTAAAAATAATGATTTTAACTACATCTTTGTGAAATTTTACTTAGACCTGTCGTAGGCACTTCCACAGTGAAGCACAAAACCCTTTTTAAAGTTTACAATATTATAACGACCAGGCCAGAGTTACTACAACTGTGGACCTGCAGGTTGTGACTTGGACCTGAGTCAGACTTGAGTCACTATTTTGACGACTTGACTTGGTCCATTAGACAAATGGACTAAGAATTAGATTGGAA
This sequence comes from Mugilogobius chulae, assembly GCA_038363315.1. Classification (NCBI taxonomy): domain Eukaryota; kingdom Metazoa; phylum Chordata; class Actinopteri; order Gobiiformes; family Gobiidae; genus Mugilogobius; species Mugilogobius chulae. Next base: position 441,588 of record CM076404.1, read on the forward strand.
ACAGTCTCTGCACCTCCGACTATTGACCACACGGGGGCACAGTTCTATCACTTCAAAAGCATCTTCAGAGTTCATGACCTTTGCCCTCAGAATAAGACAAAATATTGAACATAATAAGAGAAAATGGCTCAAATATATATATTTTTTTAGTCATAGTTTGTAGTTTCTGTTTTTTCTCAGCCACAGCGGAACATTTGAGCCGTGTCTAAACTGTGAGTGAGTTTTATTTACGTCCTGAAAGTGAACTGTTGTGACACAAACAGGAAACGAGAGCCAACAGACTGGAAGTTCTGCTCGTGTAGATTTGGACACAAAACACTTCACTCAAACATAAGACCGAGTGTAAGGACGCTCAAGCACTTCCTCACAAAACATGTTTAATATGGATTATTTCTTTTACAGCAGTCACCAGAGACGGAACCTTTAGTCAAGTCTTCTACTTTCAGTTTCATTATCTGTAATCTGTTTAAAAGCCCTTCTAGGGACTGGTGTTGTGAATGAGCCTTTGGCTATAAACACTATGGTCCCTGCATCGAGAGTGCACCTTGCCTATCAAATAAACAATAAATAAACAAATGACTAAATACAATTTCATAGTATTTATATGAACATTCCTACAAAGTTCTTTCTTCTCACTCTCTCTCTTTCTCCCTCTCTTCTCTCTATATCTCTCTTTTCTGTTTTTTTTCCCTCTCTCTCTCTCCCCCCTCCTCCCCCCCCCCCTCCCCTCTCCTCTCTTTTATCTCTATCTTTTTTCCTCTCTCTCTCCTCTTTCTTTTCCTCTCTCCTCCCCCCCTCTCTTCCCTCTATTTTTTTCTCTTTCTCTCCCTCTCTTTCTCTGTCCTCTCTCCTTCCTCTCTCTCTCTCCCCTCTCTCTTTCTCTCTCCTGTTCTCCTATCTCTCTCTCTTCCTCTCCCTCTCTCTCTCTTCCTCTCCTCTCTCTCTTTCTCTTTTTTTCTCCTTCTCTCCTGTTCTTTCTTTTTTCTCTTTTTTTTCCTCTCTCCTTCTTCTCTCTCTCTCTTTCTCTTCTCTCTTTTCTCCTCTTCTTCCTCCCTGTTCTCTTTCTCTCTTTTTTATCTCTCTCCTCTCTCCTCTCTCTCTCTTTCTCTTTCCTCTCTCTCTCTTCTTCTTCTCCTCTCCCCCTTCTCTCTCCTCTTTCCTTCTCTCCCTCTCTCTCTCTCCCTCTCCTTTCTCTTTCTCTCTCTCTTCTTTCTCTCTCCTCTTCTCCCCCCTCCCTCTCTCTCTCTCCTTCTCTCTCTCTCTCTCCCTCTCTCTCTCTCTCTTCTCTCTCTTTCTCCTCTCTCTCTCTCTCTCTCCTCTCTCTCTCTCTCTCTCTCTTCTCTCTCTCTCTCTTCTCTCTCTCTCTCTCTCTCTCAGACTTGTCGCTGCAGAACTTACAAAAACCTGACGCAGCAGTAAATCCAGTCTGGATTTTAAACACTTTAATAAATCTATTAAACAACAACACAGTCTCAGTGGTTGAGGTTGGGTTTACAGAATGATTTTTATTCAAATACAAAAATATAAACAAGATAAATAAAGCCTGATCCTGACATGCAAATGTACAAAATCCATCCTATGTTTAACTAATTTTAGGATTACAGATAGACTTCTTGTTCAGCAATGATGACATCACACAACTAAAAAAAACTAAAAGTGTGAATAAGTTTAGAGGATCAGAAGGAACTTACTGAACATTCATGACTGAGCTCATTGTTGACTAACACTGTGTCAGCAGAAACAAGATACCTGCTCATGTCCTGGTTCCTGCTCAGGACACGGACCACAAGGACTGCCTAATTATGGATCATATTTGTCGTTAAATTATTAAGGTTGAAGGTGGCGGCTGATTTTCACACTGCTAAACACGATTTAGGTTTTAAATCTGACAGCTTCCTCTTCCTCCGACACATGGTTAATATCGACATGTATTCATTTTGGATGTAGTTTAGCTTTTAAATGTCTTTTAACAAACAATAAAATGAAACTGGAGTGACCGCCCAAGCACAGCCAATCAGAGAGCTGCATTTGGCTCCTGATGAGAACGAACATTCTTTATTTTCAGTGCAGACAGTAGTGGTCTATTTTTTCACTAAGTGCTGCATGCATCATTTACTTTTTAGTGGAAAGCACAAAGTTTACTCATTTACAACTTAAAAAGTTTGCTTTTTTTTTTTTTTTTTCGTCGTAACTGACAGGCTTTGACTGAAGCACACTTAGAATCAAAGATCAAATATCATCTTGTAAGTTTCTTCTTCTCCTCACTAGTCTCTGATACTCTGGCCTCACTAGGGATGGGTATCGAGAACCGGTTCTATTTTTAGCAATCCATCGGAATCGTACGTCTCCTCTCTTATCGATTCTTCTTATCGATGCTGCTTTGGGCCGCTGTGCCTTTAAATACTGCGTAAATTTCAACCTCACGCTGGGCTGTTACATTTGGTTTTATTACAAACACAAGTTTTAGCTTTAGTCTCTCACTAATTCACGTGGATACAGCGCGTTTATGTACAGCGTGCACAGTAAAGGAGACAGAAGAAACAGCGATACACCATGTACATGTGGCGCACATGCGGCTCACTCACCAGCGCCGTGACAGCGGAGGGAAGCTTCCCAGTTAATGTGAATGTTTGGAGGATAGGCTCATGCATCTACCGTCAGCTGGGCGTCTATAAACTCTTTCTTTCTTTCCGCACTCCTAATGCGCACTTTGTGTGTGTTTTCTTCGAGCTTTCTCTCTCTCTCCTCTCCTCCGTCTCCTCAACTGTCAGCTGTGTCTGCTCGAGTAATTGTGTCCGCGCTCGAAGCGGACGAATTATCGGTCTCAAAGCGAGCTGTTCCCCTTCGTAGCGTATACAGACAGTCCGTTGGTGCTGTGCCTGCGTCCTGAGCCGGTCCGGGAGCTTCAGTCCGGTGCGTTCGCCTCGGACTGAAGCGCTGTTCACCTTCTCTAAGCACAGACCGACCCCCGGTACTGTGCTACTGTACAAACAACTACAGTAGCACAGTTTGTGTGACACGAAGAAAGAGAAAGGCCTGGTGAGCGCAGGGAGAGTGTGATGTGTGTAGAACCAGGACTTCCAAAGTTACACCCTTGCATAGCGTTATTATAGTGTTAACAATATCAAAATAGTTTATGCCTGTAGCTCTGAAATATTATTTCTGCTCTTCATTTAGCCCATATTGAATTAGTAATCATTATATTATAGTCCACATCATTGTCTAAAATGTATTAAAATGAGTTAAAATGCATTTTTTAATCTAGATAAATAAAATACATAATTTTAAGAATCGATAAGAGAATCGATAAGGAATCGAATCGATAAGAGGAATCGATAATGATGATATCGATAAAATCTTATCAATACCCATCCCTAGGCCTCACGGCAAGAAAGTTGTGGGTTCGACTCCGCACGGCCCGGGCATTTCTGTGGAGTTTTCATGTTTCTCCTCGTGTCTGGGTGGGTTTTCTCTGAGCACTCTAGTTTCCCCAAAACATACATTTACATAGAGTTATACCTCCACCTACGACAGTCCTGACCAAGCCTAAAGAACATCTGCAGATGGATCTACGAGCTGCACTGTGTGAAGTGAAGGTGGTCAAATGCAGAGGCCACATTTTCCTACTGCGATAATAAAGTGGACCTTAGCTTTAACTTAGAAGAATCCAAAGTAGTATGACTGTCCAAAGTTTCTGAACATATTTTTAAAAGTTTTCTAAGAAGATTAAGGGTGAGCGGTCTAGTGACAGGGTACAATATGCTGGGTTTCTTTTGTGTTAAAATTGTCACGATAAGGAAATGTGAACATGTTAAACGCTCTGGGATCATCTCCTCTCTTGGTCAGGACTACTGTAGATCCAGAATGTTCCATAATGTGCATGTCCTCTTCAGCGATTTGAAACCAGACTTTTAGGCAAATTAGTCTAAACTTGAAATACAAAATTTGGGATAATAAGATTGATGATGAAAAGGTCTTGGCTTTTATAATATTTGTTCTTATTATTTTAAGCTGTATTAGTCATATCTGTGAGTTCTGCTTCCTCATTTACATGTTCTTTCATTATCAGTGTTTCTTTCTCTGCAGAGGTTGTACACAGAGTCCTGACACTGTAGAAAAAGTCAAACAGATTAAATTAAAAATGCAAGTCCAATGTCTGCCCTAAAGTTATCTGTCATTTAAACCCATGTGTGTGTGAGCTGTCAGATGTTCTTTCTCTCGCTCCATTCCCTTTCCTCCCTCTCTTTCCTTCTTCTCTTGTTCGCTCTTCTCTCTGTTTTTTTTCTTCCTGTTTTTTTTTTCCTTTTTTTCCTCCTCTTTTTTTTTCTTTGTCTTCTCCCTCCGTCCTCCCTCTCTCTCTTTCTCTCTCAAATCTCTTCTCCCTCCTTTCTTTCACTTCCCCTCTCATCTCTTTTCCTCCCTCTCTCTCTCCTCTCCTCATCTCCATCTCTTTCCTTCTTTTCTCCCTCCTTCCCCCCCCCCCCCCCCTTCCCCACCCCCCCCCCCCTCTTCCTTCTCTTTTTTTTTTCTTTTCTCCCTCTCTTCTCGTCCCCCTCTCTCCCTTTCCCTCTTCATCTCTCCCTTGCTTTCTTCTCCTCCTCTCTCTCCCACCTTTCTTTCCCCCCGCTCCCCTCTCTTTCCCTCTCTCTCCCCCCTCTCCCCCTTTTTTTTTTTTTTTCTCTCTTTCCCTCTCCATCTCTCTCTCTCGTTTCCCCACCCTCGCTCTCTTCTTTCTCTCTCTTTCCCCCTCCCTCCTCTCTCTCCTCCTCCTCTCTCTGTCTCATCTTCTCTCTTGTCTTTTCTCTTATCTTGTCTCTCCCATCTCTCTTTCCCTCTTCCTCTTTCCCTTCTTTCTCTGTCCTTTCCTCTCTTTCTCTCCCCTCTCTCTTCTCCTCTCTTTCCTCTCTTTTTTCCCCCCCCCCCCCCCTCCCCCCCTCTATTCTCTTCCCTCTCTTTCCCTCTCATCCTCTCTCCCTTTTTTTTTCTTCCACTCCCCTCTCTCTCTTCCCCTCTCTCTCTCCTCATCTCATCCTCTTTCTCTTTCTTCTTTTTTCTTCTCCCGTCCCTCTCTCTTCCCTCCATCTCTCCTCTATTTCTTCTCTCCTCCTCCCCCCACCCCCCTCCTCTTCCACCCTATCTCTCCTCCCCCCTCCCTCCTTTCCCTCCTCCACTCTCTCTTCCTCCCGCCCCCCCCCCCCCCCCCCCGCCCCCCCCCCACACCCCCCCCCGCCCTCTCTCTTCCTCTCTGTCTCTCCTCTCCTCCTCCCCTCTCTTCTCTTTCCTTCTATCCTCTCTCCTCTCCCCCCCCTCTCTCTTCTCTCCCCTTTATCTCTTCTCTCTCCTCTTCACCCCCCCCATTCTCTCTTCTCTCTCTCTCTCTCTCTCCTTCCCTCTCTCTCCTCTCCCCTCTCTCTTCTCTCTCCCTCCCTCTCCCTCCTCTCTTGTATATTGATTGACAGGTGACGAGCAGCGGCCTGTCGAATGCCCCGCCCTCTCTCAGACCCGCCCCGTTCGTCCCCGCGAGCTCCGAATACTTCTGCTGCTGCCAAACTCCTTCCTCTTCTATTTACCACAAACTCTTAACACTTCTGCACACTTCTGCCCGGCAACAGCAGCAGCAGCAGCACAAAGTGGCAAAAACCCGTCAGAGGACTCAAGCATGGCGGAGCTGGAGGGCCTGGAGTTTGGGAAATCCGACTTCATTCTGCTGGACGAGGTGACGATGGAGCAGTTTATGGAGAACCTGAAGCTGAGGTGAGTTTGTGAAAGGAGGAAGACAGACGAGCTAAACGGTGCTAAAGCTACCGTTAGCTTTAAAACACGAGCTAACTGAAAATAATATTAATAAACACAAAATAATGAACAGTTTTGACCAGGAAAGCTTTGATAACGTGCTGTCTTTATGCACGTTTGTTCACTTTTATAAGAAATGTCAATGTAAAGCTAACTACATCTTCTTAGCCTTAATAAAGCATGAATAAAGATTGAATTAATCATGAACAAACAATGAATTAGACAACATTTATTAAGACTTGATTTAAATCCTAACACCAGATCCTCAAATTTAGCCTAAAACATGTCTTCACCAGTAAATCATTCTTTGTTCATGATAATAGGTCCTCTGTTCATGCTTTATTAAGGTTAATTAAGGCATATTTATTAAAAAAATTTAGATTTATGAATTAAATGCTTAGATTTGTAGTTTTCTGTATGAAATAGTCCAGTGTCGACTTGATTTGTTGTGATAGTTCTTGTGATAAAATATATTTAGTAGTTTTACAGTCGTAAATGTGTCATTTATGTGTCAAAAAGCATCAAAATGTGTGTAAATGGTCTTTTTGATTTTGTTTGACTGACACTGTTTCCTGAAGTTTAAACAATACTTTTGGCTAAATTAAAGTGTTAGAAGATATTATATTAGTCAAATCATGAAACGTTGTGTCAAATTGTATGTGGTTTGGTTCCAGATTGGACAGTGTGGTTGCTAGGTAAATTGTAGGGAAAGACGACAATGTTTATGGACAAAGACAAGTATAAAACCTGATCAAAACCAGACAAAACATTAATGTAGTCATGTTCAGCAGTGTAGTTTAACTTGTTAATAATGGCCTTCCCTTCATCATTAGTTTAGTCAAGTTATAATTTGAATTGATTCCTGCAAGTTGAGTAATCTTCGTTTTTGTTCTTCAGCAGCAGCTCAAGTGGCTCAGAAATCCCGTTCTCCAACTCACCTATCCCTCCTCACTTGTCTGTATTTACTTGTTATATAATATAGTTATGACGGAACGGTGGCAGAGCGGATAGCTCTGGCCTCACAGCAAGAAGGTCGCGGGTTCGATTCGCTCAAGGCCGGAGCCTTTCTGTGTGGAGTTTGCATGTTCCTCTCCGTGTCTGGGTGGTTTCCTCCGGGCACTTCTGGTTTCCCCACCAAATCTGATAAATGCATGTTAGGGAAGACTTGGTGGTATCCGAGAGGTGAGGCGCCAGGTGTTAGGTGAATCTCCTCTGGGGCTGAGTTTTGCCTCCAGGGCAGTTTACTGTTTCACTGAGTGGGGTAGGGTTGCATCTCACTGGTGAAGCGCTTTGTGACTCTGTGTCTGTGAAATGTGCTATACAAATAAAAGATTTATTACTTAATTATTAAATTCAAAAGGATTAAAACTCAAAGTGGAAGCAAATGGTTCAAAACTGGTCCATTGACAATTCTCCAACAATAATAATTGTTATTTAAAACTGTTGCTTTTTACAGTTACATTTTAAAATGAAGAGGCTGGGCTTATCAGTTCTGCAGTTTTGAACAGGAAGTCAGTAGAGCTTGTTCTATTTTTAAGTTGTTTTAGATCAACTTGTGTTTTACAATGAACAAAAGGTAAATTACTGATCTAGCAGATGTTCTAGAATTCTTACTAAATATTTAAAAAAAAAACACATAGGACGCTTAAGTCTATGTTTTAAATTAGGTTAATTGTAAGAAAAAATGTAAAAATGTCTTTGTCTCAAGTGTGAATTTAAATAAAATGGCGAAAGTTGTAGAAACTTGTGAGACGCATCTTTTAACATTAGATTTATAAAATACTTTTTTTGCCTGAGGACCATAAAGAATGCTAGTCGTCCACTGAGGCTCTGAGGTTCTAGAGTCTCCCATCACCCTGACAGGTCCAATCTGGCTTAGCTTTGAGGGTCTGATTTTAGGGTATAAATCAGGTAAAAAATTTAATAAAAAGGCACTATAATTAACATTTTCCCTTGGTACATACAGTATATATAGCTTTCTTTCTCTCTCTCTCCTCTCTTCTTTCCTCTCCCCTCTCTCTCTCTCTCTTCTCTCTCCCTCCCTCCTTTCTCTCTCTCTCTCTTCCTCTCTCCTCCCTCTCTTTCTCTCCCTTCTCTCTATCTCTTTCTTCTCTCTCTCCCATTTCCTCTTCTCTCTCTCCCTCTTGCTCTCCCCCATCTCTCTTCTCCATCCTTCCCTTCTCTCTCTCTCCTCTCTCCCTCCTCTTTTCTCTCCTCTCCTCCCTCTCTTCTCTCCCTCTCATCTCTATCTCTCTTTCTTTCTCTCTCCCCTCTCCTGCCTCTTCTCTCCTCCCTCTTGCCCCCCCATCTCTCCCTCTCTCCCCTCTCTCTCTCTCTCTCTCTCTCCCTCTTGCCCCCCCATCTCTTCTCTCCCTCCTCCTCTCTCTCTCTCCCTACCTCTCCCTCTCCTTCCCTCTCTTTCTCCTCTCTCTTCCTCTGTCCTCCCTCTCCTTTCTTCCCCCTCTCTCTATCTCTCTTCTTTCTCTCTCCTCTCTCTCCCTCTTGCTCTCCCCCCATCTCTCCTCGTCTCTCCTTCTTCCTCTCTCTCTCCTCCCTCTCTCCCCTCCTCTCTTCTCTCTCTCTCTCCTCTTGCTCTCCCCCCATCTCTCCCTCTCTCTCCCCTCCTCCTCTCTCCTCTCTCCCTCTCTCCTCACCTCTCTCTCTCTCTCTCTCTCCCTATTGCCCCCCATTCTCTCTCTCCCCTCCTCCTCTCTGACTCCTCTCTCTCCCTAACCTCTCCCTTCTCCTTCCTCTCTTTCTCTCCTCTCTCTTCCTCTGTCCTCCTCTCTTTTCTCTCCCCCTCTCTCTATCTCTCTTCTCTCTCTCCTCTCTCTCTCCTCCTTGCCCCCTTCTCCCCTCTCTCTCCCTCTCCTTCCTCTCCCCCTCTCTCCCTTTCTTTCCCTCCTCTCCTTCCCTCTCTCTCTCTCTCTCTTCTCTCTCTTCTCTCTGTCTCTCTCCTCTCTCTCCCCCTCTCCGCCCCCCCCCCGCTCTCCCCTCTCTCTCTCCCTCCTCCTCTCTCTCCCTCTCTCCCTCTCTCTCTACCCCTCCTTCTCTCTCTCTCCCTCTCTCTCCTCTCTCTCTCCCCCTCTCTCTCCCTCCCTCTCTCTCTCTCCCTCTCTCTCTCCCTCTCTTCTCTCTCCCTCTCTTCTCCCTCTCTCTCTACCCCTCCTCTCTCTCTCTCCTCTCTCTCTCTCTCTCTCTCTCTCTCTCTCTCTCTCTCTCTCTCTCTCTCTCTCCTCTCTCTCTCTCTCTCCCTCTCTCTCCATCTCTTCTTTGACAGGAGAAGTTGTTTGGCAGACTCACAGGTTCCCATGACACTCCCAAACACACAGACTCTCACACTTTCATCATCAGAACAGAAACAGGTTTGAGTCCAGGTCGAGTCTCTGCAGCGACACATAATTTTACACAACACAAACTAAACACAAAACACAAAGTAAACACACAACACAACTCTTAAATACAAATACGACAAACCCCAAAATACCTTTAGAGACTTTGTTTATGTCAGAGAGAAGGTCCTTCACTTTGGGCCAACAGCTCAGGTCAGACACTGTGGCTCTGTGTCCTTTTATTGTGGCCCGCCTAAAGCCCACAGTCTGTCATTCATCCTGCTTAATCAGATTCATCACTGAGAGAGAGAGAGGGAAGAGAGAAAGGGAGGGAAGAGAGAGAGAGGACAGAGAGAGAGAAGAGAGGGAAAGAGAGAGAGAGAAAGAGGGAAAAGAGAGAGGAAGAGAGAGGGAAAGGAAGAGAGAAAGAGAGAGAGAAAGGGAAGAGAGAGAGAGGGAAGAGAGAGGGAGAGGGAGAAGGAAGAGAGAGAAAAAGAGAGATAGAGAGAGAAAGAGAGAGAGGAAAGAGAGAGAGGGGGAAGAGAGAGGAAAGAGAGAGAGGGAAGAGAGAGAGAAAAAGAGATAGATAGAGAGAAAGAAGAGAGAGGGAAGAGAGAGAAAGAGGGAAGAGAGAGAAAGAGAGGGAAGACAGAGAGAGAAAGAGAGAAAGACAAGAGAAGGAGAGAGAGAGAAAGACAGAAAGAGAGAGGGAGAGGGAAGAGAGAAAGAGGTAAAGAGAGAGAAAGGGAGGAGTGAAAGAGAAAGAAAGAGGTAGAGAGAAAGAGAGAGGGAAGAGAGAGCGAGAAAGAGAGAGTTAAGAGAGAGGGAAGAGCAAGAGAGAGAGAGAAAGAGAGAGAAAAGAGAGAAGGGAAGAGCGAAAGAAAGAAAGAGGGAGCGAGAAAGAGAAAAAGACAGAAAGAGAGGGAGTGAGAAAGAAAGAGAGAGAGGGAAAAGAGAAAGAGAGTAGACCGAGAAAGAGGAGAAAGAGATAGGGAGAGAAGAGAGACAGAGAGAAAGAGAGAGAGAGAAAGTGAGAGATAGAGAGAGGGAAAGAAAGAGAGGAGAGGGACAGAAAAGAGGGAGAGAGGAGATAAAAGAAAGGAGAGAAAGAGAGAGAGATAGAGGGAGAGAAAGAGAGGAGAGAGAGAGAAAAGAGGGAGAGAGGAGATAAAAGAAAGGAGAGAAAGAGAGAGAGATAGAGGGAGAGAGAGAGAGAAAAGGGAGATGACAGAGAGGGGAGAGAAGACAGAGGAAAGAGAAAAGAAAGATAAGGAATGGAAGGGAAAGAGAAAAACGAGAGAGAGAGAGAAGAGTTAGGTGAGAAAAAGGAGAGAAGGAAAAAGAGGGCGGAGAGAAGAGGAATGAGCGAGAGAGGGGAAAGGGAGAAGGAAACAGATTTACACATAATGAAAGTAAAAATAAACCATTAAAGTGGGAAAACACAGAATAATGAATATAATATTATCCTAAATGTGGAAACGTCTTTAAAGAGGAAGCACAGACTGTTTGCTTCTGGGAAAGTTTACACACAAATAAACTCATTTAATTTAGGTTTAAAAACACATCAGTCAGAAAATACATACACATTCTGTTTACTGTATTTTTTCTTGTAATAAGACAGTTGTAATAAGCTGAGTGACAGTTTGTGCAGCAGGACTTCGTCAGAGGTGAGTCTGGGGTTGTGTCTCTTTTGCCCCGGTCTGGTGCAGGTCTCTGGTCTAGGGATGTCAAGATTATTAGGTTAATTGATAATCGTGATTATTTAACTCACAATATAATCATAAAAATAATAATCGTGGCATTTTTAGAGGTAAATTTAAATAATTATAATTCACTCTAAAGGAACTATGAATGGAAAAAATAGAGTTTTGGCAACAGCTAGAAAAACACCAATATTTAGCAGATATGTACATTATGCTATTACCCAAATATATCCACCACTTTCTCCCCTTTTTTGTACTTAAAAGGATCCCTGACTATGAGATAAATATGGCTTAAATATACTTCTGGTCATGTTTACTAAAATAAATTGCAAACAAATATATAACCTCTTACTATTTTTTATAAAATTTCATTGTTTGGAGCCACTGGGAGCAGCCATATTGTCCAGGTGCAATGCATTCTGGGTTGATGATGTCAAATGGTTGCTTTTGGTTGTTGCCATGTTGCTCCTGCCATAGTTGCTCCCTAGGCTGTTACCTTGACGTCTTTACTTCAGTCGTGTTGTTTACAGTTAAAGACCTGACGCTGTCCGTGTTGTTTTTTCTGATTCTCGCAAACATCGATGCTCACTACTTTTCCAGATGCATTGTGGGAAATTTAGAGTGCACTACTTTTTGACCCACTGGGCATTCGGACACCACTACAAAATGGCGTGACCCCCGAATAGTGCACTATATAGTAGTTAGGGCGCACATTCGGACACAGCCACAGACAACCATTTGATGTCATAACCAAAGCAAAATGGCAGCCTCCAGGTTTCTCTTTAAAACACTATTTTAATAAAACTACAAATATTTCCGAGGTATTTATCCTGTATTTATATAAGTAATGATATTATAAGAGTTTTAGGGTAAACATGTGATTATAGCCAGGGTTCACTTTAAAAGTAAATTTGTGATTTAAAAACTCAAAGATCGATATCAACAAACAGCTGGAATGATTTGCCAAAACGTAATAGTAATAATAGAGGTTATGCACTGACATCATTTTGCTCAGCAACATTTAGAATGAGTGGCATTTCTTAAATGTATGTCTTTGTTGTCGAGGCAACGACTTATCTGCTAACAAACAGTTGATAACTTAGGACATTTTAATGACAACAAACGAACTCAAAAACATATTTTTTAAGAAAAAAAGGTAATACGTTCAACTGTGTGTGATTTCAATGTCTGATAAATGTGAGAAGCTAAAGTCTTGTTGTTTATCTGCTTTGCTTCAACTGTTGACTTGATTTTCTCTTTTTACATGTCAGTTACAAACCCAGTGCTCAGTAGACTTGTGGTGGGTTGAATTTGTTATCAAACTGTAGTTTATTTTTCCTGTTTTAGCTGTTTATTGAACTCTTACAAGAGAAATGTCCTTTCTCTCCATTAACTCTCAATCAGCATGAACATTTAGAATGAGTTATGTCACCTGCACAACCTCTATTGAAAAAAAAAAAAAAAAAAATTGCATTGCCATATTGAAGCAAAATTATGCCTTTCAGTCTAAATTAAGTTTTTAAATCCAATCTAAATGAAAACAGATGAACAGATCCAGTTGTGAACTCGTTTTGTAGGACAGTTTATCTAGAGAGGCTCATGTCTGGGTTAGTTTTTCTTCATTAGCAGACACCAGCAGGTTTGTCCTCGTGTGTTTATTGAAAGGAACACTGTGTATTATTCTTATGTTTGTTGGTGACACTTCTAAACAAAAGACATCTCGGTTAATCGCTGTGGCAACCAGGCTGTTTCTCTCATCTGAAACCCACGTGGAGGTTTCACAGTGTGGCATTAACGGAAACGTTCTGTCGCCAAATCAAAGTGGTCGTTAGATGTTATCATTTAACTGAGAGGCAAAAGTATAATACAGTAAGAACATCTGATCTAATGTGTTCTTGACTGTTGTTGGACTAGTTGTTGTCAGTGGAGCTTTATTTTGCAGAAATTATTTCAAAGTACTTTTTCCATTGCAACACATATTTTAGATGTTTCTTTAAGACAGTGTTTCTTAACAGTCGGGCCAGAGTTGCTCTTTGAGGGTCACAAAATCTGTTCAGTCTCACACAAAGTCAGTGATCAGCAGGAGTTGTGGTGGTTGTTAAATGTTATACATCTGTAGCTGTTTTTTCACATTTTAGCTGTGTTTTTGCTCTAAATGTAATTCTGAATATTTTTCGCCACTCACTGTTAAGTTAGAATGTTGTGATCACAACAACCGTCATCTCTGAATGCAGTCACAGATCGGCCAACAATCAGCAAACTATGATTGTCCAGAACATCTCCAGTCCTCAGACACTCTCTCTTTGTATTATTATTGTTAATTTTATTTCTCTTCTTCCATGGAGTCCTTATCAAGAAAGGCAGCAGGTTAACACAAAAATAAAATACAGACAACTTACAAACATGCACAATAAATTATATCAGAGCATATTTAAAACACTGACAATGTTCTAAGTTTGTTTTTAAAAGATGTTTAAAATGACCAAGAGATTCCTGCAGTTCATTGGACATGGGACAGTACACAGCAGGGCTATTCAAATGCGACCCACTAACACATGTTTTTGTCCCAGCTTGATAGTATTTACCTTATCCAACCTGTATGTTTTATTATTCAGAGGCCTAGAGTAGAAATATGTATTATTTGTCAGATTCTGTTTGGCCATTGGCAACAAAATGTGCTTTTTTTAAAAACAATTTTTAAATATATTTTGTTGGTGATGTTGTTGTTTTATAGCCTGATGTATCAGCCGGTTTCCTTTCACTCCGTTCAGTCCGTAGTTGCTGGAGTGAAATGAAAAGGAGCAGAGGCACTAGGTGGCGTTAGCCTGGCTAGTTGTTTTATGTTAACGACAGTTGGAGATTTAAGATTTTATCCAACAAAATATAGAGCTTAGATATAGACCTCTCCGCCTGGCCCATGGACTATATAAATGCACATTAATGAATAAAATTGACAACAAAAGTCATGTTTATAATAATTAGATTTGAACAAATTCTGTATCAAAGATAAAAAGTGAGCCTGATTTTATCAAGCCAGGTGTTAAATTGTGAGTGCAAATTGTGTTATTTGGGAGCGTTTTGCAGATAGATGTGTCCAGAACTGAGCAGATCCTTTTGCAGATTTTAAGTTTGTAGAGCCAGAGTCCATTAGCAAGGGGAAACGGTTCATCTGGTAGGACGAGGACAGTCTAATCTTGCTGAAGAACTTGGACATCATTGAATTCTAGAACTTGAATGATAGAAAACTACAATACTTTTCTGTAGCTGTGAGTTTCAGATGATGATATTGTGTCTGTTCTTAGGAAGTAGCTTCATTTAAGTAAAAGTTTGGGACTTTTCACCCAAAAAGATAAAAATCTTCAGTTTACGTCAGTCACGGTCGGTCACAGTTGTTCAGAGATGAGCTCATTTCACAAGTCGTCTTCTTCTTCTTCGTCTGCTCCTCCTCTCGTTTCTCAACCCTCCCTGTTTGACTCACGTCTTACTCAAGCCGCCGTCTCCATGACGACCACCGACCGCACTCTCACTTCCTGTCGGGTGGAAGGCAGCGCGCGTGTCACTTCCTGTTCTCAGCCTGATCAAATATGGGCCTCAGTCAGTCAGGATGTAGACTTAAAGGAGCCGTGTGAAGGAACCAATCACCACACAGCGTTTTTGTAATGGATGAATGAATATGAGCAGTGAAGGCTTCTTAACCTACCCAAGCCCCAGCCCTAAACCGACTATTTTCTGTAACTTAAAGCCTAAACTTACCTGTTAAACCTAAAGAAAATGACGCCACGTGGCTTCAACCAAAACTCGTGTGAATTTTACACTTTTCATATCGTGCAATATATACGATGTAACATACTGTATTTACACAAAAAGGGCTGAAATTGCGCTCATCCTACGCTATGTGTCATGATATATACGTACACGCTTTCATGTGATGCTGTGATGAGAAAAAATTTCCGATCGCAGTTTCAATTGATTATGAGCCGCCTAATTGAGCAGCTTGAATTTCCTTACAAACAGAAATTAGTGTGGTTGCGATGGTAAAATTTCAAGGCACTCGATACCCCAAAAATGTATGCTGCGTTCAGACCGGACAGCGTCGGAGCGCCCAAAGTGTCCATTTTACATGTTAAGTAATTGTAAACCTGCGTATTGAGGGTCTGGCGAATTTGCGTCTAGCACATAGAAATTCTCTTATTCCAGGCGTCTGCTGACACAGCGTTTTGCAAAGTAGAAGCTCCAACCTGAGGTGGCTTTGGCCGCCTCATAAGGCATCGACACCTGAGTTGGGATCTGCTGAACTTTCAAGCGTATCCACCAATCAGACACTACTCTTCTGTGATGTAGTGATGCTGTTCTGCTCTCACATCAAGAGGGAAGAAGGACTGTTTACGGAAGTCTTTCATTAACTTTTTTTAACAAATGTCCTGTGTGCAAATTTTCTTTATAGCCTGAACGCTAAATTTGAATAAATTGTATATGTAAGATAATGTTTATTAAGGACAATGTACAATTACATTAAGCACAATGCAGAGATGCTTGTACCAGATTGTAGCTGTACAGCTTATTTAACATCTGTAGTCCTGGGGAGGGGAGGAACATTGGACATGTTTTTAGTGTAGGAGGAAACCTAAGCAGACACGGAAAACATGCAAACTCCACATAGAAAGGCCAGTCAGATTCAGAAGCTAAGCAGGGTTGGGCCTGGGCAGTACTCGATGGAGATGTGAACCTCAGGTTGCCACAGTAGAACAGGGGAGAAACTCGTTGTTGTGTCCTTTGGCAAGACACTTCACCCACATTGCCTAGTTGGATCTGATGTGTGTTTGAATGTGTGCCTGACTAAGCCCTGTCCAGTCTACCCCCTTGGTGGGAACAGCCTCAGTATTAACCTGGCTCACGCCAGATGATATGTGTTGAACTCCTATCTGAGTTCTCACTATATCCATCTGGGACTTGACTCGCTGAAAGCGTTTGAGAAAAGGTGGGCGTTTAGTGAATAATAAGGTGTGGGGCTGACTTGTTTATGCTTAGCCAATCACAGCAACAACTCGTATGGTGTATCCAATGTCTGCGTGGGATACAACAAGTACGTGTCACACATACTGCTCTTCTTTCAAAAAGAAATTACTCTGTAATTTCTGCTAAACCCGCGTCAAAGCAGCAAACAACACGTACATCCACGGAGCAGCCATCTTTGTTCAGCTTAGACTCGGCGACCGACAGGAGCGCTAACAGCCCGTGTCAGCCCACCTGCTACAATGTGATTGGGCTTCAAACCACGCTGCTGTGATGTGATTGGACCGTTGTTTCGAACTCAAAGCAATCGGGCGGCTGGAAGGCAGATGGTTTATCTTGTGTTTGTGAATTCACAAATGCCGCTAGATAAACCATCTGGCCAGGTTACTCGGTATATAAATTAAAAAAATGACATCACAACCATGTTGGACCATTTTCAGCAGTAACTTTTATATATCATGCAAAGTACATTATAGAGAAGATGTGTAATTTTTTTGGGTGGAAATATACACAAATATAGTTTCAAGATCTTTCAGAAAAAGTCAAATATTTTCCCATCTGTGATTTTAAAATGTATTGAATCTTATTCAAATGATTCAATACTAGTTTGAGTATCAATCATTGTTTTTTTTCGATCCTTTTGTGAACCCTGCCAGAATTATACATCTTTGTATTTACTGTCTGTTTCTTGTGCTTGTGTTGAGGTTCGAGAAGGGCAGGATCTACACGTTCATCGGCGAGGTGGTGGTGTCGGTGAATCCGTACAAACAGATGGACATTTACGGCTCGGACACGATCGAGGCGTACAGAGGTCGTGAACTCTACGAGAACCCTCCACATCTGTACTCTGTGTCGACGCTGCGTACAAGGCCATGAAGAGGAGAGCGAAGGACACCTGCTCGTCATCTCAGGTAAAACGAAAAACGAAGGACACTGCATCATCATCTCAGGTAAAAGAAACGAAGGACACCTGCATCGTCATCTCAGGTAAGAAACAAATGAAGGACACCTGCATCGTCATCTCAGGTAAGAAAACAAACGAAGGACACCTGCATCGTCATCTCAGGTAAGAAACGAAGGACACCTGCATCGTCATCTCAGGTAAGAAACAAACGAGGACATGTGCATCGTCATCTCAGGTAAGAAACAAACGAAGGACACGTGCATCGTCATCTCAGGTAAGAAACAAACGAAGGATACCTGCATCGTCATCTCAGGTAAGAAACAAATGGACACGTGCATCGTCATCTCAGGTAGAAACAAACGAAGGACACCTGCATCGTCATCTCAGGTAAGAAACAAACGAAGGACACCTGCATCGTCATCTCAGGTAAGAAACAAACGAAGGACACCTGCATCGTCATCTCAGGTAAAAGAAACGAAGGACACGTGCATCGTCATCTCAGGTAAGAAACAACGAAGGACACGTGCATCGTCATCTCAGGTAAGAAACAAACGAAGGACACGTGCATTGTCATCTAGGTAAGAAACAAAGGAAGGACACCTGCATCGTCATTTCAGGTAAGAAACAACGAAGGACACCTGCATCGTCATCTCAGGTAAAAGAAACAAACGAGGGACACCTGCATCGTCATCTCAGGTAAGAAACAAACAAAGGACACCTGCATCGTCATCTCAGGTAAGAAACAAACGAAGGACACTACATCGTCATCTCAGGTAAGAAACAAACGAAGGACACCTGCATCGTCATCTCAGGTAAAAGAAACGAAGGACACGTGCATCGTCATCTCAGGTAAGAAACAAAGGAAGGACACCTGCATCGTCATCTCAGGTAAGAAACAAACGAAGGACACCTGCATCGTCATCTCAGGTAAAAGAAACAAACGAAGGACACCTGCATCGTCATCTCAGGTAAAAGAAACGAAGGACACATGCATCGTCATCTCAGGTGAGAAACAAACGAAGGACACCTGCATCGTCATCTCAGGTAAGAAACAAACGAAGGACACCTGCATCGTCACCTCAGGTAAGAAACAAACGAAGGACACCTGCATCGTCATCTCAGGTAAGAAACAAACGAAGGACACTGCATCGTCATCTCAGGTAGAAACAAACGAAGGACACCTGCATCGTCATCTCAGGTAAGAAGAAACGAAGGACATGCATCGTCATCTCAGGTAAGAAACAACGAAGGACACGCTCATCGTCATCTCAGGTAAAGAAACAAACGAAGGACACCTGCATCGTCATCTCAGGTAAGAAACGAAGGACACTGCATCGTCATCTCAGGTAAGAAACAACGAAGAACACCTGCATCGTCATCTCAGGTAAAAGAAACAAACGAAGGACACGTGCATCGTCATCTCAGGTAAAAGAAACGAAGGACACCTGCATCGTCATCTCAGGTAAAGACAATCGAAGGACACGTGCATCGTCATCTCAGTAAGAAACAAACGAAGGACACGTGCATCGTCATCTCAGGTAAGAAACAAACGAAGGACACGTGCATCGTCATCTCAGGTAAAGAAACGAAACAACGAAGGACACCTGCATCGTCATCTCAGGTAAAAGAAAACACACCTGCATCGAAGGAAACAAACGAAGGACACCTGCATCGTCATCTCAGGTAAAAGGAAACAATCTCATGAAGGACACGTGCATCGTCATCGTCAGGTAAGACAAACGAAGGACACCTGCATCGTCATCTCAGGTAACGAAGACAACGAAGGAAACAAACGAAGGACCTGCATCGTCATCTCAGGTAAGAACAAACGAAGGACACGTGCATCGTCATCTCACCTGCATCGTCATCTCAGAAAACAAACGAAGGACACCTGCATCGTCATCTCAGGTGAGAAACAAACGACAAGACACCTGCATCGTCATCTCAGGTAAAAGAAACGAGGACACCTGCATCGTCATCTCAGGTAAGAAACAAACGAAGGACACGCTCATCATCATCTCAGGTAAACAGAACGAGGAAGAGAACGAGTTTAGTTTAACAGACTGAGACAAACCGTGTAAGAAGTACTGTAGATTAAATCAACATTAAACTTTTGTTTTCAAGTAGACTTTTGTGTTAGAGAGAGAGGAAAGAAAGATATAAAGGGTAGAGAGAGTGGAAAGAAAAAAGAGTGAGGAGAGAGACAGACAAAAGAAAGGCGAGAGAAGAAGTGAAAGAGATAGAAGGAGAGAGAAAATAGGGGAAAAAGAGAGAGGGAAAGGAAAGTAAGGCAAAGAGAGGGGGAGAAGAAAGAAGGAGAGAGAAGGAAAGAGAAAGAAGAGGAGAGAGAGGCAGAGGAGAAGGAGACAGAGGTAGAGAGAGAGACAAAGAGAGAGGGAAAGAGAAAAAAGGAAAAGAGAAAGGGAAAAAGAGGGAGAGAGAGAGAAAAGGAGAGGAAAGAAAAAAGAGAGACAGAGAGGAAGAAGAGAAGAGGAGAAAGAGATAGAGGGAGAGAAAGACGAGGTAGACAGAGGCAGAGAGACAGAGAATGAAAAAGAAGAGAACGAGCGAGAGAGAAAGGAGAGAGAGAGAGACAGAGAGAGGGAGAGGAGAAAGAGACAGAGATTGAGAGAGAAAGGAAAAGAGAAAAAAGAAAAGGGACAGAGAGAAAAAGAGTGAGGGGGTGGAGAGAGACAGGAAGAGGAGAGAAGAGGAGAAAGAGATACAGTAGAGGGAGAGAGAAAAAGAGGTAGACAGAGGGAGGAGATATGAGAAAGGAGAGAATAAGCTAGAGAGAAAGAGAGAGACAGAGAGAGGGAAAAAGAAAAAGGAGGAAGAGATAAAGAGAGAGAGAAAGAGAGTAGAGGGAGAGAGAAATAGAAGTAGAGAAAGGGGAGAGAAGGAGAAAGAGGGAGAGAGAGATAGAGGGAGAAAGAGCAAAAGGGAGAAAAAATGGAGAGAGAGTAAGAAAAAGAGGGAGACAGAGGGAAGGAGAGAGAAGCCAAGAGAAAGAAGAACAACTTGCATACATGAGATCAATTGCCATAAGATTTTAAGGTAGAAATTAGATGATCGGTCTATGACAATGAAAATCTTCTTTACTGTAATACACTAGGACTAAATCAAAGAGAGTCTCATTTCTTTGTTTTCAGGAGAAAGTGGAGCTGGAAAAACCGAGGCCCAGTAAATACATCATGCAGTACATCGCCGCCATCACAAACCCCAACATGAAGGAGGAGGTGGAGAGGTAGGGCATCCGGGTTAATGCAGATCCTACAGTGTGAGTCGTACACGGTCTAAAACACTGTCTCTCCCTGCAGTGTGAAGAACGTTCTGCTGAAGTCAAACTGCGTCTTAGAGGCTTTTGGAAACGCGAAAACGAACCGAAACGACAACTCCAGCCGCTTCGGGAAATACATGGACATTAACTTTAACTTCAACGGAGATCCGACGGGAGGACACATCAACAACTACCTGCTGGAGAAGGTACGAGATGCACTGAGCTAAACGCAGAGAGGAGAAGGTACAAAATGCACTGGGACGAACACAGAGACGAGAAGGTCTAATGCTGCGTTCAGACTGGACAGCGTTTAAGCGTCTAAATTTGTGCGTTAAAGCGTATTTGACGCAGAACATTTTTGAAGCTGACGCCCCAATAGGTGCCCAAAAGGCCCCAATGCGCTTTGAGGCGTTGGTGGACAAAAAGACACTTTTAAACGCCCCAACGCTTCTTTGAGTTCCCACTTGTTTGCAAAAAGCTTTGTATTGCTTGCTGCCTTTATAAAACGTAACTTACACAATCGCATAAGTTTCTCCTCCTCCAGGCAACGTCCTTTTTTTGGTCTCTGTCCACCTCGGCTCCTCCCGTCATACAGCAGGTTTAAACACGTCAGAAAGCATTTTTAATACATCCATGTGAGAGCATTGTCAGTCCAGATCATGTCCAAGAGTTTCAGAGCAACAAACAACCAAGCCTTTGAAGAAAGCCCCAAACAAGCGACCTTTCATTAAAAAAGTTATTAACTTCAGTAAACCGTCCTCCTTTCCCCTTGATGTGAGAGGAGAACAACATGTCACAGGAGTGGAGTCTCTGATTGGCTGACGCCGACTTCCAACGCGCCTGGAGATGGATTTTTCCAACTCCTGCTTCAAGTGAAGTTTGAGCTTCCACTTCGCAAGACGTCGCGTATTCAGAGGCATGAACGCGCGTCAACAGATGCCACAGATGCCAATACGCACCGCAAACATGCTTGAATGCTCAAGACGCGGGGTTACATTTACATTAAGGTGTTGTAGCTAATTTTCACACTGCAAACATAATTTAGGTTTTCATTCTGACTACTTCCTCTTTAAACCCTTTGAAACATGGTTAATATTGACATGTATTCATTTTTAGTTGCAGTTAGAGCTCATAAAATTCTTTTTACAAGCACCAAAGTGAATCTGGAGAGGACCAGTTACAGCCAATCAGAGAGCAGCATCCGGCCAGTGATATTATTCAGTTCAAACAGTACTCAATGATCTAATTTTTTCACAAATTGCTTTCTTTATCACTGACAACTAAAAAAGTTAGCTACCGAACCTTTAACATTGAAAATTGACGCAAAAAGCAAATACACTGTCCTGTCTGCACGCACCATAAGGTGCACTGGGTTGAACACAGACGAGAAAGTACAAAATGCACAAAACCAAAACACAGAAACACTAAGCTACAAGGCCAAACAGAGACAAGAAGAGACAAGATGCACTGGGACAAACACGGAGAAATGAAGGTACGAGATGCACTGGAGCAGTTTTAGGGTTAGGGTTAGACCAGGGACATGGCACTATCACATGGTCAGCTGTTCAGCTCAGAAAGTAATGTGACCTCAAAATCCACTTCTCTACACTTCCACCCAAAATAAACCGAACAGGAAATGATCACTGCTGACTTTGAAAGACTGATTTAGCTTTACTGAACAAGAAAAGTGTCTGAGAAGTGAAAGTTCATGCTTATTCATGTCTGGGTGGGGCGGTTTTCAGTTTCCTGTATCACTATGAAACACATTTTTACACATCAGTTTGGTTGAACAGAAATTTAAAATATTCAATTATCAAAGTATAAGAAAAGTAAAGATTTTTTTTCCAAACTAACTAGCTTCCTGTAAGTTTGTAAAAGATCTTAAGTAAGTATGTAAGTAATGCTGTGAGGCCAGAGCGCTATCCACTGCCACCATGCTGCCTGTAGTAGTAGACCTGCAGCCATCTTATGTAGACTTTCCATACACATAAGATAACAGCCAGAACTGGACATTTGTTACTACAGGTCACCATAGCCTCACTCTCTCTAGTCACTGCAATAAATCTGTGGAAATTAACAAAATGATGATGTAATTAGAGATAGTCTGGGTTTGCGTTCATCACAACCAATCAGCTGCAGCGAGTGTGCAAACGCATCACGAAATTTTATATCACAATATATGATATCTGCTCCTCCATGTTTTTAAAATGCATGCAAGAGCTCATATGGTAGTTTTATTGAAAGGAACAGAACATTCAACATTGTTGCCTTGTTAAGTGCAACCAATGCCACATTCATATGCCGTATACAGTACAGACCTACAGTACATGACTATGAACATTGTAGATTCACGCTGAAGGCATCCAAACTAGGAATTAACACATGTGGAAGTATAGTACAAAACCAAAAAGTATGAAAGAACTGAAAATATGTCATATTCTAGGTTTCTTTTGCTTTGATTACTGCTTTGCACACTCTTGACATTTCTTGATGAGCTTCAGGAGGTCGTCACCTGAAATTCTTCTCCAACAGTCTTGAAGGAGTTCCTAGAGATGCTTAGCACTTGTTGACCCTTTTGTCTTCACACTGGGGTCTAGCTCACCCCAAACCATCTGGACTGGGTTCAGGTCTGGTGACTGTGGAGGCCAGCTCATCACTCTCCTTCTGGTCATTCATGGTGTTTATATCTTCAGTGTGAATCTACAATGTTCATAATCATGAAAATAAAGACGACTCTTTGAATGAGAAAGTGTGTCCAAACTTTTGCTCTGTACTGTAGCTTCAGAGCTAATTTGCCGGCCCTGTCCCTTATCACAAAGAAAAAAGACATAGTAGACATAAGAAAGACAGAAAGAAAAGAACAATACAAGAATTTACAAGATATAGAATACATCACCTAATACATAAAACGTAAAGAAATGAGCCATCTCGTGAGTATTGTTGTATGAAATATGTTGCTAGCAGATCTTTATAGCTGGATCTAACTGTTTTGTTTCACCATAAAGACTAACATACAGTTTTCATTTCAGTCTCGAGTGGTTCATCAGCAGCCAGGAGAGAGGAACTTCCACTCGTTCTACCAGGTAAAAACTAGTGTTTGTTCCGGTACCATTACATTATTAAAAGTCATGTGTTTAAACTTTTATGTAATCCTTATGTATTTGGATTTTGAAAACTATTTTAGATTATAATTTTTATTTAATCTCTTTTAACATCTATGTGTCATAAAAACAACAGTGAGGCCTGTAAAAAGACGTTCATCCTAATAAATTTAATAAACAAATGTCTGAGTTAGCATGTTAGCCTGTTAGCGCCGCTAGCTAGCGCTCCTATTGGATCATTTTTAAAGTTAGTTTAACCACAGTGCTTCTACTATAAAGGCTAAATGGAACATCACAGAGTTAACACGGATATTTGTCTGTATGTATAGAGTATTTTATGTTTTGAAGAGTCTCCACAGAGTATTTTCTAGCTGCTCTGAGTGTTAGCCGTAGCATTAGCCACAAGCAGAAAACAGCTGCTGCTGCCAGGGTTGCCAGATTTTCAGAGAGTAACAAGCGACCAAACCTTTGAAAAAAGCCCAAAACAAGCGACCTCAGCCTCTCATTAAAAAGGAACTAAAATAATCTATCTATGTTGCGTCACAGCAGAACGAGAGTTACTGACTTTGGCAGATTTTAAAAATTGAAAATATGCCAAAAAGTTTATGTTTCTTTCATTAGTGAGTATATTTCTGTGAATAAAACCTGGGAAAATGTCGAAAAATCACCTTGTTCATGACGTCAAAAAGGCCAGGAACAAGCCCAAAAAAACGCAACCCACGACTTTCAAAATCCACAAGCGACTTTCCCAAAAAAAGCTCAAAATTGCTATAAAGAAGCAGACTTGGCAACTCTGGTTGTTGCATCTTTCTTCATTTTCTACTGCTTGGTCCTGTTAGGGGTCGCGGGTGACTGGAGCCTATCCCAGTAACTTTGGGCCTTAGGCGGGGAACACCCTGGACAGTGGCCAACTCGTCGCAGGGTTAGACAGACAAACATTCACTCTCTCATTCACTCATAAGGGAAATTTGCAGTGATGCCAATTAACCTAAACATACATGTTTTTAGGAGGTGGGAGGAAACCGGAGAAAACCCACGGTGACACGGGGAGAACATGCAAACTCCACCCAGAGAGATCATGAGATGTTGATATGGTCCGACCCGGGAGTCAAACTCACGACCTCCTTATTGGGAAGCCAGAGCTCTAACCACTGTTACCGGTTGTAGCATCTACGGTTCCTTATTCAGGACAATACTGGGCAGTATCGGATTGGAAATTTGGAATAAGTACTTGTTGATAATGATAAGTTAAAAATGCGTGATATTGGATGTCATTATCATATCGGAACAACCCTGGTAAAAGCTCAAATACTTTCACAAAAATATAGGCCTCGAGTCGACTAAAGAAGTTTTATCTTTTCTGGAAGCATGTCATGTTTAAAGAATTGCTGGCGTGGATTGGTCACATGTCATGAACTGGACTTGTTAGATGTTCTATTTAAAGATTTAGTTGAATGTTTTTCTTTGTTTCTAGTTACTTCGTGGAGGATCTGAAGACGTTTTGCAGTATCTTCACCTTCAGGACGACCCTGCACTTTACACTTACACCAGAGAGGGCGCTGCAGCCACTGTGAGACTCACAACAGATCATTCTATATCTGTATTTGTACATGTATTCATAAATGTGTTTGTCAGACTTCGAACAACGACCGGTCCAGCCACAAGGCGGTGCTCTACGCTCTGCAGGTCATCGGCTTCACAGAAGAAGAGATCTCCTCCATCTACGAGACTCTGGGCACCATTCTGCTTCTGGTCAGTGTCAAAAAACGATAAGATCTGTGTTATAAACATGCATGTGTTTTTGGCAAAGAAATATTTTCAGTGAGCAATTCTTCAACCCAAAACAAGGCTTCTGCTGTCCCACTTATAGTCATTATGAAAGCTCAGGCTGAGGCTCTCTGATAAAAAAAAAAAATCCTCTTAGATCAGAAGTTCTCAAGTTCTCTCAGCCTCTCATTTTTCCAGAAGACACAAGATCTACAATAAAAATACATATAAAAGAAAAACAAAACAGTTTGTGCTGTTTAAAACAGTTATTGCAGTGGATAAATCATTTTTTGTGATGTTCTTGCGGGCCATGAGTATTTATACAGTTCACTTAGAGCAATGGTTTCCAAAGTGGGGGTCGCGAGAAAAAATAAAATTATGAAGAGGTTGAGGTTTGACTGTATTTTGGTCATAATAAACTACAAAAATAAATGCATTTTAGCCGATTTTAAATGGATTCCCAACTTGAAATTTAAATTTTCTTTTGCTGTGGGGGTCGCGAGTTGGTTGTCTTTTTGTGGGTCCCATTGTGAAAAGTTTGGGAACCACTGACTTAGAGGGTTTGAGGTTACTGTTACTGTTACTGTTACCTGGTTTACTAATCTGTTTTTTTTTTTATTTATTTATTGTTCGACAGCGAGAAAGTTGAACCAGGAAGAGCTATTATAGAGTTTTTAAACTCCAAACTCTTGTCTCTATGGCTCAGTTTAACTCTTCTGAAAGACCTGGAAATGGAATCATTGACCTGTAACTGTTTTTAACTATGTCTTTTTCTTAACATCACCTTGGAGTTCCCGGTACATGTCTCGCATTTCACTCGTAAACATTGCAAAATCGTTTGGAGCCGCCGGGTTTCTGTTGCTGCCGTCTTCGTCCCTTTCACTAAAGCTGGCGCTAGCAATCGCTGTTTCGGAGCTAGCATGTTTAGCTGAAGTTTGAGAAGCAGAGTTAGCTTCGCTAGCCCGAGTGTGCATTGAAGACAGCATTTGGTCGATTTTAGGGCCGGTGTTGGTCTTTTGGCGCACGCGTTTCTCTTTGTTCATGAGTCCATTAGGCAAATAAGTATTCTGATCAAAATGGTTGGTTTGGCGGATATTTGTTGACTACATTAAGCCAAAAACGCCTCCTGCTCTTCAGCACGCGACCGTTCCTCTCCACATCACCACCGGAAGTCAACTATGTCTTTTTCTGTTTATTTTAAAATGTCTGTGTCTTGGGTTGTGTTGTTGGAGCCTCTTGGCCAGGACTCCCTTGAAAAAGAGATCTCCGAATCTCAATGGGACTTTCCTGGTTAAATAAAGATTAAATAAATAAAAAAATATACACGAGTATAGATTCTATATTTGAAGTGTAAACTTGAGTTAACATGTTTTTACTGACACCAAACACCAAGTGATAAAGTAGTTTTGAATCTTGTTTGGTTTAGTTTGAATACTGTACAAAGCCCGGAGACACTCATCTATACGTCAGCAAATAGGAATGTACATCTATCACTGCATTTGAAAGGTGCCAAGTCTTATTTAAGAAATGAATGTTCATTTTAAATATCATCTGAGAACCACAGAAATAATTTCTCGGGCCCCATGAGGGTTTCATCTCTCTGGTTGAGAATCATTGTTCTATCTAGAGCTACATCACACCACGTAGAATTAATAACGGGCCGCATCTGAAATGTTCGGTTCATCTCCTTTAAGTCTTGGTATTTCAGACAAAACTTCAACTGTCTTTGTTTGGATCTTTTTGCTCACAAGGTGTTTTTTGTGTTTTGTAATGAGCCTAAATTGACCATATTATGCATATGATTTGTAAATGAGGAGTAAGATTTTAAAAGTTTACTTCTTTTTGAACATGTGACACTTTATGTTTTGGTATTAATGATGAAACACACATTATGTCAGTCTCATTTGTATCTGGTCTGAATCCACCGTTTTGTCCTTGTCCAGGGAAACCTCCAGTTCTCCAGCTCGGGTGAGTCTGTGGTCATCTCGTCCTCGGAGTCTCTCGAACACATCGCAGCTCTGACCTACACCGACCCGACGACTCTGACCACCAGCCTGCTGTACCGAACCGTGGCTACAGGGGGCGGCGACGTCATCCAGAAGGAGCACTCTGAACAGGACGCCTGCTTCGGACGGGACGCCTTCGCCAAGGTCAAGAAAGCAGAATATTATACAAAATTACCTTTAACGAGCTTTTTCCACCCAGCACACAGTGGGCCGTATCTTGTGTCCATGGTCTTATCGTTGACGTGTCTTAACGAGTTGTTTTGTGTGTTCATAGAGCTCCAAATGATTAAACTAAGCAAAAAGCCAGGCTAAACAGTTATTGAAGAGGAATATAACAGTTCAAAAATAATAATACTACAAATAAAAAATCTATTCAATCTTTAAACTGCAAGTGCACAAAGTGTTTTTGGAGCTGCAGTGTCAGTGTGACTGGAGCTCTCCCCACGACAGAGACACATGAGATAAACCAGCAGAGCGCGAAACCGTGGTCCCTTCTGCAATTTTTGGATCACCGTAACCACGCGCACCCAGAACGGGCCGCTGAACGTTTCAGACCAGAGGTTGCCGACTTTACGGCCAAAGGGCACGAGGACAAGCGCACTGAACCGTTTGGCACAGTCCAGACCAGAGCCTCACGTTGTGCTTTACCTGGACCATGAAGGATGCATCGTCTGCAACCAGAAACCAGACCGAAGTGGACACAAATTGCGCACTTATGTACTAGGACTGCAGCGTTCGCACGCACTAAAAATCCTCTGCACACATCATACCAGTTGTCTTCTTCAAAAGGATTATAACAAGGACACGCTTTTGCTGTTGAGTTTCCTAAACTTTTCACGCACAGATCAAGATTCTCGAGTAAGTCTCATGTCCACACACATCGGATCTTTTTTATTTTAACTTCTGGCTGACGTGACAGAATGTTGTTTAACACAAACCCAATGAGGCAAAGTCTGACAAAAGGAACATTAAAAACATTAATTTTATTCAATAAATGCATTAAGCCTGGCTTTTTCCTGACTAAAGCACATAACAAAATACAATTGATAGCAAAAACATGTAACATATTTTCCTGTGAACTTGTCGCACTGCTCCACTGTCATGTTCTGCAGATGAGTAATAAGCCAAGGCAAGGCAAGGCAAGGCAAGGCAAGGCAAATTTATTTGTATAGCACAATTCATACACAAAGCAATTCAAAGTGCTTTACAAGGCAGGAAAATATACATCAATAATTACAATACAACATGATTAAAAATATAAATAATCAGCATAAAATTTACTTTAAAAGAAGAAAAGAGTGCAGACAAAGTATTTCAGTCATATGCACAGATAAAAAGACATGTTTTCAGCCTAGATTTAAACATTGTCACAGTGGAGGCCTGTCTTACATCATCTGGAAGACTGTTCCAGATCTTAGCTGCATAAAACTGAAACGCTGATTCTCCATGTTTAGTCCTGACTCTGGGCACCAGCAGGAGGCCGGTCCCTGAGGTCCTCAGAGTGCGAGATGGTTCATAACGCACTAACATGTCAGAGATGTACTTTGGTGCTAGTCCATGGAGAGACTTAAACACAAGCAGAGCTGTTTTAAAGTCTATTCTCTGAGCCACTGGAAGCCAGTGCAAAGACCTAAGCACAGGACTAATGTGATCGTACTTCCTGGTTCTGGTCAGGACTCGAGCAGCAGCGTTCTGGATGCACTGCAGCTGTTTTACAGCTCGTTTGGATAGGCCGGTGAGCAGGCCGTTACAATAGTCTAACCTACTGGAGACAAATGCATGGATAAGTCTCTCCAAGTCGGGCTTTGACACTATACATTTTGGCAATGTTTTTTAGATGGTAGAAAGCTGCTGATGTTATTGACTTAATGTGGCTGTTAAAGGTTAACTAAACTATCTGGGATCAGACAAAACAGAACATCTGTGCCACGTGCTGCGCGCTGCGCTCAGGAGCTCATAATAGTGGCCAAGACACAAAAACATCAAAAGACCAGAGGCAATGTAGGGTCCAGTGTATCACTCTGGTGTAAAAAAGTATTGTTTTTACTATCTAGTCCTGCCTACATCTTGTACTTTTTGTGATTATTAGAAACATTAAGACAGAGTGGCACAAGTTGATTAAAAGATGCCACTGTTAAAAAACAACAGCATTTTTTATAGTGAAAAGATGAGCCCTGCTTTATGAAAAAGCAGGGCTTATTACAACATATAGGCGTGGCTTATCGTTATGAAGAGGCGGGTCTTACGCTGCATTTCTTTTTTCAGACAAGTAAATTACACTGGCTTAAAATTTGTATTCAGAAAGTTGGATAAAATTACAGAATGCCTAGTTCATTCGAAAAACTGGAATGCAGTATTATTTCCATGAAGAAGTGGGGCTAGTTTTAGTCTGTGCCTGTAGTTTTAGTGAAAATATCCAAACAAAAACTCAAACACGTGTCATTGCAGGCTTTGTACGAGAGACTTTTCGGCTGGATCGTCGGACGCATCAACAGCATCATCGAGGTGAAGAACTACAACCCAATGCTTCATGGGAAAAACACCGTCATCGGAGTTTGGACATTTACGGGTTTGAGATTTTCGACAACAACAGGTTTGACGTTTCTAATATCTCTTTCTTCTTTGCTCAATAATCTGTCAGAGTCTGTCACTAAATGTTGTGTTTTTCTTTTCAGTTTTGAGCAGTTTTGTATAAATTACTGCAACGAGAAGCTGCAGCACCTTTTCATCGAGCTCATCCTTCAACAGGAGCAGGAGGAATACGAGAGAGAAGGAATCATCTGGGAACATGTGAGTCTTTGGGAAATACTTGAGGTCGATGGGTATCTCTTTCATATAGCGTAGTTTAAGCCTGTTCATGTTCAGACCTGGTTTAAATGTGGGTAGTGTTAACGCTCTGACTTAGAAGCAATATAATCCAAGCAATACCATGCATTTTTTGTTCAATATTACAATTATCCAGCCATGTCTGCTTCATCCAAGAGCAGTCTGAGCAGGAGGCCCAGACTTCCAGGTCCACACACATTTCCTCCTACTTTTCAGGGTGAATTCAGAGCCATTCTCAGGCCAGTCCAGTGAAATAGTCCCTTCCATCATGTCCAGGGTTTTCCTCCAGGTCGACATTAACACTTAGCAATGAGATTGAATCAGTCACTCATTGCACATCAATAACCTAACATGGTTGTGACTTGTCTTGAATTAGTTGTGCTAAAAGTACACTTAATTCGCCAGTAAACGTCCTAAAAGAGGTAAACAGTTTAGCTTTCCACCACTGCCTTAACATAGTATTTCTAACACAACTTTTCCCCTCAGCAGGCCACGCCCCTAAATATGTGTTGCCGACTTTATCTATTCAGACGCTTGTATCTGTGATCTGGACGTTTCAGGCATTACCCAAAGCTTATGACCACACAGGTGAGGGTTAGAATGTAGATTGTAGACCAAAGAAATTCGTGGTCGACTAAAACATGTCCCATCGGCCGATTAATCGACTAAAAAGGGGGCGTGGCAAAGGCTCCGAAGCTAAAAGTAGAGTTGTCAAAACTATTGCAAATCAATGTTAAAACTGGTGCAAAATTAGATCCTCATTTGAACAAATACAGATTACATTAACAGGACAAACAATTCAACAAAAAAAAAGAAATCAAATTTTCTTTATTAATTTTCTACCGCTTAATCCCGTTAGGGGTCGCGGGTGACTGGAGCCTATCCCAGTGACTTTGGGCCTTAGGCGGGGAACACCCTGGACAGTGGCCAACTTGCCGCAGAGTTAGACAGACAACCATTCACTCTCTCATTCACTCACTAAGTGATGCCCAATTAACCTAAACATGCATGTTTTTGGAGGTGGGAGGAAACCGGAGAAACCCAAAGTGACACGGGGAGAACATGCAAACTCCACCCAGAGAGATCGTGAGATGTTGATATGACGACCTCGACCTCCTTATTGGGAAGCCAGAGCTCTAACCACTTGGCTACCGTGCACCCCATAAAATTTTCTGAAAAGTTTTAAAATAATCTTGAGTTTCATCAAAACTGGTTTGAAACTAAAATGTTTGATCATAAACTTCATATTAGTCCATTGTATAAAAATCTGACTTTCTTGAAAGAACATTCTAACTCTCATTTTGGTTTTGACGAGAATCTAGTTTATTCCTTTGAATCAAAATCAGGTTTGGAAATGTTAATATTGTGACAACTCTGTAAGAAACCTTCTCAAAAAGACTCATAATATTCTGTAGTTCATGGAAAAACTACAGTTTATGAAGAGGAAAATGAAGAGGAAACAGTGTGTTTGTATAAAAAAGTCCATTCATACCAATGATTCTGTGACTGTTCAATACAAATTCCTTATAATCTAAATCAGTGCAAGTTGGGTTCAATGTCTTTTTAAAACATTGGTAATTTTTTCCTTATAACTATTTCTTATGATTTACCATCCTGAACATAGAATTTTGGATTGAAAAGACAGATAGCTTTGAATCAAAACAAGTAAACCAGTAGGAAATTAACAATGTATTCAAATTTGATATATAGCTTAACTTTAATTCTCTTAACTTAACTTTTTTATTTAAGGGGTTCATTGGAAGATTTTTGAGCCGATCCCTGGACTGAAAAAGTTAGAGAACCCCTGATCTAAATAATAGAATTGGTCGACTGATAAAATGTTGGTCGACCAAGACTCCATCGAACTGATTAATTGACTAATAATAAGAATAATAATACATTTTATTTCAAGGCGCCTTTCCTGACACTCAAGGACACCGTACAAAACAGGATAAAAACAGGCAACAAATACAATACAAAACAAAGAAACTAGACAGTGCAATACAGATAAAAATAGACAAACAGGTGATGGATAGTTATGTGGGTTAGGCTATTCTAAACAGATGTGTCTTAAGGTGAAATCTAGGAGTGATTGAATATTCCGGAGGTCAGGGGGGAGTGAGTTCCAGAGACTAAACGACTAAGATCTGCAGCCCTAACTAGTAGGTAAATGAAGAACTTTGACTCCTCCTCCGTCACCACAACGGCTCGATACAGCGACCTCATCACTTCTGACGCTGCACTGATCCACCTGTCACTCTCACGCTCATCCCAAACAAGACCCTCAGATACTAGGACTCTCTAACCACCTTTTCCATCTGAAAACCTTGACCTTGGATTTGGAGAAGCTTGTTTTCATCCCTGCCGCTTCACACTCTGCAGTAAATAATTAAAATACATAATAAAAGTGACTCGATGTGTGTTGTTTCAGGTGAATTACTGCGATAATCAGATGATCGTGGATCTGGTGGAGCAGCAGCACAAAGGAATCATCTCCATCTTAGATGAAGCTTGTCTCAGCGTGGGAAAGTCACCGATACAGTGTGTCTCCAGAGCATGGACACCAAACTGAGCCAGCACCCGCACTACAGCTCCAGAGGGGTGAGAAACCTCCCCCACATTCACCCATACACTCATACACCCATACACACCCACAAACACCCGCACTACAGCTCCAGAGGGGTGAGAAACCTCCTCCACACACACCCATACACACCACCAAACACCCACAGACCCGCACTACAGCTCCAGAGGGGTGAGAAACCTCCTCCACACTCACCCATACACCTACACACAACCCCAAACACCCACACTACAGCTCCAGAGGGGTGAGAAACCTCCCCACACTCACCTATACACCTACACACAACCCCAAACACCCGCACTACAGCTCCAGAGGGGTGAGAAACCTGCCCCACACTCACCCAAACACCCATACACCTACACACAACCCCAAACACCCGCACTACAGCTCCAGAGGGGTGAGAAACCTACCCCACACTCACCCATACACTCATACCCCCATACACACCCACAAACACCCACACTACAGCTCCAGAGGGGTGAGAAACCTGCCCCACATCACTCATACACCTACACACACCCCAAACAACCGCACTACAGCTCCAGAGGGGTGAGAAACCGGCCCCACACTCACCCATACACTCATACGCCCCATACACACCCAC
This sequence comes from Mugilogobius chulae, assembly GCA_038363315.1. Taxonomy (NCBI): domain Eukaryota; kingdom Metazoa; phylum Chordata; class Actinopteri; order Gobiiformes; family Gobiidae; genus Mugilogobius; species Mugilogobius chulae. Next base: position 474,501 of record CM076404.1, read on the forward strand.
AAACACCCGCACTACAGCTCCAGAGGGGTGAGAAACCTCCCCACACACACCCATACACTCATATGCCCCATACACACCCCCAAACACCACGCCCGCACTACAGCTCCAGAGGGGTGAGAAACCTCCCCACACTCACCCATACACTCATACGCCCCATACACAACCCGCACTACAGCTCCAGAGGGGTGAGAAACCTGCCGTCCTATACATACACCATACACTCCATACACACCCACAAACACCCACACTACAGCTCCAGAGGGGTGAGAAACCTGCCCACACTCACCCATACACTCATACGCCCATACACACCCCAAAACCCACAGACCCCACTACAGCTCCAAAGGGGTGAGAAGCCTCCTCCATATACCTACACACACTCCCAAACGCCCACACTACAGCTCCAGAGGGGTGAGAAACCTCCTTCACACTCACTGATATACACCCATACACTCCATACACACCCCCAAACACCTACAGCTCCAGAGGGGTGAGAAACCTCCTCCATACACCTACACACACTCCCAAACGCCCACACTACAGCTAACCTCGTCTATACAAGCACACACAGCTCCAGAGGTACCTAAAGGTTCATTAACATAATCAGATTAAAGTGAGGTCATCATCATGTTCAAGGACTCATATATCTTCATGTTCAACTGCTTTAAAGTTGGGTTAACTATATTTTTTAGTTGTAAATCATTAAACTTTGTGTTTTCCACTGAAAAGTCTATGATAAATGCAACACTTTGTGGAAAAAACAAGACCTCTGGTTACCGTGTGATCCGAAGATCAAGACGTTTTGACTCTCATCCAAAAGTAATTTTCAGTCAGATTGAAAGGCTTTGCGCCTCGGCCTTAAGGTTAAAAATCACTGCGTAAGATCACACCCAGTGTTGGGAGTAATTCTTTACAAAAGTCACTAGTTACAGCATTTTATTTTTTTAAATTAGGTTAATAAAATAGAATAGGGATAGTTTTGTGACTTCACATTTACATAAATACAACAGTAATCAAATGAGCGTGTAATAGCATTAGCTTTAGAATAGAAACACAAGGCCTTGAAGAAGACCTTTTGTGTAAAATCTATTTTCTAAGTTACAACCTTGTTCTAACTGCCTTCTCACGTCATTAGTTTACTCAAAGTTTTAATAACAGTGCTTCCAGCATGTTTGTCCTGCAGCTCAGAAAAGCCCTGTCCTCACCTACCACCTAACCCCGCCCTTTTCTCTGTGATTAATGATTATTTAAATACTTCAAATTCATAGTGAAGCTTGTGTGGTTCAAAATAGTCACATTTGCAACAATACAAAATGGCACATTTAAAATCTGCTGCTGTTACATATAATCTTAAGATAAAGAGGAGGGGCTTATCAGTGCTGCAGTTTGTAGACAGGAAGTCTCTATTTCTAAGCTGTTTATATCAATTTTGAGTTTTACAAAAAAATAAAATAAATACATAAATAATTACAGATCTACATAGTATATATATATATAGTTTATTCCTAAATACATAAAAAATAATAATAATTAAAAAACGAGGTGTGTGATTAGTACTTTGACTGTAATACTTATTTTTATGCTTGTACCTCATCCATTTCTATAAACCTCTGAGCTGCAGTTTGTTTCCACCAGAGGGCAGTGTGCTACTACATTTCCCACAGTGCTTTGTGTTCTCAGACTCAGAAAGTTCATTCACAGTGTCTTCTGATAGAACTCCTTAAATAAATACAATAATATCAATAATATCACAATGGATTTATACAACACTTTTCATGACACACAAACACTCAACACTGTAGTTTACTGTTGTAGCCACAGCTGCCCGGGACAGACTGACAGAAGCCATCCCAGTGTCAGAGAGTGAACTTGCAGTGAAATATTTAAAGTATAATTTTTCTTTCTCCAGTTGAATCCGTCGGACAAAACTTTGGAGTTTCAGAAGCATTTCCGGATCCAACACTACGCCGGAGAAGTCACGTGAGTCGTGAGAAACACTCCAGGACTAAAGCCGGACTAAAGCCGGACAAAAGCGGACTAAAGCCGGACTAAAACTGGACTAAAACTGGACTAAAACAGAACTAAAGCAGAACTACCACAGGACCAAAGCAGGACTAAAGCAGGTCTAGAATAGGACTAGAACTGGACTAGAGCAGGACTAAAGCCGGACTGAACCAGTACTGAAAACAGGGACTACAACAGGACTGAAGCAGGTCTAGATCAGGACTTGTCAGAGGATGTAGAATGTAAAAGTTTGTGTAGAGGACGTTTATATAAGTGCACTGGTTAAAGTGCTGCGTCTACAAAGTGTCTCCAAACAAACAAACGAGAGAGATTGAGGGAAAGAGAGAGAGGGAGAGAGGACAGAAGTAAGAGGGAGAGGGAGAGAGAGAATGAGACAAGAAAGAGGAGAGAGGAGAGAGAGGAGGAGAATAGAAGGAAGAAAGAGAAAAGAAAAAAGAGGAGAGAGAGAGAGCTGAATGAGAGAGGAGAGAGAGAATGAGGGAAGAGAGAAAGAAGAGGAGAGTGAAGAGAGAGAGAGAAATGAGAAGAGAGAGGAGGAGATGAGAGAAGAGAGAGGAGAGAGAGAATGAGGGAAAGAAGAGAGAGGTAGAGAGGAGGGAGGGATATTGTGAAAAGAGAGAGAAAGAGAGAAAAAAGAGAAGAGAAGGGAGAGAGAGAGTGGAAGAGAGAAAGAAGTGAGAGAGGGGTGTAGAGAGACAGGAAGATAAAGAAAGAAGAGAGAGGAGAGGAAGAAAGATAGATAGTAAAGAGGGGAAGAACGAGATACAGAGGAGGGAGATGATAGAAGGGAGAGAGAGAGGAGAGAGAAGAAAAAGGGAGCGAGGGGGGAAGAGGAGGGAGAAAGAGAATATAATAGAGAGAGGAATAAGGGCAGCGAAAGGGCGTGAGGAAGGAGAAAGAGGAGGCATAAAGTCACAACGGAGAGAAAGAACGAGCTATAGCAAAGGAGAGGCAGAAAGACAAAGGAAGTGATAGAGGACAAAGAGAGGGAGATGGAGAAAGGAGAGCGTAGATTTGGGGTGCAGAGAGAAGGAAAAGAAATGTGGAAAAGGTGAGAGCGAAGAAAGGAGGAAAAAAAGAAGGGAGAGAATGGCGAAAAGACACTGAGGATGATGAGAGAGACAAGAGAGGCGAGGACAGGAGGAGAGAAAAAGTGAGAGAGACACTGCAAAGGACAGTCAGAGAGAAAGTGACAAAAAGTGGATAGGTGACAGACAGAAAAAGAGAGAGGAACAGAGAAAGGACAGAAGGGACGAAAAAGAAAAGAAAAGAAGAAAGAAAAGAAGAGAGAAAGAAAAGAAAAAGAAAAGAGAGAAGATAAGAAAAAGAAAAGAAAGAAGAAGGAAAAAGAAAGAAGAGAAAGAGAAGATAAGGAGAAGAAAAAAGAAAAAAAGGAAAAAAGGAAAAGAAGAGAAAAAAGGAAAGAAAGAAGAGAAAAGAAAGAAGAGAAGAGAAGAGGAAAGAAAAAGAAGAAGAAGAGAAAGAGAGGAGAAAAGAGAAGAGAAGAAAGAGAAGAGAAAAGAGAGAGAAAAAGAGGAAGAAGAGAATAAAAAAAAAAGAGAAAACGAGAATAAGAAGGAAAGATAAAGAGAAAAAAAAAGAAAATAAGGAAATAAAAAGAGAAAACAAAAAAGGAAAGAAACGAGAGAGACGGGAGTGAAAAAGAGAGGGGCAGGGAGAGAGAGAAGAAAAGAGAAAAGAGGAGAGAGAGACAGAGAGAGAGGGAGAGAAAGAGGAAAAGAGGGGCGAGGATAGAGCAAGGGAGAGAGAGAAGAAGAGAGAAGTAGAGGCACAAGAGAAGAAGAAGAAAGCAAGAGAGAGAGAGAAAGAGGAGAGAGAAAGAAAGAAAAGAGGGAAGGAAAAGAAGAAGGGAGAAGGAGAGAGAGAATAAATAGAGAGAGAAAGAAAAGGGAGGAGAGGAGAAAGAAAGGGAGAAGAAAAATAGAGCAAAAGAGGATGGAAAGAGGAGAGAGCAAGGAGAGAAAGAGAGAAGAGGTGACGGGGAAGAAAGAGGAAGAGAGAGAGAGAGGGGGCAAGAGAGAGAGGAGAAGAGGAGAGGAGAAGAGAGAAAGAAATAGAGAGAAAGGAGAGAGAAGAGGGGAGAAGAGGGGGGTAGGGAGAGAGTGAGAAGGAGAGAAAGAGAGACTAACTTTCAACACAGTATTCAGTTCTGTGTGTAGTTGGAGTCACTTCCTGGTTACAGATCAGGCGGGGTCACAGTTGTTTGTCCTGGTTTAGCTCCGGTTTAGTCTCTTTCAGTAAAAACCGTGTCTCTTCTTGATTATTTCTTACGTAATCGCCGGAGACACAAAGTGAAAGCGTCGCGTGGAGGATTCTGGAAAACGTGAGCCGTGTGAGTCTGAGCCAAACCGCCGTGTAATCCTCCCGTTTGGACAGAAAACACGGCCCAATCTGTGCCACTGTGAGACGAATGGATCAGAGCTGCAGGAATACAGTTTAACTAAATGAAAATATAAACATCCTATAATCACGGCTGTGTGAAAGAATATTATCATCACTCGAGACCAGAGAATAGAGGAGCTAACTATATTGTAAAAGCTCTACGGTTACTATATAATATTACTTAAATACAATCTAGTAGTTGTGGGGAAAGAAGTAAATAACTCAAGTAAGAGTAATGATGCACACGCTTCCAGTATGCAGAAAGAGCCGCCGCTCATCACACAAGTTGTGGAAACAAGCTGAGCCAGGGCTGTTGTCAGTAACTACAGAGTTTATCACTGTGTGAAAACTAAAGTTCTGCTGCTAAATAACCATTGTGAATGAAATTCGACCCTGCGACCCTTAAAAATTACATTCAGTGAAAAAACGACGAGAAAAACAATGTCTCAAGTTTCAGGAGACAGACCGGTTCAGACCTGATCCAAACAGCTGCTCTCGTCCTGTTCAAAGAAGTTTCCCCAGCTAAGCAGATGGACAGCGACTCTTTCTGCATGGAGCATGTGCAGTAGAGCAGAAAGTGACGTCGACCGATAATCCCAAATTGGGTATTGGAACTTTAATTAACTAAACAACACATTAAAAATGTACAACATTGTATTGTGACATTATGAAAAAAAAAAAAAATGCAGAAAAACTAAATTATATGAATGAGCAGTGCAAAAAAACACATACAGTAGTGTTCACAAATTTAATATTATTATAATATGTCTGATTCCCTCTCCCCTTCCCTGGTGCTTTTGCACACCAGACCAACATTGTAAATAAGAATTGTTCTTAAAATAAATGTAAATAATAATAATAATTGTCAATATGGAAATTATTTGACTTTCTTTCCCTGTGGAGCTTGCACGTGTCTCCTCCACATACTCCGGTTTTTCTTCCACTAAAAACATGTCCAGTTGTGCCTTCCCTCTCCAGAACAACAGATTGTTTCTGGTACAAGCATCTTTTCCACTGTGCTTCATGTAACTTACATTGTCCTAGTTTAGCGTTTACTGAAAGTCTTTGTCTAGAAAGTTACTCAGCTTTGATACAAACTCTGCCTCCTTGACTGGGCGACAGGTGCGTAGGAGAAAAACACTTTCCTAACAAAAACTCCTGCACATTGTCTCACTCCTCTGTGTTTTTATTGAAACGTTTCTGTCCCTCTGACCTTCTTCAGGTACTTTTTGTTACAAATTCTTTAGAAAATTACTTCAGTAAATGTGACTGCAATGCCTGCTGACTAAAACAAGGATTTCCCTTTTATGTTTTGTCAGACCTTTTGTCTAATATTCTTTCTCTCACTTTGTCTCTTACAGATATTCCATTGAAGGCTTCTTGGACAAAAACAAAGATCTGCTTTTCAAGATTTAAGCGGCTCATGTACAACAGGTAACAAACACAACATCACTGTCTAAACCAGGAGTGAAAAAACAATACAAGAGTGATAAGACTAACACTTTTTACGGACAAACCTCATCTCTGCAACAACCAACACATTCTTGTTTTCGTTGTTGAAAGTGACTACATGCCCTACTTTGGTTCTATGAATCAGACAAACAGTGGGGGAGGTAGTGGGTCTAGATTGTTCAATAGTCAAATTTCTCATTGTTATAAGTGTAAAATGTGTGTGTTTCAGCTCAAACTCGGTCCTGCAGCAGATGTGGCCTGACGGTCAGATGAGCATCACTGAAGTCACCAAACGACCTCAAACTGCAGCTACTCTCTTCAAGAACTCCATCGTCGCTCTGGTTGACAAACTCGCCTGCAAGGTCCGTCGTTTACAACATTTCTGTATTCTGATTACATTACATTAGAGTAGAAAAAAAAAGACTAAACATGAACCAGCAAGGGCCGGTTTAGTCCTGACTCTGAGACCGGTCCATGTTTAGTCCTGTTTTACAATAATACAAATAATAACACATTATTACTGTGTATTAACTGACTTCTAGAGACTGAACAGAAGGGGTCCTAAGATTGACCCTTGAGGAACCCCACAGACGAATACAATGTGTCTGTAACTTGTTTTCTTTTACAGGAGCCGTATTACGTGCGCTGCATCAAACCGAACGAGCTGAAGACTCCGATGGTCTTTGACGACGCTCGCTGCAAACACCAGGTGGCGTACTTGGGCCTGTTGGAGAACGTGATGGTGCGGAGAGCGGGGTCGCCTACAGACAGCCCTACGAGAGGTTTCTGCAGAGGTGAGTATACGCTAAAACATTCAATTGTACTAAACTTTTGTAGTTGTTTGCCAATTATATTGGTACTTGAGAAAAGAACTAAATTTAAATCATCCCCTTTGGGATGATCTGAAGTGGATCTGAAAAGTTTAAACATTAGCTCCTGAATACTGTAATCTGGAACATTTAAATGTAATTTGTTGGTTTTAGGAAACAAAAGTGTTTTTTCCTCCTTCTACATAAACTATGTTGTATAAAAACTAAAATCATCACTGAAATCAACATAAACACAACTATTCACGATATATTCAAGTATTTTTTCTCTGGGATAAGGAAAGTTTGTCTAAACATTAGAAAATATGAAACATGTTTCCAAACAAAGCAAATGTTGTAAATGTGTTTGTGTCATCAAAAAGTTCTTGGTCTGACTGGAAAGTACCTGCACCAGAGCAGGAGCTTAAAAGTCCCTGAAGTGTGGCTCCAGTCCATAGTTCCTGCTCCGTGTGAACACAACCAAAATCGAGACTGGAATTAAGAAGTGCTAGGAACTGAAAAAGGTTCCTACAGTGTGAAAAGGCCTAGTGGAGCTTCTATTTAGAACTAATCATGTTCCAGTTGTGTCTAGTCAATTACACCAATCACCACCAGAACACAATTCAGCTGTGTGTTTTGACCAAGCCCCGGTGATCAAAGATGGCGGGCGTTGTGCGTCATGGCTTTTGTTCACTGGCGTTCGTTGCCAATATGGCTGTTAGCTTTAGCCTTTTGCTAGGTGCTCTACAGGCTATGGAACATGCGCAGTTGTGTTCCTCCATAACTCCCCCGGCGAGGAGCGGGACGAGCTCGAGCCGAGTGAATCCGAAAGAAGCCGAAAGCTCACACGTGACCGTTCTGACCAATCAGAGCGGCAGTTACAGTGTTAGCAGCGGTAGCCGAAGCTAAAGCTTAAAAAGCCGTTTTATACGAAACTAAAACCTTTTGAACCGGAAAAAAGTTTATGATGTGAATCTAGGTAAGAATCGCGCAAAGTCGGTCAGTTCTTAAAGCTGTAGATGCTGTTTCTGGCGAACACGGGCGGTTTGTGTTTGCATTGCGCTCTAGGGAAAAAATCCTTTCTAGCCTGTAGAGGCATTTTCCCGCTGCAGTACCAATGGAGCAGCCGCTGGGGCTGATTTACAACGGCTGCAAGCTAGCAATACCGTATCCAGATAATATAATAGATCCATGGTTTTGACGTGCGTAGCTAGCAGCACCAGAACGGCACAAACACGGTGCTAGTGTTGCTGCAAGCTTTCTGATTGGCTACAAGAAGCCCTGGGCAAAAAATAAAAGACATACTGCAACCCTTAAAACTTCCTACGCGCCCCACACTTTGAGAAGCACTGACTTATGGCATGAGCTTCTTGTCTGGATGAATATTTGAATACATCAGTGTTTTGTGTTTTGTTTGACCCAAATGTACATCCCTGTGTTGCCAGATATAAGATGACCTGTGAGTACACGTGGCCCAACCATCTCATGTCCAGCGACAAAGAGGCAGTGAAAGCCATCGTCTCTCAGCACGGATTCGAGCAGGACGTGGAGTACGGCAGGTCCAAGCTCTTCGTCCGCTCTCCCAGATCTCTGTTTGATCTGGAGCAGGAGAGGAACCAGCTCATCCCCATCCTCGTGCTGTTTCTGCAGAAGGTACATATATTTAACACCCTCTAAGCTTCCATTTACGGACTGGCAGAACGGAACGCAGCCGATTCGTTCATAATGTTCATGAATGAGGCTCATTGTACCGTGACATAATCTAAAGGTCATTTCACACAAGTTTGATCTGCTGATTTCTATTAGTGACTGTGTTTCCGCTCGTTTTATTAGTTTGACAGGAGAGATCTGACAGTTTATCTGTAGAATCAAACTCACCAGCTCTGGGGGAAAGTATAATATAAATTTAATAAACATGAATATGACAAGGATTGATTTAGAAGTAACGTATCAATTTGTCAAATATAAACGTGGCTGGAATGGAATAGACGAGTAGTGACTTGGTGGTATTTACTGGATAAAATAGACTCTAATTCAGAGAGACAAAGGCATCATTGACTCAATGTTAGAGATTCAGACGTGTTTGTGTTAAACTAACTTAAACCTTTGTGTAGAAATAACTTAACAATGTGAAGTAGAGAGAGAGAGAAGGAACAGTGAGAGGGGGAGAAATAAAAGAGAGGAGAAAAAGAAAGAGGAGAGAAAAAGAGAGAGGAATAGAGAGGGGATAAGAGAGAGAGAGAGAAAGAGGGAGAGAGAGAGATAAGAGAAAGAGGGAGAGAGAGAGATAGAGAAAGAGGAGAAGAAGAGAAGAGAGAGTACAGAGAGGGGGTTGAAAAAAGAGTCGAAGAGAGATGGGGAAGAGCAAGAAGAGAGAGAGAAATGAAAAGAGAGGAGAGAGGGAAGAGCGAGAGGCAGAAAGAGTGAGGGGAGAGAGAAATAAAGAGAGTAAAGAGGGAGGAGGGAGGGAGAGAAAAAGAGAGGAGAGAGAAAAAAGAAGAAGGAAAGAGTGAGGGGAGAAAGAGGGAGGGAGAGAGAAGGAGAGTGAGAGGGAGAAAAAGGAGAGAGAGAGAGAGTGGAGAGAGAGGGGAAAAGAAAGAGAAGGAAGAGCAAGAGTGAGAAAATAAAGCGAGAAGAGAGAGGACAGAGAGGGGGATAAAGAAAGAGAGGAGAGAGAGAAAGAAATCAAAATAAAGAAAGAGGAGAGAAGGAAGAGCGAGAGGGAGAGAGAGAAAGAGAGAGGGAACAAACTCAATTACATCTTTTTCGTGTAAAAACAAGACAGAGGTTGGAGCTGTAATTACCTCTGAGAAGAGCTTCTGTCCCAGTTACAAAACCAGACTCTGATCCAGATCTGATCCAGACTCTGATCCAGTCTCTGATCCAGGACTCTGATCCAGACTCTGATCCAGTCTCTGATCCAGATCTGATCCAGACTCTGACCCAGACTCTGATCCAGTCTCTGACCCAGACTCTGATCCAGACTCTGATCCAGGCTCTGATCCAGACTCTGATCCAGACTCTGATCCAGACTCTGATCAGACTCTGATCCAGACTCTGACCAGACTCTGATCCAGTCTCTGATCCAGACTCTGATCCAGATACCTTCTGATCCAGTCTCTGATCCAGCTCGATCCAGCTCTGAAACTTGATCCAGTCTCTGATCAGACTCTGATCGACGTCTTACCAGCTCTGATACCATGCTCTGATCCCTGATCCAGACTCTGATCCAGTCTCTGATCCAGACTCTGATCCAGACTCTGATCCAGTCTCTGATCCAGACTCTGATCCAGGATCTGATCCAGTCTCTGATCCACTCTGACCAGGCTCTGAATCCAGTCATGACTCTGATCCACTCTGATCCAGTCTCTGCTACAGCTCTGTCAGTTCTGATCCAGACGATACTCTGATCCAGTCGACCCGGTCTGATCCAGTTGATAGCTCTGCTCCAGCTTCTGATCCACCTGCACATCTCTGATCCAGACTATCCCAGACTCTGATCCAGTCTCTGATCCAGCTCTGATCCAGCTCTGATCCCAGACCTCTGATCCAGATCTACCGTTGACCAACTCGACCGACCTCTATCCAGCTCTCCCGACTCTCCAGACTCTGATCCAGGCTCTGATCCAGACTCTGATCCAGACTCTAGAGTCTGTCCAGCTCTGATCCTTGATTGCCCAGTCTTGACTTCCTCTGATCATCTACCAGACTCTGATCCAGACTCTGATCCAGCTCTGATCCAGACTCTGATCCAGCTCTATCCAGACTCTGATCCAGTCTCTGATCCAGACTCTGATCCAGGCTCTGATCCGCTCTGATCCAGCTTGACCAGACTCTGATCCAGTCTCTGATCCAGACTCTGATCAGCTCTGAACCTTCCAGCCTGATCCAGACTCTGTCCAGACTCTGTCCAGCTCGATCCGACTCTGATCCAGACTCTGATCCAGTTTGATCAGCCTACCAATCTCCGACTCCCAGTCTCTGATCCAGCTCTGATCCAGATCTGATCAGACTGAGTTTTTATCACATCTCTTCTCTGTCTTTCCCTGGTCGGTTTTAACTTGACCTCATTCCAGTCACGATCAATCACACTCTTATTAGTCAGATCTACAGATGTGATTGTAACAGAGCTCAGACAAAGATAATATAAAAACCCTTTAGCTTCAGTAATTTTGTAGTGACCTGTTTATATATTTTTCTTTTCTTTTCTCTGTTTTGTGTTTGTTGCTGCAGGTTTGGCGCGGCGCTCTGGCCCGGATGCGCTGCCGCAGGATGAGGGCCATCTACAACATCATGCGTCACTACAAACAGTACAAAGTCAAGGGCACTTCTGGGAGGTGGAGCGGCCGCTTTGTGAACGTCCGGAGCATGAGCGACTATGGGCGCAGCGTGGAGTGGCGCCACACCTCCGGCCGTGCTTAACCGCTTCCACGGATCACCGTCATTCTCTACAAGAAGTAAGACTAACACAGCAGCACAGCGTCTGAAAGAAATATAACCGTAAACATGGACAGAAAAAGCTTAATGTACCAAAAAAGGCGTCCAACCTTTTTTCATCATTTCACTTCGAGTTGGACTTAAGTCAGACTTGAGTTACTTTTTTGATGACACATGCTTTCTTGACTTGACTTGAGACTAAGACTCTGGACAAAAAATAACCCTAACTATAAGATTGTATTTGGTAGTTTGATTTAAAAGATTGAAAAAACTTGACATGTCTCTCTTTGAGTTGGACTAGACTTGGACTTGTCTCTCTTTGACTCGAACTGTCTTTCTTTGACTTGAGTCTTTCTTTGACTTGACTTGTCTTTCTTTGACTTGGGACTTGTCTTGATTGAGACTTGTCTGTCTTTGACTTGAGACTTTCTTCTTGACTTGGACTTGTCTTCTTTGACTTGAGACTTGTCTTGTCTTTGACTTTGAGATGGACTTGTCTTTCTTTGACTTGGACTTGTCTTTCTTTGACTTGAGACTTGTCTTTCTTTGACTTTAGAGACTTGTCTTTCTTTGACTTAGACTTGTCTTTCTTTGACTTCTTGGACTTGACTAGAACTATCTTCTTTTTTGACTTGAGACTAGACTTGGACTTGTCTCTCTTTGACTCAAACTTTCTTTCTTTCACTTTGGACTGGACTGAACTGTCTTCTTTGACTCGGACTTGTCTCCTTTGACCTGGACTTATTTCTCTTGGACTTGTTTCTCTTGGATTGTTTCTCCCTCGGACTTAGACTTCTTTCTCTTGGACTGTTTCTCTTGACTTGGACTTTTTTCTCTTGGACTTGTCTCTCTTTGACTTGGACTTGTCTCTCTTGGACTTGGACTTGCTTTTCTTTGACTTGGACTTATTTCTCTTGGACTTGTTTCTCTTCGAGTTGGACTTCTTTTCTCTTGGACTTGGACTTGTTGCTCTTTGACTTGGACTTGTTTCTCTTGGACTTGTTTCTCTTCGAGTTGGACTTGTTTCTCTTGGACTTGGACTTGTTTCTTTTGACTTGGACTTGTTTCTCTTCGACTTGGACTGTCTCTCTTGGACTTGGACTTGTTTCTCTTGGACTTGGACTTGTTTTTCTTGGACTTGGTCTAGTTTCTCTTGGACTTGTTTCTCTTGGACTTGGACTTATTTCTCTTGGACTTGTTTCTCTTGGACTCAGACTTGTTCTCTTGGACTTGGACTGTTTCTCTTGTCTTGGACTTGTTTCTCTTGGACTTCGACTAGTTCTCTTGGACTTGTTTCTCTCAATTTGGACTTGTTTCTCTTGGACTCAGACTTGTTTCTCTTGGACTTGGACTTGTTTCTCTTGGACTTGGACTTGTTTTTCTCTACTTGGACTTGTTTATCTTGGACTTGTTCTCTTAAACTTGGACTTGTTTCTCTTGGACTTGGACTTGTTTCTCTTGGACTTGTTTCTCTGGACTTGGACTTGTTTCTATTGGACTTGTTTCTCTTGGACTTGTTTCTATTGGACTTGTTTCTCTTTACTTTGACTTGTTCTCTTGGACTTTTTTCTCTTAGACTTGGACTTGTTTCTCTTGGACTGGACTTGTTTCTCTTGGACTTGGACTTGTTTCTCTTGAACTTGTGTCTCTTTAACTTGGAACTTGACTTAGACTTGAGGCGAAACACTTGACACCTTACTTGAGACCGTATTTGTTCATGTGTTTCCAGGTGGTGGGCTCGTCAGGTGGTGAAGAACATTCCTCCTGTCTGTAGGGGGCGCTCTAACTGTATGTGTTCATGTATTCTCAGGTGGTGGGCTCGTCAGGTGGTGAAGAACATTCCTCCATCGAACATGTTGGAGGTTCGGTCTAAAGTGGCGGCGTTTTCAGCTCTGAGCCGACAGAGGAAGGACTGGGGCGTGTCCCGAGCCTGGGAGAGAGACTACCTCAGCAACGTGAGTGACACAGGCTTTGGAAATGCAGGAAAGGCAGCAGCGAGTTTTCTTGAAGCAGCTTCTACTGATCTGAAAACCACTGTTTGTCTTTCAAGCGATTGTTGTCAAAAGAAATGGTTCTCTTGAAATCAGATCGAACCCAACACTGTGTCGTGTTATTTTAGTTGAATGAAGCCGCATGGTGGCAGCATGGATAGTGCTTTTCACAGTGAGAAGGTTGCGGTTTCGACTCCTGTTTTTCTATGTGGAGAACCCGGGTACTCCAGTTTCTCCACCAACCAATAACATGCAGGTTAGGGACACTTGGTGGAGGTCGGAGGTTGAAGCACCAGGTGTTTAGGCGAATCACTTCTGCTGAGCTGTGTGTGAAGTATTTTGTAAGACATCTGTCTGTGTAAATGTTCTATTTATGTAAACATTCATTCATTAATTATCTGCGCTCTCTGCAGCGTGAGTGAGGTTCATGAGACTGCAGTCTTTTGTTCTGCTGATTTATAAAACATGTGTTTCATGGCCGCAAGTGGCTGCACCTCACACCGTCAGAGTTGCAGTTTCTCTGCTGGAACATTATGGGCCCTTTTCATGCTGTGGCTTGGCTAGTTCCGGTCTAATTATACCGACGGACAGTTGTTTCCAATCAATTCATTCCCTTAGGAGGCTAGCTCGAATGCCATAAACTAATTAAATATTAATTGACATACAGTGGACACAAGTTACAGCCAGAAAATCATTTGCAGTGACTTCAGAGCTTCACATATGAGGTAAATATTTCACCAGGGAAAAACAATGTATTTATAAAATCCTGCCGTTCTGTCTCTGAAGCTAATGCTAACATGTTTTTAATTTAATTATTAATAAAAAAAAACTGTACAAACTGAACTAGCTTTTTACAAAAACACTCTGCCTAGAATGTCATTTATTTTTATCAAATGTCTGCTTTATATTTGAACTAATTTATTTGTTAGCATTTAGCACTGCGCCAAAATTACGCACTTTTATAAAGACACAGTCTTACCCTGGTGAAGTATCTCCTTCATATGTAATGGTCTGAAGTAGTTGCCAGTGGTTATCTAGTTGAAATCTGCTCTCTGCTTCGAGTTTTTTTTAAATATTAATTAAAATTAACGCATCTCTGCAAAGTCTCCAGGAATGAATGGGGCAAAAAGGAACTATCCACAAGTATCACGCAAACCGGAGCTAGCATAGCCGCAGCGTGAAAAAGACCTATTTTGTATAAAGTTGCAATTCTCCTTCACTGTGTCCTGATTGTGAGACAGTGGACAGAACTCCAGTCCGGTCGAAACACAAAGTTTTTTGGCCTGACTGCCGAGGTACGATCAAACCACACAATACTGATGCAGATCTCTACTGTTCATTAGACCAATGATTCCCAAAGTGTGGGTCGGGACACCCAGAGACTCACACTCGCCTCACAAAGAATCATGGAGGAAACACAACTGCTCAGTTTATAGTTTTAGGATGCAGCTCTGCGCCTGAAAATGTCCCTGGCAGCACCCGTAGTGTCTTTATCCATTCTAAAGCCAGAAACAGAGAAGCAAAGTTACAAGAGTAGTACAAAGAATACGACATATAAGTGTGCTTTTCTATTTAAAATGACTAAAACATGTCAGAACGAAGCAAAGCGCATAAACAACTCAGTTAATGTGTAAATAAAATCAGTTTGTACATATGCATGACTCTTGCTGCTGTAACTGGGCCACAGCTGTTTATGGGTCAGTTTATCCAGGCTCATTTCAAAGTCGTTAACGCTGAATTAAGTTTATTTCTCAGAGTAAACAGCCCTGACCTCGTGTGTTTGCTCTGAAGTGTGATAAAAGTCTGAAACACGTGAAGGAACCAGGCCAGTCTGGTGTAAACTTGACTTGTTTAAGTTAATCTGGGTTTGTTTTTGTGTGAAAGTGTCACACGAGAATTTCCCCTAGAAGTTTTCACGTGACGAAGATGAAACAGGAAAGAGATGAAGGAAAATGTGAGAGGAGAGAAGAGAGGGAGAAAGAGAGAGAACAAAGAGAGAGGGAGAAGAGAGAGAGGGGGGGTATGGGGGAGAAAAGAAGGGAGAGAGGGAGAGAGAATAAGGAGAGAGGGAAGAGAGAGAGAGGGGAGAGAGAAGAAAGAGAGAGAGGGAAGAGAGAGATGGGGGAGAAAGAAGGGAGAGAGAGGAGAGGAAAGAAGAGAGAGGAAGAGAGAGAGGGAGAGAGAGGGAAAGAGAAAGAGGGAAGAAAGAGAGGGGAGAAGAAGAGGAGAGAGAGAAGAGAGGAGAAGGGGAGAAAGAAGGAGAGAGAGGGAGAGAGAAAGAAGAGAGAGGGAAGAGAGAGAGGGAGAGAGAGGGAAAGAGAAAGAGGGAAGAAAGGATGGGAGAAAAGAAGGAGAGAGAGAAGAAAGAGAGACAGGGAAGAGAGAGATGGGGAGAAAGAAGAAGAGAGAGAGAGGGAAGAGGAGAGAGAGAGAGAGGGGGGGGAGAGAGGGAAAGAGAAAAGGGAAAGAGATGGGGAGAAAAGAAGGGAGAGAGAGAAGAAAGAGAGACAGGAAGAGAGATGGGGGGAGAAAGAAGGAGAGAGAGGGAGAGAGAAAGAGGAGAGAGGGAAGAGAGAGGGAGAGAGAGAGGGAAAGAGAAAGAGGGAAGAAAGAGATGGGGAGAAAAGAAGGGAGAGAGAGAAGAAAGAGAGACAGGGAAGAGAGAGATGGGGAGAAAAGAAGGAAGAGAGAGAGAGGGAAAGAGGAGAGAGAGAGAGAGAGGGGGGGAGAGAGGAGAGAGACGGAGAGAAGAGAGGAGAAGAGAAAGAAAGAAAGAGGGGGAAAGAGAGAGAAAAGGGTGAGAGAGAGAGGAAAGAGAGAGGGGGTATGGGGGAGAAACGAAGGAGAGAGGGTAAAAGAAGAGAGAGGGAAAGAGGTGTGAGAGAGAAAGAGGGGGAAAGAGCAAGAAAAGGGTGAGAGAGAGAGGAAAAGAGGAGAGAGAGAGAGAAGAAAAAAGAGAGAGAGGGGAGGAGAGAGGGAATAGAGAAAGAGAGAGAAAGCAAAAGAGAGAAGAGAGGGGGAGGTGTGAGGGAGATAAAGAGAAATGGAGAGAAATAGGGTGGAGTGAGGGAGAGGGGGAAGGGAGGGAGAGAAAAGAAAGTGAGAAAATGAGAGAGAGAAAGAAGAATAAGAGAGAAGAGAGAGAGAAAGAAAAAGAAAAGAAAGAGGAAGGTGAGAGAAGGAGGAGAGGGTGGTGGGAAGGGAGAAGAGCGGAGAGAAAAAGGTTGGAGAACAGAAGAGATGAGAGGAGAGGAAAGAGTGACCAAGGAAGAAAAGAAAGAGGGAAAGAGAAACAGAAAACTGAGAGAGGAAGAGAAAGAGAAAGGAAGGAGAGCAAGGAGTAGAGAAGAAGGCTAGAGGAGAGCTGGAGGAAAGAGAAAAGGAAAGGAAGCAGAGCGAAGGAAAGAAAAGAGGGAAGAAGTGAGAGGCGGAAGAACGAAGTTATCAAAGAAGTAGACGGATAGGTAATGCAAGAAAGAAAGATGAGAAGGGAGACGAGAAAACGCAGAAAAGAGAGCAAAAAGAAAGAAGAAGAAAAGAGAGAGACAGAAGGAAAGAGGAAAAGCGACGGATAGAAGGAGAGACAGAAAAAAGGCAAAGAGAGAGATGAAGGAGAGAAAAGAGGAGAAGAAAGAGAAAACAAGAGAGAACAAAAAAGAAGAGAAGGAGAGAGAGAGAAAAGAGGCGAGAGAGAACATCGAGAGAAAGAAAGGAGAGAGGAAGGAGAGGGACAGGGAAAGAGAGCCAAAGGCAGAGAAGAAAGGGGAGAGAGAAAATATAAAATAAGAAGATAGACAGCAATGTACTAGAG